>OX578139.1:106533760-107133760 GCA_951213105.1 Amaurobius ferox
ATATATATATATATATATATATATATATATATATATATATATATATATATATATTTATATATATATATATATATATATATATATATATATTTATATATATATACATATATATATATTTATACATATATATATATACATATATATATATATATATATATATATATATATATATATATATATATATATATATATATATATATATATATATATATATATATATATATACATATATATATATTTATATATATATATAAATATATATATATATATATATATATATATATATATATATATATATATATATATATATATATATATATATATATATATATATATATTGAAAGGAAAATCTTTGATGCTAGTTATAAACAAGAACTATGCCTCATCCATTCCCTAATCTTCAAGACACTCTCTCTGAACTCTGAGGCCATGTATCTCGGCCGAAGTGACGTCTCGAGGTTATCTGAGGCCCCAAGTGAACTTTCATGTTAGGCCCCAACTGAACAATAAATGCAGTAAAACGTCACAAATCCGAAACTGGGTAATCCGAAAGATCGATTATCCAATAATTTATATATGTTGTTTTTACAAGTACAAAAAATATGAATTCATTACGTGAGTCTTTTCACTTTTGGTTCGGACTTCGAATTTTGGATCCCCGCCTCCCCTCCTTCGGCAGATCAACAACATTTTAGGTACCTATATGATATAAAAATATTACCGGGTCCGAAACTACCTTATCCGAATGAATAATTTAATCCTAGCTATGTATCCATAGTTTTTCTACCCCAAAAGTCGGTAGTTATAGCTCTGGCAGGAAGAAATTCTGATTATGCAAATGGATTTTAAGCTCTCCTGACATCACAAAATACAGAGACTCGAAGAAACTAAACCAAATATAAAAATCTACAGATCCATTAAAACCACCACGATGACTAAAAGACGACTGTAAACTGATGCATAAATGACTAATGATAAAATGTATAATTACATAAAACACAATAAAACGTTGAATTAACTACTATAAGTCACTAACGAATATAAAAAAATGCAAGACAATTCAAATAAAATATGTACAAAATTTTAAAACCCTAAGCAAACATGAGGCCCCAAGGGGCAGCTTGGGTTGCTTGGCCCTCAGGAGGTCCCAGCTCGGTGATGACGGTACAGCTGCCTGCTGTCTGTTGGTTATAATGAAAGATACATTTTCCTTTTGCCTTCGAAACCAGTTAACACCCTTATTTTGCTATATATTGTTTTCTGATTTTCAATGTATTTCAACGTTAATGAGCTTTCAACATCTAATATAATTAGTATATATCTTCTATTCAGCATTTTCTAAAATTCGAACTTTTTATTTCTAAAAATGTATCTCTTCTACAGTTTTATGCTAAACATAGATCATAAAAATCTGGCGTGGGCATAGAATATAATTTTTTATGCGTACAGCTGAAACTGTTACCAAAGTAATAAAACTAAAATAGCTTCGTTTAAAACAGCATTTTTGTATTGTATGCTGGTTTTAACGAAGTTATTTTAGTTTTATATAATTTTTCAAACAGTCTTAAATTAGTTCTTCACTTCAGTTTGGTATTTATATTAATTGAATATTATCGTACAAATAAATGTGTTGAACATTGTATCACAAAACAATGCATTGAATATAATCTCACAAAACAATACATTGAGTATTATAGCACAAAATAATAGAGTATTATCACACAAAATAATGCATTGAGTATAAGTGCACAAAATAATACATTGAGTATTATCGCACAAAACAATACATTACATATAATCGCATAAAATGATACATCAGGTATTATCGCACAAAATAATACATTGAGTATTATCGCACAAAGTAAGCCATTGAGTGTAGTTGCGCAAAATAATACATTGAATATAATTCCTCAATATAATAGTTTCATTTCACAAAATAATACTTTGAGTATTATCTCACAAAATAATACATTGAGTATTATCCCGGAAAAAAAAAGAATTGTATGTAATCGCACAAAATAATACATCGAATATAACTGCACAAAATAATCATTGCGTATCATCTCACAAAACACTAGTTGCACAAAAAGTATAGTTGCACAAAATTATACACGAGTATAAGTCGCAAAATATTACATTGAACATTATCGTACAAAATAATGCATTGAGTATTATTACACAAAATAATGCATTACGTATAATCGCAATAATATATTGAGTATAATCGCACAAATTTATACCTTGAGTATAAATGCACAAAATAATACATTGAATATTATCCTACAAAATAATACATTGAATAAAATCGTACAAAATAATACATGCCGCATCGATTATTAAAATTCCATCTACTCATCACTAGTAATATTAGCATACATTACAGTTTCAGTGGCATTGACTTATCGGAATACATATTCAACCAGGGAGTGAAAACAGGTGTGTCAGTCTTTATGGAGTAATAGCAAACATAACTTAGGTAACAGCTGTCTGTGAAATGGGTGATGATTCTGCATTGTGAACCAATTGGATCGCTGCCACCGCTTTCCATTGAATCTAGATATGCTCTAAAACTCAAAACACTTTTGACAACTGAGCACTGGAATTTATTGTTTAATTTAAAGTTTATGCTCACTTGAATTTATTAAGTGAATTCATAGAATTTCAAGGAAATGTAAACTTTTGATCGGTCTCGTGACGCTAAAAGATACACTTGCAAAACAATTGTTCTAAATACTTCACAAATTTTTATAGAAAACATATACAGTAAAACTCTAATGTTGACAGTCCATTGCTTTTTCAATAAACATAATTTTTTTTTCTTTATTTCGTTATTAACACTTTACAACAAAGTTGAAAAGTGTTTATGACTTTGTTCATTCTGTCTGTCTGTCTGTCTGTCCGTTAACACAATAACTGCCGTAAAAATGACTTAATCAAAATGAAATTTTAGTATGTGGTTCAGACGGTCTGTAGGCCCGCTATAGGAATATAAATGAATAATATCACCCAATTAGTTTTGGATTGAACCCGGGGCGAAAAATTGAAATACATTGAACCCTATGGGACCTAATTTTTCAAACATTTTTTAAGCGGATTTAAAATTCACAAATTGCTTCGAAAATTTTAAGTAATAGTCAAATTATTCCATAAAATATATAAAAAAATTTCAACAAAAATATATTCAGTAGTTTTTTAAATAAAAATTAAAATAATAAATACACCTCTTATATGAAGCGATCACGTGACCATGATACGAAAAGATCGCGTGACCCACTTCAAAATAAAATATGGCATCCATCTTGTCTCAAAATCGTGATATTTAAAGTTCTTTTTAATTCATATTGAGTGTTGTATTCGTCCTAAAACCGCTTTATTTTTGCTTAAATTCTGTGCGTCTACATACTGAAACAACGCAATGGCAATATATGTGAGTTTAAATGATCATCCAAATTTGATTATTTCTATAACGAAGCCTATATTTCAATTATGTAAAATGTAAACAGCAAAATATGTAGGATGAGTTGTATAAGAATTGCTGTATTTTTTTAACGCAAAAGTATTTAGCTCATGGAGTCTGCATAGCTGATATGAATGAAATATTCATTAATTTTACAGAGAGAAGGACGATTTTTTTCGATGAAGTTTTAAGCATAGAGTTTAATTACTTGTAGCTCCATGGTCTTAAGTTTTTACATAAAATAAATTATTTTAGTACTGTGATGAATGAAATAATTGGGAAAATGTTTTGAATGAAATGCTGCTTTTATAGAGAGAGCCAGGCGTGTTATTTTTTCTATGATGTCATTTGAATGAATGTCAGTTGTTTTCGATGAAGTTTTCAAATATAATAAATTATTGTAGTATTATGATGATTTTAAAAATATTACCGAGGAATGTATCGCATATTAGAGATGTTTAAACCAGGCAATTTATATTTCAATTCCGTCATTTGAATGAAGTTCATTTTTTTCGATGAAGGTTTAAGTTTTCAAATATAATATATTAATGTAGTATTGTGATAAATTTTAAAATATTACTTAAGAATGTATTGCATTTTAGAGATGTTTAAATAAAATTGCATTGAAGTTGGAAAGTGTTTCATAATCAATGCTTTAAGCATGATTGATCTTTTTGTTTATATTTATTAAATTGAGTTTTATAAAGTAAAACATGATACGAATACTTGATTCGCATCATGTTTGCAGTTTCATTTATATATTTATATTTTTATCAATTTATTTATTTATTTATTTATTATTTAAAAACTTGCCACAGTTTTGGATGATTGATATCTACTCGCCAAAACTCCAAATAAAGAAATAATCTTCATAAATGTTTTCCTAGTACAGTAAAATGATTTTGTTCGTTTTATTATTAAATATTATTTATAAAACTGTCATGTCGCAATTCTGCGCCATGAGCCTTTCTTATTTTTCTGCGAGAGAAACATCCTTCTCTCCGTTCGTGCCTGTGCTCTGTTTTTATTAACACTTGTTTCCATTGAAATTACATTAAAAAGCGCATTTCGTCGAGAAATCGTTGGATTGTCTGGACTTAGTGTCTGGCCGTGGAGCGTGACGTGTTGGCTGAGTAGTTGCTATGTGAGCGCGCCGTCCAATCAGGAAGAGGCGCATTTTTTTGCGAAGGAGAACTTGTGTGGGCTCAAGCGACCCATACTCTCTCTCTTCGGGCTGGAAAATTTCGACTGAGAGGTCGCATCGAAAGTTTGTCGAATCAGACAAAGGCGTTTAGCCAAAATGGCTAGCTGGCGGAGAGGGGCATTTTGGTTCTAAGGAAACCGCCCTGCATTTCTGGAGAAGATTGAAGAAGATCCTGGAAAGTTTCGGCTACTTATTTTTATCATTTCTAAATTTATTTTTTTTATTACAGGAGTCCTGTTTTCGTTGGCTGATGATGAGTCTCGATCGCGAAGGTTCGGCTTACTTGCCATATTCGAATGCTGTCATGTCATCTAAAATTTGGATCATTTTCTCGACCATCATCCTTTGGGATCTCTTTTATTCAGTGGCGGATCGTGTTATCCTGAATAGGACATTCTTCGTATTGTAAAATTACTCTACCGCTCAGGTAAAATTTCCTTCTTCGGAACAAGAAGTTCCGCTGCATCACAGGCACAGGTGAATACAATTTAATTGATATTAAATGGCTCAAATCGAAATCCTTATGTTGAGTTGATTTTCATGATTAAAGAAATCATATAATTGTCGAATAAAATTAAAGATTGTTGATATGTTATTTTGACCAGAGCATTAGTTGAATTTGTCTAATATAAGTGAAGCTCTGATGTTCTAATTTAATATTTGAAAGATAAAATGCATATATTGAATTCTTTGAAAAATCTAAAATAAATTCTTAATTTGTGTAATAATTGAGCCTGCTTATTTGTGTCTGCATATTTACTTTACTCACTGTACTTCATTTAGGATTAATTCTCCTAAACTGGGAACTCCTTTAAATCTTGAACCTGGTGTTTTGCTGTTAAAATTTTGAGACTAGATATGTCTCTTTGGCTTTTGAAATTACGATCACGAAGTTGTGGGTGGTGGAGTCAGTAGGTGCTGTTTGTACTGACCCAGCTCCCACAAATTGGTGCCGTATCCCTTTCCCAGAGTATTACAGTGAGTGAGGTATAAATTTATGAAAGAGTGCAAATATTTTATTGTGATTATATATTGCAGTACTAATATGTCGAAGTAAGTTGAAAAATTCTTTTGTGGTGCAAAATATTTGAGTTTAATGGGCATGAAAATTTTTGTTTATGTATCATTTATTAAGAAAAAGTGCAAAAGCACAGAAGCCCAGATGCACCAGAGTATTATTTGCATGATTTAATTTGCATATTACATGTTGAAATTGTGTTACATATATATTTTGAGGTACTTGACATACATAAATACACAAAATTCTATATGATATATGATATATGAGTAAATTGAAATTTCCAAATACACACACATTAAAAGGTAAATACATGAAGTGCATACATTTATTTTTGAAAAGTGAATACAAAAGTTCTGTGCACATACAAAAGTGATTCGAAGTTCATGATAATGAACAAAAAGTGAAAAAGTTACACGTTGTGTTTTTCAGTGCTCTGTTTACACATAAATAAGTGATTTAAGCGAAAGTGAAATCAATTTTCCACAATAAACTGTGCTTCGTGATAAATTTGAAATTTTCTGGTGAAAAACCTTGTGCTAAAATGCCTAAATCTAGAAATACGAGAGCAAGCAGGAGTAGAGACTCCTCTGCTCAACCAAGTGTGTCCAACCACCGTATCCCTTCGGTGTCTCCACCACGACTTTCTCCTAATGCTGGCAGATCGGCTTCCGCTGTCAGAGACTCTAACAAAATGAAAATTGGAATTGGATCACAGTTCCTTGGATCCATTCCAAGTTTTGCTGGCAATGCAAATGAATCTTTTCACGAATTTTTGGGAAAATTTCTTCTTGTTGCTGACCATGCAGACTGGTCAAACAGGGATAAAATTTTCATTTTAAAATTGAAGTTATCTGGTCGTGCGGAAAGACTGATAAAATCCATCCCGAAACTAAACCAAAGCATGAATTTTACTGAAGTTGTTAACGCACTCAAGGAAAACTTCACAAAGAAAGAAAATATTGCCAAGAACGTTGCTGCCCTTGTAAATTGTAAACAGCTGGTAAACGAGGATGTACGTGATTATGCGAACCGCATAGAAGCTGAATCCTTTGTGGCTTTTCCACAAGATGCTGTGTCTGACAACGAAGATTCCCTGAGAGCTGCAATTTTGCTCAACTCATTTAAGAAAGGATTAAAGATCCTTATTCGAAAAGCTGTGTTATCTGCAAACCCACAGTCATTTGAAGCTGCTAAAGACATTGCAATTTTGGAAGAAGAGGTGCAAAATGAAGAGCTGGAAGAAATGACAGAAGACGTAAATACTGTAAGGACTGAAAATGACCCTAAACAAGAAATTGAAGAACTGAAGAAAGAATTAAACTTAAAGAAGAAAGAATTTGAGAAGTTAAGAAGAAAATTTAGTGAAAATTCAGAAAAAAGAAAGAAAAGACTGAATGAAATAAAAGAAGATCTGGAAAAGAGCAATTCCAGTTTTGAAGAATCTTTCCTGGATACGCCCTCTACAAGCAGATACAATGAAAATGAATTGGAAGAGGAAGATTGGGAAGATATTCCAGTAAAGAAGAAACATAAACCATCAACATCTTTCAGAACCTCAACACCATCCAGGAGATCTGAAAATAGAAACCGTTTCAGTCAAAGAAGAATTCCAGTTGCCTCACAGGAAGAAGAGTGGTACGTTAAAAGTCCATATCAAAATTATTCTCCAAGGAAAAACTCTCATATTTTTAGAAGACCTTTTCGTAACAGTTCATATAGAAATTCAAATTTCCAGAGAAATTTTTCAAATTTTAGAAATTCTTTTGATAATTATAAATCACAAAACTTCAATAATTTTGGATATAGAAGAAATAACAGATATTTTAATAATAGATTTGGTAATAGAAGGCAATTTAGAAGACAAAACTTTAGAACACAAAATTTTCAATCTCCAAAATGTAATAGAACAGATTCTGAAGTTAGTTTTATGACGGAAATTAAAGCTCCTTGCCAGAAAAATTTTCCGGTCATCTCAGTTTTTGTTGAAGATGTCAAACTGAATGCATTAATCGATACTGGAAGTTCCATAAATATTATCTATAGAGATGCTTTGCAGAAAATTAACCCTAGGAAAGTGCAATTAAAACATACATCCATTATTGTGAAGGGAGTTGGAGATCAGGAGGTTTGGGCTGATGAGAATGCTTCTTTTCTTTTGTCCGTTGGAAAAGACAATATTGTGATTGAATGTTGCATTTTAAACATACCTGCACCTAACGAATACAACATGATTTTAGGAAGTACTTTTCTGCATAAAAGTAAAGTGACCATTGCCTTTGGACACAAGGATGTTCAACCTGAAATATCTGAGTGCAATGCTATAAATTATAAATGTGACAGAAGAAATTACAATTTTACAAATGATGTAGATTATAGATCCAAAGACACAAATTTTTCAAGAAATTATGAAAATAAGTGTAATAATGGATATTTATTTGAACAAAACAATTTTCATAATGAATTTAGAGATGTTGATTTTAGAAATTTTGATGCAAATGGAAATGAAAGGTCAAATTATGAATGTGAAAATGATTTACATGAAAGACAAATGAATGACAATGTACATACAGACAGATTTTTGACAAAAGACAATACCAGTGACAATGAAATATTTCAGACAGATTGTGATAAACATGATGAAGGAAGTTCACAACAAAATCAGGCAATAGGGATTGCCAAAGCTTTCAACAAATGTGTTCTAAAACCATTTTCGGAAACTTTTATTAAATTAAAAAGAAATTACAAAATTGAAAAAGACACGACAATTTTACTTGAACCTATCAATAATAAAGAATTTTCTGCAAACAAAATTTTCGTAGCCAGAAGTATCCACAAAATTCCTGAAAATGACTTTTTGTATGCTAAAGTTGCAAATCCATCTGAAAAGGTTGTTTATATAAACAAAGGAATGAAATTAGGAACATTTGAAAACATCTATGAATCTGAAATTGACATAAATAATAGAGTTGACATTGAAAACTGTATTGAAGAAAATGAAACATTTGATGCATGGGGAGGAGATTTTGATTTGAAACATATGAATATTGCACAAAAAAATTTGCTTTTGAAATTACTAAGTAAATATAAACATGTTTTTGCTAAAAATATGAAAGAATTGTCTGGATGTGACACTATTTTGCACGAAATTAATCTTGAAACTAACATACCTGTTAGGCAAAAGCCATACCGCATTCCACATAATTTACAGAAAGAACTTTCACGCCAGGTAAACGAACTCCTTGATGCAAAAATCATTCAGCGCAGTACATCACCTTACAATACTCCAGTGCTTTTTGTTAAGAAACCTGATGGAAGTTACCGTTTGGTAGCGGATTTTCGAAAGCTCAATAAGATCACTATTGTTGAGAACTATCCGATTCCAAATATATCGGAATTAATCGATAACTTGTCTGGAGCCTTGTATTTTTCTACCCTGGATCTAACCAGTGGATTTTACCAATTGTGTTTACATCCTGATGATTACCCAAAGACTTCTTTTTCAACACCTGATGGCCACTTTGAATGGACCAGAACCCCATTTGGTCTTAAGAATGCGCCTGCATCCTTTCAGAGACTGATGTCTCTAGTGCTGGCTGGCATATCTGGAATTTACATAGATGATATTATCGTTGCTTCAAGAACATTCGAAGAACATTTGAAAAAACTAGAAGATATTTTTGTAAGATTAAGTAAACATGGTCTTAAATTGAAACCAAGTAAATGCCATTTCTTCAGAAAAACAATTAAGTATCTTGGATTTTTGGTATCAAATGGAAAAGTACAACCTGATACTCATAATTTGGAAGTTGTAGAGAAATTCAAAATCCCTAAATCAATTAAGAATGTGAGACAATTTCTTGGACTCACCGGATTCTATAGAAAATTCATAAAAGACTATGCAGAACTGACCTTGCCATTAACAGAATTATTGAAAACTAAGAATAATGAAAGTAAAAAGAAATTTATTTGGACTAATGAAGCTCAAAAATCTTTTGAAATTTTAAAAGGAAAACTTCTATCAAAACCTATTTTGACCCTTCCAGATTTTAGAAAACCATTTATTTTACATACAGACGCATCAAATCACTCTTTAGGTAGCTATTTGTCTCAAGAAGATGAGAATAAAATTTTGCATCCAATATCTTACGCAAGCAGAAAGCTTAGCGAAGCAGAATGTAAATACAGTGTTGTCGAAAGAGAAGCATTAGCTGTTGTTTGGGCTACAAACTATTATAAACACTATTTAATTGGAAAACCTTTCACAATTTTTTGTGACCAGAAGTCACTAACATTCGTATTTAAATTAAAAGATCCTACATCTAGATTGGCTAGATGGATTGCATCTTTATCACAGTTTGATTATCGAATAGTACATAAACCAGGAAAAGCAAATGTTGTTGCTGATTATATGTCAAGAAATGTAGATGAATGTACAAATACTATTGACAATATTCCACAAAGATTCGTGTCACAATATAAAGTTATAAATCAAAATGTTAATCAAAATTTTCCAAGTGTAAATCAAAATTTTCAAAGTTCTAATAATGTAAACAATACTAATAGTAGCAATAGAAGAAAATCAGAAATCAAATTGAATCCAGCAAATACAAATGAAGAAAATGAAATTTGTGCTGTTAATAATAATGAAAGTGAAATGCAAAATGAAAATAACATACAAATTGGTCAATTGGAACAAACATTTACTTGTCCTACCTTGCTCATAAGAATTAAGAATGCTCAGAAATCTGATCCAAGGTGCAATAAAATTATAGATCTTTTAGACAAAAACATAAAACCTTACCCACAAACCTTGGTATTTTTTAGAAAAGATGATATACTGTGGTGTACGCACAGGTATCCCAAGCGTAGACATCAAGAACAAGAAAGAGTTGTTGTTCCGCAGGAACTTGTATCTGAAATTTTATGGTTACATCATGACTGTCCCACTTATGCACATTGTGGATTTAGAAGAACTTTAGCTTCTGTAAGTAGAAAATATTTTTGGCAGGGAATGTATTCCCAAACCCACAATTATGTTGCATCATGCGAAATTTGTGTGGTAAATCGTGGCTTTAGAAATAACAAAGCACCCATTCAAAGATTTTCGAGGTCCACATACCCATTTGAGCGTATCGCCATGGATTGTGTCGGACCATTACCTATATCAAGATCTGGAAATAAATTCATATTGGTCATAACTGACTATTTTACAAGATGGCCTGAAGCATATCCCTTAGCTTCAATTAAAACTGAAGACATTTTGAGTTGCTTAGAGCACTACATGGCTCAGCATGGTATACCCAAATTCATCGTCTCGGATCAAGGGACGAATTTTGTTTCTAGAACAGCAAGATGTTTTTATAAGAAATTAGGAATAATAAAAAATACTACTACTGCCTACATGCCATCTGTAGATGGTTGTGTTGAAAGATTAAATGGTACTTTGATCAGATCCTTGAAAAATATTGCATATAACGATAAAGATAATTGGGACAATCTGATACATTTTGCTTTATTAGCACATAGAAATGCCATACATGCTTCTACGGGTGAATCGCCTGCTTATTTACTCTATGGTAGAGATTTAACAGTTCCAAATACTTTGATCGCTGGATTTAAACCTCCGACATATGAATCAACATATGATTATGGAGAAGACATGAGATTCCGACTTAAAAGAACATATGATGTAGTAAAAAGTAACTTAGAAAAAGCTGAAAATTCACAAATTTTACAACAGCATAAGAAAGCAAAGATGCCCAATATAAAAGTTGGTGATTTAGTGTATCTTTACACTCCCTTTTTACCTCAAGGCCAGTCAAGAAAACTGAGCTCTTTTAACAGAGGTCCTTTTAAAGTGATAAAACAAACTTCTGCTGTTAACTTTTGGATCAGACATGTAATGAATCCCAAAAATGAACAACTGGTTCATGTGAACAGACTGACTCTTTTACCTCCAAGAAGAGAGGAATTGCAGAAATTTTCAAAACAAACTACTGAAAGTCAAAAATTGAACTCTAAGTCAAATAAACTTACTCCTGTGATCACCGCTGAGAAAGACTCTGTGAAACTAAAATCGTGTTTAGCGAATCCTGCAGAAAGATCTCAAAACAAAAAAACTGTGAAAAGAGTAAGATTTAATTTGCCAAATAAAAGGGTAAATGAAAATGCTGTTCATACTAGATCAAACTTTCATGCTAATAGAAGTCAACAATATGTTCAGAGAAATAATTCAAATAACTTTGATAATAGAGGAAATGGAAGAATCATTTACAACAATAACTTTAGAAATAGTTATACACCACACCAAAATCAGTATTACATGACAAACAGAAATACACGTACACCATATAATCTTAGAAATAAAAGATTTTCACAATATTAAATTTTGGTTGAGTTCACAATTTTACAGAAATTAAATTTTGCAAGAAAAGATTTCATTTTAAGTTAAAGTTTATACTTGTTTAAGTTTTATATTTCAATATTGTCTTTTAAAATAGAATTTATGAAAAAATTGTTGTGATTTTAAAAATTTATTGGAAATCTTGCATTTAAGTTAAAAAAGTAAATAAGAATAAGTAATTGATTTTGTGAACTATAATTTATGAATATTTATATTATAATTTAAATAATAAGTAATTTTGTTAATTGACTCTCCTTGGACTTTAAAATTTTTCGAGAGTCTTGTCTTGATTGACTTTGATTATATTGATGTGTTTTAATGTAAAAGAATGTTTGATTATTTGTTTAAGTTCATTAATGAAAATAATTTAAATGGTGTTGGTAAATTTGTTGTTCCCCTAAGTAAAAGGGAGGAAAATTTTGAATTTTGAAAAAAGTAAATGATTTGTTAAAATAAAATTGAAATTAATATAAAGTAAACATAAAGAATTTAAGTAATTGAAATAATTTAAGTAATTTGAATTTGAAAATGAAAAGTTTGAATTTGAAAATTTTTGAAAATTTAATGAAATTTTTTGAAGATCAAAAGTAAATGATCTCTTTTGAAAAATGTTTTTGAAACTTTGTTGCTGAGAGAGGTGAAATTTTTGGCTGATGTTGTTGAAATTCTGTTCTCTTGAAATTCCATTTCACATTATTGTTTTTTTTTGACCAGCAGTTTCAAACATCTACACAAATTTCAGTTAGACATCATATTGTTATGCTGCAACCCCTTTTTCTGAAAGCTGGCTGGTGGACGCAAACATGGACATTTTTACATTGGATCACAGATGAAGATGCAGCTTAGCAAATTAATTGTCCGAACTTTTGTGGCAGGACTGGAGTCCTGGACGACAACTTGCTCCGAGCCTACCTAGGACGGTTGTGATTGGCCAGGTGGGAAACTGGTGAAGCTATGAGGATGATGATGATGAAGAAGATGATGATGATGTTGGGATCAGCGCAAGCTGCCCAAAAATTTTGATGATATCCGTGCTTCTGAGGCATGTCCTGGCGTCCTGTTTCTGCTGCAATCGCTTCCTGCACGCGAGTATTTTTTTTCTTTTTTCTACACCCCCTTTTTTTTTTTAGTGTTGGCAACTCGTTAGTCCCCGCCGAGTTTGCTCTTTTGATGTGTTCCTGCTCTTTTACATAACTGACGTGAATTTCAGGAGAAATTTTTCTCCTCTTCTCTCTCTCAGTAGACAAATGTATATAAATGTAAATTTTTCTTTTGTGACATGAAGTAGTCACTTGTTGAGTTATTTCAGAGATTTGTTAAAACTAAAGTAAATTGAAATTTTAAGATAAATTGAATAATGTAAATATAAATGAATAATTTAAAGTAATTTATGAAAGTGTGTCAGAATGAGAAAATTCTGAATTGTCTTGATGACAAAAATAAGTTGAATAAAAGTTGATATTGAATATGGTGAATAATTGTTGAAATTGTTGAATAATTGTTGAAAAGTTGAAATGATGAAAAATTGGAAAGTAAATGTAATTTAAAGTTAATATGTTGAATTTAAAAGTAATTTAAAGTGTAAGTTAAGATTTTAATGAAAGTTTGGAAATGAAAAATTGAAATTGAAAAATGGAAATATTGAAAGTGACTTCGTTCTCAAAAAGTGAGACATTTTTGAATGAGGGAAGAATCTCATTACCTGAATATGACAAATTTAAATTAGAAATTAATTTTCAAAATATTTAGCCATTTGATAAAAGAATAATTTTTGTGTCACTTGTGTGTTTGAAAGTGACAATTGGTTGAAATTGTTTGAATTTTGAATTGTTTATATTGTTAAGTTTGTAAATTCATATTGTATCATATTTTATTTTTCATATCACCTGGTTGATCTCAATGTGGTTGATTGAGATATTGGGTTGTCAGGCAAATTGCCTTGACAAATTTTCTTCTGAATTAGTGTAATTTAGATGTAAATTTTTGTAAAGGTTCCTTTAAGATGTGGTGACGCCTTGTCATCCTTTTGGTTTTCTTTTGGTCTTTACCTGTGGTGATGAGTGGCTTGGCCAGTCATTCAGATCTACAGTGTTGTTGCTTTTGAGAGAGGTGAACGATCGCACTTTTCTCGCCCAAAATTTTGTTTTAAATTATTTTACACTTACAGGTTCCTAAAACTCTTTGTAAATTTTTGTGTTGTTGTGTTTTTGAGTGAGAGAAAAATTTTCCTCACTGTGTTCGGAAAATTTTTGCCTCCCAGAAGGGGAGAGCTGTCATGTCGCAATTCTGCGCCATGAGCCTTTCTTATTTTTCTGCGAGAGAAACATCCTTCTCTCCGTTCGTGCCTGTGCTCTGTTTTTATTAACACTTGTTTCCATTGAAATTACATTAAAAAGCGCATTTCGTCGAGAAATCGTTGGATTGTCTGGACTTAGTGTCTGGCCGTGGAGCGTGACGTGTTGGCTGAGTAGTTGCTATGTGAGCGCGCCGTCCAATCAGAAAGAGGCGCATTTTTTTGCGAAGGAGAACTTGTGTGGGCTCAAGCGACCCATACTCTCTCTCTTCGGGCTGGAAAATTTCGACTGAGAGGTCGCATCGAAAGTTTGTCGAATCAGACAAAGGCGTTTAGCCAAAATGGCTAGCTGGCGGAGAGGGGCATTTTGGTTCTAAGGAAACCGCCCTGCATTTCTGGAGAAGATTGAAGAAGATCCTGGAAAGTTTCGGCTACTTATTTTTATCATTTCTAAATTTATTTTTTTTATTACAGGAGTCCTGTTTTCGTTGGCTGATGATGAGTCTCGATCGCGAAGGTTCGGCTTACTTGCCATATTCGAATGCTGTCATGTCATCTAAAATTTGGATCATTTTCTCGACCATCATCCTTTGGGATCTCTTTTATTCAGTGGCGGATCGTGTTATCCTGAATAGGACATTCTTCGTATTGTAAAATTACTCTACCGCTCAGGTAAAATTTCCTTCTTCGGAACAAGAAGTTCCGCTGCATCACAGGCACAGGTGAATACAATTTAATTGATATTAAATGGCTCAAATCGAAATCCTTATGTTGAGTTGATTTTCATGATTAAAGAAATCATATAATTGTCGAATAAAATTAAAGATTGTTGATATGTTATTTTGACCAGAGCATTAGTTGAATTTGTCTAATATAAGTGAAGCTCTGATGTTCTAATTTAATATTTGAAAGATAAAATGCATATATTGAATTCTTTGAAAAATCTAAAATAAATTCTTAATTTGTGTAATAATTGAGCCTGCTTATTTGTGTCTGCATATTTACTTTACTCACTGTACTTCATTTAGGATTAATTCTCCTAAACTGGGAACTCCTTTAAATCTTGAACCTGGTGTTTTGCTGTTAAAATTTTGAGACTAGATATGTCTCTTTGGCTTTTGAAATTACGATCACGAAGTTGTGGGTGGTGGAGTCAGTAGGTGCTGTTTGTACTGACCCAGCTCCCACAAATTGGTGCCGTATCCCTTTCCCAGAGTATTACAGTGAGTGAGGTATAAATTTATGAAAGAGTGCAAATATTTTATTGTGATTATATATTGCAGTACTAATATGTCGAAGTAAGTTGAAAAATTCTTTTGTGGTGCAAAATATTTGAGTTTAATGGGCATGAAAATTTTTGTTTATGTATCATTTATTAAGAAAAAGTGCAAAAGCACAGAAGCCCAGATGCACCAGAGTATTATTTGCATGATTTAATTTGCATATTACATGTTGAAATTGTGTTACATATATATTTTGAGGTACTTGACATACATAAATACACAAAATTCTATATGATATATGATATATGAGTAAATTGAAATTTCCAAATACACACA
Source organism: Amaurobius ferox (assembly GCA_951213105.1). Taxonomy (NCBI): domain Eukaryota; kingdom Metazoa; phylum Arthropoda; class Arachnida; order Araneae; family Amaurobiidae; genus Amaurobius; species Amaurobius ferox. The sequence goes on from OX578139.1 coordinate 106,549,698, forward strand.
CATTAAAAGGTAAATACATGAAGTGCATACATTTATTTTTGAAAAGTGAATACAAAAGTTCTGTGCACATACAAAAGTGATTCGAAGTTCATGATAATGAACAAAAAGTGAAAAAGTTACACGTTGTGTTTTTCAGTGCTCTGTTTACACATAAATAAGTGATTTAAGCGAAAGTGAAATCAATTTTCCACAATAAACTGTGCTTCGTGATAAATTTGAAATTTTCTGGTGAAAAACCTTGTGCTAAAATGCCTAAATCTAGAAATACGAGAGCAAGCAGGAGTAGAGACTCCTCTGCTCAACCAAGTGTGTCCAACCACCGTATCCCTTCGGTGTCTCCACCACGACTTTCTCCTAATGCTGGCAGATCGGCTTCCGCTGTCAGAGACTCTAACAAAATGAAAATTGGAATTGGATCACAGTTCCTTGGATCCATTCCAAGTTTTGCTGGCAATGCAAATGAATCTTTTCACGAATTTTTGGGAAAATTTCTTCTTGTTGCTGACCATGCAGACTGGTCAAACAGGGATAAAATTTTCATTTTAAAATTGAAGTTATCTGGTCGTGCGGAAAGACTGATAAAATCCATCCCGAAACTAAACCAAAGCATGAATTTTACTGAAGTTGTTAACGCACTCAAGGAAAACTTCACAAAGAAAGAAAATATTGCCAAGAACGTTGCTGCCCTTGTAAATTGTAAACAGCTGGTAAACGAGGATGTACGTGATTATGCGAACCGCATAGAAGCTGAATCCTTTGTGGCTTTTCCACAAGATGCTGTGTCTGACAACGAAGATTCCCTGAGAGCTGCAATTTTGCTCAACTCATTTAAGAAAGGATTAAAGATCCTTATTCGAAAAGCTGTGTTATCTGCAAACCCACAGTCATTTGAAGCTGCTAAAGACATTGCAATTTTGGAAGAAGAGGTGCAAAATGAAGAGCTGGAAGAAATGACAGAAGACGTAAATACTGTAAGGACTGAAAATGACCCTAAACAAGAAATTGAAGAACTGAAGAAAGAATTAAACTTAAAGAAGAAAGAATTTGAGAAGTTAAGAAGAAAATTTAGTGAAAATTCAGAAAAAAGAAAGAAAAGACTGAATGAAATAAAAGAAGATCTGGAAAAGAGCAATTCCAGTTTTGAAGAATCTTTCCTGGATACGCCCTCTACAAGCAGATACAATGAAAATGAATTGGAAGAGGAAGATTGGGAAGATATTCCAGTAAAGAAGAAACATAAACCATCAACATCTTTCAGAACCTCAACACCATCCAGGAGATCTGAAAATAGAAACCGTTTCAGTCAAAGAAGAATTCCAGTTGCCTCACAGGAAGAAGAGTGGTACGTTAAAAGTCCATATCAAAATTATTCTCCAAGGAAAAACTCTCATATTTTTAGAAGACCTTTTCGTAACAGTTCATATAGAAATTCAAATTTCCAGAGAAATTTTTCAAATTTTAGAAATTCTTTTGATAATTATAAATCACAAAACTTCAATAATTTTGGATATAGAAGAAATAACAGATATTTTAATAATAGATTTGGTAATAGAAGGCAATTTAGAAGACAAAACTTTAGAACACAAAATTTTCAATCTCCAAAATGTAATAGAACAGATTCTGAAGTTAGTTTTATGACGGAAATTAAAGCTCCTTGCCAGAAAAATTTTCCGGTCATCTCAGTTTTTGTTGAAGATGTCAAACTGAATGCATTAATCGATACTGGAAGTTCCATAAATATTATCTATAGAGATGCTTTGCAGAAAATTAACCCTAGGAAAGTGCAATTAAAACATACATCCATTATTGTGAAGGGAGTTGGAGATCAGGAGGTTTGGGCTGATGAGAATGCTTCTTTTCTTTTGTCCGTTGGAAAAGACAATATTGTGATTGAATGTTGCATTTTAAACATACCTGCACCTAACGAATACAACATGATTTTAGGAAGTACTTTTCTGCATAAAAGTAAAGTGACCATTGCCTTTGGACACAAGGATGTTCAACCTGAAATATCTGAGTGCAATGCTATAAATTATAAATGTGACAGAAGAAATTACAATTTTACAAATGATGTAGATTATAGATCCAAAGACACAAATTTTTCAAGAAATTATGAAAATAAGTGTAATAATGGATATTTATTTGAACAAAACAATTTTCATAATGAATTTAGAGATGTTGATTTTAGAAATTTTGATGCAAATGGAAATGAAAGGTCAAATTATGAATGTGAAAATGATTTACATGAAAGACAAATGAATGACAATGTACATACAGACAGATTTTTGACAAAAGACAATACCAGTGACAATGAAATATTTCAGACAGATTGTGATAAACATGATGAAGGAAGTTCACAACAAAATCAGGCAATAGGGATTGCCAAAGCTTTCAACAAATGTGTTCTAAAACCATTTTCGGAAACTTTTATTAAATTAAAAAGAAATTACAAAATTGAAAAAGACACGACAATTTTACTTGAACCTATCAATAATAAAGAATTTTCTGCAAACAAAATTTTCGTAGCCAGAAGTATCCACAAAATTCCTGAAAATGACTTTTTGTATGCTAAAGTTGCAAATCCATCTGAAAAGGTTGTTTATATAAACAAAGGAATGAAATTAGGAACATTTGAAAACATCTATGAATCTGAAATTGACATAAATAATAGAGTTGACATTGAAAACTGTATTGAAGAAAATGAAACATTTGATGCATGGGGAGGAGATTTTGATTTGAAACATATGAATATTGCACAAAAAAATTTGCTTTTGAAATTACTAAGTAAATATAAACATGTTTTTGCTAAAAATATGAAAGAATTGTCTGGATGTGACACTATTTTGCACGAAATTAATCTTGAAACTAACATACCTGTTAGGCAAAAGCCATACCGCATTCCACATAATTTACAGAAAGAACTTTCACGCCAGGTAAACGAACTCCTTGATGCAAAAATCATTCAGCGCAGTACATCACCTTACAATACTCCAGTGCTTTTTGTTAAGAAACCTGATGGAAGTTACCGTTTGGTAGCGGATTTTCGAAAGCTCAATAAGATCACTATTGTTGAGAACTATCCGATTCCAAATATATCGGAATTAATCGATAACTTGTCTGGAGCCTTGTATTTTTCTACCCTGGATCTAACCAGTGGATTTTACCAATTGTGTTTACATCCTGATGATTACCCAAAGACTTCTTTTTCAACACCTGATGGCCACTTTGAATGGACCAGAACCCCATTTGGTCTTAAGAATGCGCCTGCATCCTTTCAGAGACTGATGTCTCTAGTGCTGGCTGGCATATCTGGAATTTACATAGATGATATTATCGTTGCTTCAAGAACATTCGAAGAACATTTGAAAAAACTAGAAGATATTTTTGTAAGATTAAGTAAACATGGTCTTAAATTGAAACCAAGTAAATGCCATTTCTTCAGAAAAACAATTAAGTATCTTGGATTTTTGGTATCAAATGGAAAAGTACAACCTGATACTCATAATTTGGAAGTTGTAGAGAAATTCAAAATCCCTAAATCAATTAAGAATGTGAGACAATTTCTTGGACTCACCGGATTCTATAGAAAATTCATAAAAGACTATGCAGAACTGACCTTGCCATTAACAGAATTATTGAAAACTAAGAATAATGAAAGTAAAAAGAAATTTATTTGGACTAATGAAGCTCAAAAATCTTTTGAAATTTTAAAAGGAAAACTTCTATCAAAACCTATTTTGACCCTTCCAGATTTTAGAAAACCATTTATTTTACATACAGACGCATCAAATCACTCTTTAGGTAGCTATTTGTCTCAAGAAGATGAGAATAAAATTTTGCATCCAATATCTTACGCAAGCAGAAAGCTTAGCGAAGCAGAATGTAAATACAGTGTTGTCGAAAGAGAAGCATTAGCTGTTGTTTGGGCTACAAACTATTATAAACACTATTTAATTGGAAAACCTTTCACAATTTTTTGTGACCAGAAGTCACTAACATTCGTATTTAAATTAAAAGATCCTACATCTAGATTGGCTAGATGGATTGCATCTTTATCACAGTTTGATTATCGAATAGTACATAAACCAGGAAAAGCAAATGTTGTTGCTGATTATATGTCAAGAAATGTAGATGAATGTACAAATACTATTGACAATATTCCACAAAGATTCGTGTCACAATATAAAGTTATAAATCAAAATGTTAATCAAAATTTTCCAAGTGTAAATCAAAATTCTCAAAGTTCTAATAATGTAAACAATACTAATAGTAGCAATAGAAGAAAATCAGAAATCAAATTGAATCCAGCAAATACAAATGAAGAAAATGAAATTTGTGCTGTTAATAATAATGAAAGTGAAATGCAAAATGAAAATAACATACAAATTGGTCAATTGGAACAAACATTTACTTGTCCTACCTTGCTCATAAGAATTAAGAATGCTCAGAAATCTGATCCAAGGTGCAATAAAATTATAGATCTTTTAGACAAAAACATAAAACCTTACCCACAAACCTTGGTATTTTTTAGAAAAGATGATATACTGTGGTGTACGCACAGGTATCCCAAGCGTAGACATCAAGAACAAGAAAGAGTTGTTGTTCCGCAGGAACTTGTATCTGAAATTTTATGGTTACATCATGACTGTCCCACTTATGCACATTGTGGATTTAGAAGAACTTTAGCTTCTGTAAGTAGAAAATATTTTTGGCAGGGAATGTATTCCCAAACCCACAATTATGTTGCATCATGCGAAATTTGTGTGGTAAATCGTGGCTTTAGAAATAACAAAGCACCCATTCAAAGATTTTCGAGGTCCACATACCCATTTGAGCGTATCGCCATGGATTGTGTCGGACCATTACCTATATCAAGATCTGGAAATAAATTCATATTGGTCATAACTGACTATTTTACAAGATGGCCTGAAGCATATCCCTTAGCTTCAATTAAAACTGAAGACATTTTGAGTTGCTTAGAGCACTACATGGCTCAGCATGGTATACCCAAATTCATCGTCTCGGATCAAGGGACGAATTTTGTTTCTAGAACAGCAAGATGTTTTTATAAGAAATTAGGAATAATAAAAAATACTACTACTGCCTACATGCCATCTGTAGATGGTTGTGTTGAAAGATTAAATGGTACTTTGATCAGATCCTTGAAAAATATTGCATATAACGATAAAGATAATTGGGACAATCTGATACATTTTGCTTTATTAGCACATAGAAATGCCATACATGCTTCTACGGGTGAATCGCCTGCTTATTTACTCTATGGTAGAGATTTAACAGTTCCAAATACTTTGATCGCTGGATTTAAACCTCCGACATATGAATCAACATATGATTATGGAGAAGACATGAGATTCCGACTTAAAAGAACATATGATGTAGTAAAAAGTAACTTAGAAAAAGCTTAAAATTCACAAATTTTACAACAGCATAAGAAAGCAAAGATGCCCAATATAAAAGTTGGTGATTTAGTGTATCTTTACACTCCCTTTTTACCTCAAGGCCAGTCAAGAAAACTGAGCTCTTTTAACAGAGGTCCTTTTAAAGTGATAAAACAAACTTCTGCTGTTAACTTTTGGATCAGACATGTAATGAATCCCAAAAATGAACAACTGGTTCATGTGAACAGACTGACTCTTTTACCTCCAAGAAGAGAGGAATTGCAGAAATTTTCAAAACAAACTACTGAAAGTCAAAAATTGAACTCTAAGTCAAATAAACTTACTCCTGTGATCACCGCTGAGAAAGACTCTGTGAAACTAAAATCGTGTTTAGCGAATCCTGCAGAAAGATCTCAAAACAAAAAAACTGTGAAAAGAGTAAGATTTAATTTGCCAAATAAAAGGGTAAATGAAAATGCTGTTCATACTAGATCAAACTTTCATGCTAATAGAAGTCAACAATATGTTCAGAGAAATAATTCAAATAACTTTGATAATAGAGGAAATGGAAGAATCATTTACAACAATAACTTTAGAAATAGTTATACACCACACCAAAATCAGTATTACATGACAAACAGAAATACACGTACACCATATAATCTTAGAAATAAAAGATTTTCACAATATTAAATTTTGGTTGAGTTCACAATTTTACAGAAATTAAATTTTGCAAGAAAAGATTTCATTTTAAGTTAAAGTTTATACTTGTTTAAGTTTTATATTTCAATATTGTCTTTTAAAATAGAATTTATGAAAAAATTGTTGTGATTTTAAAAATTTATTGGAAATCTTGCATTTAAGTTAAAAAAGTAAATAAGAATAAGTAATTGATTTTGTGAACTATAATTTATGAATATTTATATTATAATTTAAATAATAAGTAATTTTGTTAATTGACTCTCCTTGGACTTTAAAATTTTTCGAGAGTCTTGTCTTGATTGACTTTGATTATATTGATGTGTTTTAATGTAAAAGAATGTTTGATTATTTGTTTAAGTTCATTAATGAAAATAATTTAAATGGTGTTGGTAAATTTGTTGTTCCCCTAAGTAAAAGGGAGGAAAATTTTGAATTTTGAAAAAAGTAAATGATTTGTTAAAATAAAATTGAAATTAATATAAAGTAAACATAAAGAATTTAAGTAATTGAAATAATTTAAGTAATTTGAATTTGAAAATGAAAAGTTTGAATTTGAAAATTTTTGAAAATTTAATGAAATTTTTTGAAGATCAAAAGTAAATGATCTCTTTTGAAAAATGTTTTTGAAACTTTGTTGCTGAGAGAGGTGAAATTTTTGGCTGATGTTGTTGAAATTCTGTTCTCTTGAAATTCCATTTCACATTATTGTTTTTTTTTGACCAGCAGTTTCAAACATCTACACAAATTTCAGTTAGACATCATATTGTTATGCTGCAACCCCTTTTTCTGAAAGCTGGCTGGTGGACGCAAACATGGACATTTTTACATTGGATCACAGATGAAGATGCAGCTTAGCAAATTAATTGTCCGAACTTTTGTGGCAGGACTGGAGTCCTGGACGACAACTTGCTCCGAGCCTACCTAGGACGGTTGTGATTGGCCAGGTGGGAAACTGGTGAAGCTATGAGGATGATGATGATGAAGAAGATGATGATGATGTTGGGATCAGCGCAAGCTGCCCAAAAATTTTGATGATATCCGTGCTTCTGAGGCATGTCCTGGCGTCCTGTTTCTGCTGCAATCGCTTCCTGCACGCGAGTATTTTTTTTCTTTTTTCTACACCCCCTTTTTTTTTTAGTGTTGGCAACTCGTTAGTCCCCGCCGAGTTTGCTCTTTTGATGTGTTCCTGCTCTTTTACATAACTGACGTGAATTTCAGGAGAAATTTTTCTCCTCTTCTCTCTCTCAGTAGACAAATGTATATAAATGTAAATTTTTCTTTTGTGACATGAAGTAGTCACTTGTTGAGTTATTTCAGAGATTTGTTAAAACTAAAGTAAATTGAAATTTTAAGATAAATTGAATAATGTAAATATAAATGAATAATTTAAAGTAATTTATGAAAGTGTGTCAGAATGAGAAAATTCTGAATTGTCTTGATGACAAAAATAAGTTGAATAAAAGTTGATATTGAATATGGTGAATAATTGTTGAAATTGTTGAATAATTGTTGAAAAGTTGAAATGATGAAAAATTGGAAAGTAAATGTAATTTAAAGTTAATATGTTGAATTTAAAAGTAATTTAAAGTGTAAGTTAAGATTTTAATGAAAGTTTGGAAATGAAAAATTGAAATTGAAAAATGGAAATATTGAAAGTGACTTCGTTCTCAAAAAGTGAGACATTTTTGAATGAGGGAAGAATCTCATTACCTGAATATGACAAATTTAAATTAGAAATTAATTTTCAAAATATTTAGCCATTTGATAAAAGAATAATTTTTGTGTCACTTGTGTGTTTGAAAGTGACAATTGGTTGAAATTGTTTGAATTTTGAATTGTTTATATTGTTAAGTTTGTAAATTCATATTGTATCATATTTTATTTTTCATATCACCTGGTTGATCTCAATGTGGTTGATTGAGATATTGGGTTGTCAGGCAAATTGCCTTGACAAATTTTCTTCTGAATTAGTGTAATTTAGATGTAAATTTTTGTAAAGGTTCCTTTAAGATGTGGTGACGCCTTGTCATCCTTTTGGTTTTCTTTTGGTCTTTACCTGTGGTGATGAGTGGCTTGGCCAGTCATTCAGATCTACAGTGTTGTTGCTTTTGAGAGAGGTGAACGATCGCACTTTTCTCGCCCAAAATTTTGTTTTAAATTATTTTACACTTACAGGTTCCTAAAACTCTTTGTAAATTTTTGTGTTGTTGTGTTTTTGAGTGAGAGAAAAATTTTCCTCACTGTGTTCGGAAAATTTTTGCCTCCCAGAAGGGGAGAGCTGTCATGTCGCAATTCTGCGCCATGAGCCTTTCTTATTTTTCTGCGAGAGAAACATCCTTCTCTCCGTTCGTGCCTGTGCTCTGTTTTTATTAACACTTGTTTCCATTGAAATTACATTAAAAAGCGCATTTCGTCGAGAAATCGTTGGATTGTCTGGACTTAGTGTCTGGCCGTGGAGCGTGACGTGTTGGCTGAGTAGTTGCTATGTGAGCGCGCCGTCCAATCAGAAAGAGGCGCATTTTTTTGCGAAGGAGAACTTGTGTGGGCTCAAGCGACCCATACTCTCTCTCTTCGGGCTGGAAAATTTCGACTGAGAGGTCGCATCGAAAGTTTGTCGAATCAGACAAAGGCGTTTAGCCAAAATGGCTAGCTGGCGGAGAGGGGCATTTTGGTTCTAAGGAAACCGCCCTGCATTTCTGGAGAAGATTGAAGAAGATCCTGGAAAGTTTCGGCTACTTATTTTTATCATTTCTAAATTTATTTTTTTTATTACAGGAGTCCTGTTTTCGTTGGCTGATGATGAGTCTCGATCGCGAAGGTTCGGCTTACTTGCCATATTCGAATGCTGTCATGTCATCTAAAATTTGGATCATTTTCTCGACCATCATCCTTTGGGATCTCTTTTATTCAGTGGCGGATCGTGTTATCCTGAATAGGACATTCTTCGTATTGTAAAATTACTCTACCGCTCAGGTAAAATTTCCTTCTTCGGAACAAGAAGTTCCGCTGCATCACAGGCACAGGTGAATACAATTTAATTGATATTAAATGGCTCAAATCGAAATCCTTATGTTGAGTTGATTTTCATGATTAAAGAAATCATATAATTGTCGAATAAAATTAAAGATTGTTGATATGTTATTTTGACCAGAGCATTAGTTGAATTTGTCTAATATAAGTGAAGCTCTGATGTTCTAATTTAATATTTGAAAGATAAAATGCATATATTGAATTCTTTGAAAAATCTAAAATAAATTCTTAATTTGTGTAATAATTGAGCCTGCTTATTTGTGTCTGCATATTTACTTTACTCACTGTACTTCATTTAGGATTAATTCTCCTAAACTGGGAACTCCTTTAAATCTTGAACCTGGTGTTTTGCTGTTAAAATTTTGAGACTAGATATGTCTCTTTGGCTTTTGAAATTACGATCACGAAGTTGTGGGTGGTGGAGTCAGTAGGTGCTGTTTGTACTGACCCAGCTCCCACAAAACAAACATTTACTTTATATAGTAAAGCATGCTTGTTCTAATATTACAGTTTGTAAAGAGTTCAAATTCCAGCTATGAGTTTAGTAGTTGCCAGACGATCCAGAAAACCTTGAGGTACTGCGACAACATTTCTAGCTCAAATCGGCAAAATGGGCCTTAAAAGTTTTTTTTTTACTTTCCTTATATACATAATGTATAACGAGACGATAGCTGACGAAAGAATGGACCGATTCGAACCAAATTTGGTACAAAAATCACAATCCGTAAACACTGGAAGCCTATTGTTTTTATACGCAATCGAATGTTCAGAGCCCCCCTAAATTTTCGAATGAAATTTTGAAAAAATCGTCAAAAAAATCAAAACCACTAATAAAGTTGCGCAAATAGACATTTCTTATGTAATTTTTCATTAGAAAACGATTAACATAAGTTTTAGAAGTTAACATGAACTGTTCTCGAGATATTGCACGTTTTTCAAAAAAATTATCAAAAAGTCATATGAAATAAAAAATATATATTTCCTATTGATAAACATGTTCACTTTTGAATACCATGCGATAAATTGGGTGACATCATTCTCGTGGATCTAGCTTTTTCTATTCATGAAAAAAGATACTTTGAGTAATATTTTTGTATTTGAACGCCAATAATCATTTATCTGCTGTAAGAATAACTTATTTCTTCGTCCATAACGCTTGGTGAGATTTTGGCGACGAATTTCGCGGAATGTCGCCAACTTGGCGACTTTTTGGAATGTTGCCAAATTAACAAAAATCTCGCCAATTGGATAAAAATGACGCTAAATCAATGAAAATGACGACCATTTGTTGAAAATTCAATATCTTGGAGAGAATATTGGTATTTACTATAAGAAAAACCTATTTTTTTTACTGTAAAAGTAGTAAATTCATTACATTATATAAGGAAAGTCATGTGTTGCCCACATCAGATTTTTTTAGTATTCGTGAGCTGTCTTGAGTGAAGGAAAGATTATGTCTTTCCCGATTTGTTCCAAAATATATTCAGCAACAAATGGGACGTATAATTCACAAGAAACGCCAAATTTTATGAAAATCTTTCTTTGGAATAAAATTCAAAAGATCTGGTCTCATACACTATTTACTATTATATTGGTCTAAACACTATTTAAGCGTTTGCTAATAAATTCATGTGATTTTAATCAAATAATATAGAGGTGTGACTAAATGATAATTTATTTTAATGGTTAAAATGTGGATTTTAATGTGTAGTGCTTTGATTAAATGATCATGTTAAGGAACTTGTGCAAAGTAATGGTGGGTTTTGCGGGCACAATAGCAATGTACAAATGTTACGATTCACGACCACTTTCATTAAGATTAATAGTTTAATCCACAAAATTCAATTACAAAATTTCACCTAATTTAATGATTTTTTACCACAGTTACAGGAATACATATGGTAATCTGAATAATAGAAACTTCATTAGTCACAACACACACCGTTTAAAAGGGATATGAACATATTTCAAAAAGAAACATTAAGGATCAATCATGCATAATAAAGCATTGATTATGAAACACTTTCCAACTTCAATGCAATTTTATTTAAGCATCTTTAAAATACGATACATTCCTCGGTAATATTTTTAAAATTATCACAATACTTCATTAATTTATTATATTTTAAAACTTAAAACTTCATCGAAAAAAATGAACTTTATTCAAATGACGACATGGAAATATAAATCGCCTGGCTCTCTATATAAAAACAGCATTTTATTCATAAACGTTTTTCTATTCCTTTCATTCATCACAATACTACAATAATTTATTTTATTTAAAAATTTAACCATGGAGATATAAGTAATTTAACTCTATGCTTAAAACTTGATCGAAAAAATCGTCTGCTTCTCTATGTAAAATCAATAAATGTTTCATTCATATCAGCTATATTGAAGACTCCGTGAACTAAATAATTTTGCATTAAAGAAATGCAGCAATTCTTATACAACTCATTCTATATCTTTTGGTGTTTACATTCTCCATAAGTGAAGGCTTCGTTGTAGAAATAATCAAAGTTGGATGATCATTTAAACTGAAATATATTGTAATTGCGTTGTTTCAGAATGCAGATGCACAGAATTTAATCAAAAATAAACCGACTTTAGAACGGATACAACAAAAATATGAATTAAAAAGAACTTTAACAAGAAAGATCAATCATGCTTAAAGCATTGATTATGAAACACTTTCCAACTTCAATGCAAGTTTATTTAAAAAAGTCGAAAATGCAATACATTCCTCGGTAATATTTTAAAACTTATTACAATACTACATTGATTTATTATATTTGAAAACTTAAAACTTCATTGAAAAAAATGAACTTCATTCAAATGATGGCATTGAAATATAAATTGCCTGGTTTAAATATCTCTAAAATGCAATATATTCCACGGTAATATTTTTAAAACTATCATAATACTACGATAATTTACTATATTTGAAAACTTCATCGAAAACAACTGAAATAAATTCAAATGACGTCATAGAAAAAATAACACGCCTGGATCTCTCTATAAAAGCAGGATTTCATTCATAAATTTCTCCCATTTATTTCATTCATCACAATACTATAATAATTTATTTTATTTAAAAATTAAGACCATGGAGCTACAATTCATAAACTCTATGCTTAAAACTTCATCGAAAAAAATCGTCCTTCTGTTTATAAAATCAATTAATATTTCATTCATATCAGGCATGCAGACTCCATGGACTGAATTATTTTGTGTTAAAGAAATACAGTAATTCTAATACAACTCATTCTACATATTTTGCTGTTTACATCTTACATAGGTGAAAAATAGGCTTAGTTGTAGAAATAATCAAATTTGAATGAGAATTTAAACTCAAATATATTGTCATTGAGTTGTTTTAGTATGTAGATGCACAGAATTTAAGCAAAAATAAAGTAGTTTTAGGACGGATGCAACGCTCAATATGAATTAAAAAGAACTTTAAAAAATCACGATTTTGAAACAAGATGGATGCCATATATCATTTTGAAGTGGGTCATGTGATCGTTTCATATCATGGTCACGTGATCGTTTCATATAAGATGTGTAATTATTATTTTAATTTTTATTTAAAAAACTACTGAATATATTTCGCTGAATTTTTTTATATATATTTTATGGAACAATTTGACTATTACCTAAAATTTTCGAAGCAATTTGTGGATTTTAAATCCACTTAAAAAATATTTGAAAAATTAGGTCCCATAGGGCTCAATGTATTTCATTTTTTCAACCCGGGTTCAATCCAAAACTAATTGGGTGATATTATTCATTCATATTCCCATAGGTCCTACAGACCGTCTAAACAACATAGTAAAATTTCATTTTGATTAAGTCATTTTTACGGCAGTTATCGTGCTAACGGACAGACAGACAGACAGACAGAATGAACAAAGTCATAAACACTTTTCAACTTTGTTGTAAGTGTTAAAAATCAAGATTTTGACACAAGATGGATGCCATATTTTCTTTCGAAGTGAGTCACGTGATCTCTTCATATAATGGTCACGTGATCTCTTCATATAAAGGGTGTAATTTTTATTTTAATTTTATTTAAAACACTACTGAATATATTGTGCTGAAAATTTTTTTATATTTTTTATGGGATAATTTGAATATTTCCTAAAACTTTCGAAGCAATTTGTGAATCCTAAATTCGCTTAAAAAATGTTTGAAAAATTAGGTCCCATAGGGTTCAATGTATTTCATTTTTTCAACCCGGGTTCAATCCAAAACTAATTGGGTGATATTATTCATTTATATTCCCGTAGGTCCCACAGACCATCTGAACAACATATTAAAATTTTATTTTGATAAAGTCATTTTTACGGCAGTTATCGTGCTAACGGACAGACAGACAGACAGACAGACACAATGAACAATGTCATAAACACATTTAAACTATGTTGTAAAGTGTTAAAAAAGAGCCTTCTTCATCAATATAAGTAAGACCGAGCCCCACTACCAACGAAGACAACAATGCATCGGTCAAAAATAGCTGTGTCAAGTAATCCAAGCAAACAATCGCTGCCAAAGGAAAAATCGTGAAATTAAAAGAGAAAAACATAGGAGAAAGAAAAAGTATTATTAAGTGATTCTTTTCATCGTGATTAGTTGATTCTTCAAAAAATGGAGGAGCCACATCTTTAACTGGGTGGTAAACAGTCTTTGGTCTCTTGTCGCAAATAGTTTTATAAAAATACTAAAGATTATTTGCTTCCGCTAAAAGCCACACCATCGTGTCCGTTCTAAGACATCGTGCTTTTCTCTAAAGATTCTCAGAATCAAAACGCTTTCTCAATTAATAAAACTGCGAACTAAGTACCCTTTGATTAAGGCTATTAACCCAGCCCTATGATTAAGAAAACAACCGCTTTATGAGATACATGAGTATTTGACGAAGAAGGTGCATTTTTGCCTTAAAAACCGATTATTTTTTAGCCCTGTATGTTGGGACTTACGAAAGTTTTATTTTTCTGATTTATTAAACAACAGTCGTAGAAAAATATTTGCATATATTTGGAAACGTGATATGTATATCCTTAAGGTGCGTAAAACGATTTTACACTGTTACAAATTTTGAGATTTCTTTAAAAAAACGAAGAAACCCCTTGAAAGGAAATTTCCTAATTAAGCAAAAAAAAAAATCTAACGCTTAGGGAACTATCTATATGGAAGGTGTAAAGGGCACCACTGACTAAATGTTCATTATATGGGCTTCAGATCTATGGAAGCCGGGTTATGATCTCTGGTTTCAATGTATGGCCTTGTATGGCTGTGCATACGTATACGCATATTCAGTGATCCGATCACTTAAAACTATATATTGTTACGACGTATCCTCTAGTATCGTGGGTGTGCGCTCAGAATATAAGAACGGGTCCAAATTTCTGGATAACTAACACATTTATTCACAAGCACAGCGTAAAGAGGAACAATATACAGTAAAACAACACTAAATGCTTCACTACTTTCACAAAATAACCGATACTATTCTTAAAACCTTGACGAAAATCATATTCGAAAAATCAACATCGAACTGTTTCTTGCACTGAGTAATGACTCCTTTTTTCAGACTCTCCATAGAAACTTCTGGAAATCTCTCATATCACGTAGAATATTGGTTATTTCGTAGTGTTTCTCGAAGAAGTCGCCAAATGTCACCAAATTGGCGATAAATCGCCAAATCTGGAAACCTTTTTTCGAACTTCGGCTTGTGGCAACTCTAGGCTCACGTCAGGGGAAAGGATGCATGCTCGGGTGTTTTCTCCGGCTGGTCTTCGAAAGACTCGGAACTCGAAAGCGAGAGAGGGAAAAGAGATTCGGAAGCGTTTTACAAGCTCGTAACAATATCCTAATTAAAACAGCTTTCGTATAAATAATAAACAATAGGACAACAAAATAATCAAATGCAATTCATTTCAAAAGTTGCAAGCATTGACAAAGGAAATGCTTCTTGTTAAATTATTTAATTAACATTAAAATGTCCTGCCTTCTATGTCACCTTGATTTCTTCATGCTGCAAAACAACTGCAAATATATTTTTAACTGTGTCTACAAAACACCGATTGATTCTGGCATTTTAATCACATTTCTCTTGCTAAAAATCATTTATCGAATTATTTTATGAAATATGTTGTACATTAATTTATCATCTTAACATTCTGAATCGTACTGCTTCAGTGAAGCCCGCCATTAAAATTGATCAAAATGTATAATGGTTACTATTGTTCGAATTCCAAATCGCAAAAATAAATAAAATTGTCTCGCACGATGTTTGGGAATATACCGTTTTGCGAACGTAATACCAGAAGCACAGATAATTACAAGAATCATTAAAAATATATTTTCAAATGTGTAAATTACAGAGGATGCTTGTTCGGATTTAATGTTTCGAACATCGAACATTGATAAACAAACCTTCAACTTTTAATTGATACATATTTAATGA
The DNA here is from genome assembly GCA_951213105.1 of Amaurobius ferox. Taxonomy (NCBI): domain Eukaryota; kingdom Metazoa; phylum Arthropoda; class Arachnida; order Araneae; family Amaurobiidae; genus Amaurobius; species Amaurobius ferox. The sequence continues at coordinate 106,565,298 of OX578139.1, forward strand.
AATAGAACAGAGAATACTGGCAGTCCTTTTGCATGGAGCATTTCCTGGATTTAATTGTGAATAAAATGGCGCTGCTTTCCAAATTGAACGAACTTATTTTGAACGAGGGCAATTAGAGAAAGGAAGTAATTGGTATTTTACAGATAAGTATTGCTCAAAACTCCGTGCTGTTTCAAGTCCGCGTAAGGCAAGGTAGTCATTTTCAACTTTTAATTTCATAATGTATACACGTATGTGTAAGAAGGAAAATTCTTGAAATGCAATTTCAACCACCCTTTCAAATGGCTGCATGAAGGTACAGTCTTCCACAAAAGAGAAAAATAGATCTGCCATTTTACTTTATTCTAGAAAAATAGACCTGCCATTTTACTTTATTCTAGAAAAATAGACCTGCCATTTTACTTTATTCTAAAAAAATAGACCTGCCACTTTACTTTATTCTAGAAAAATAGACCTGCCATTTTACTTTAGATAGCTGTATGAAGGTACAGTCTGCTACAAATGGCAGTAAAGATTAGAAAAATAGACTTGCCATTTTATTTTAGATAGCCGTATGAAAATAGTCTTCTAAAAAAGACTGTATAGGTTAGAGAAATTTTACCTGCCATTTTACTTTATGATACTACAAAATACAGAAATGTTTGTCTTTTCGAAAATTTTTTAATTCGATATATTGACGGAATAACACATTTTAAAACCATTTGGCATACTTTCGGAAAGGTTTCCATGTGATTGTGTATGTGTGTGCGAGTGTGTGTGTCAACGTTTGTGGGTGGTTTTGCGTGTGTCTGTATGAGTGTGTGTGTACTGAGCATCAAACTCTAACTATACGTTAGAGTTCAATGGTATTAAGTACGTGTGTGTGTTTGTGCGTGTCTCTATGTGAGTGAGTGCGTGCGTGCATGCGTGCGCATACGTGTGCGAATACTGAGAGGTTTGACCAGAATATCTTCTGAATTAAAAAATACGATTCGTTCCATAAAAGGAACACAATGTAAAAAGCGCAGAATTGTTCAGAATACTAGAAAGTGTGCCAAAATTTTAGCTGCAAATACAAAACTCGATGTTCTTACTCTTATGTATAGGTAAAAGAAAGTATTTCTGAATGGATAATAGGCACATTTGGTAAATCTAAATAAAATTGAAAATTTGTCTGTCTGTTTGTTTGTTCCAGCATCACAGGAGAACGGCTGAACCAAATTTGATTAAATTTCGTGGGTAAACTTAAAATAGCCCCACTTAAAATTTAGTTCATGTTTCGAGTCTCTACGACCAGTGGTTCTCGAGATATTAGTAAAAACCAAACTTTCGTTTGTATCATCATAACGGAAGAACGGCTGAACATAATTTAATGAAATTTTGTATGCGGCCTTGAAATAGCCTCCCTTAAATTTAGACCAAGTTTCGAGTTTCTAAGACCAGGGATTGTCGAGATATTAGTGAAAAACGAAACTTTAACCTAGAAGTTCTACTCTTTAACTCCCCGATTCCTCCAAACGAAAAGTTTGGAAATCGTTAGTTTAAAACGTAAAAGTGGAGTAAAATTTTATCTCTGAGTTTGGTGGCAGATTTTTGAGCTAAATAGTCACTTTCTAAAATTATGAATTGTTTGAAAACATGAATTTAATTGGAAAATCTATCACATTGGTTTATTTTTCACAAGCTTTTACTCAACGATGAAAAGTATTAAGTACTCCACCATCCAGACGTCGTAGAAAGAAACAAATCACACCACCGAAAAGAGCAGACAATTGTGAGTCAATATATCAATTTCAAATCTCAATTTCAATTTCTAATATTTGTTAAAGATTTTAAAACAAAAGTCTCTTTCGGCTCAAAAAAACGAACTTTGGTTTTTAAATCCTCGCATCGGAAAAAGTACTAGTAATTTCGACTAATAATTTACATTTTTAGAAAGTTTGAAGATCTGGCTTTCTTACAAGTCCAATCTGGTCAAAATATAATTAAAAATGGCCGCAGGATCGGAATTTTAAAGAAGTAATGATTTTAAATTTCTCGGATAATTCTCGGAATATCCGATTTTTCTCCCGCCGGGGACGTCACCTGTTTCCATGGAGACGGGTAAGAAAATTGCATGATATTTTAAATCATGGAATTAAAAGCTTAGCATATGGTCATTTTAAATGGATATTTTAATTTATGGATATTTTAAATGGATATTTTAATTTTATGGATATTTTAAATGATGGAACGATGGAATGAGGATATTTTAAATGATATTACGTTATATTTTAAATTATGGAATTAAGAGCTTAGCATATGGTTAAATTAAAATTAAAATTTTTTATGGTCATTATAAAATTTAAATTAGCGCGCGGGAAAATTTTTTTATGATCATTATAAAATTTAAATTAGCGCGCGGGAATTGTACTCGGTAGGCCCGGGTTCGATTCCCGCCACTGCCAAAACTGTCGCCGTGTTCACGCGGAGTACGATCACGTTAAACATGTGGGTCCGTAAGTTCTTCCAAGAGGTTGGTGGTAATTGTGTCTTGTTAGGGGCTAGTATTGTGATGATGTTTCGTCAATTTGTCGCCAAGTTGGACTGTCAGTTCTACAGTTCCAATTGGCGCTAAATTTGGCGAATTTTAAAATGTCGCCAAACCTTCCATGGAGATAGAATTATTCAGACGGTATTTTTTCCATCAATTTATTTGAAAGAAATAATATCATGTCGTTTAGAAACAGATTTAAATCCAATATGTTTATGTGGCAGACGATTTTTATTAAATCTTTTCCGATTTGAATAATGAAGATATGTATGTAAAATATATTTCATAGCCATTGCATTTTTGACTATATAATATCAATTACGGTCTTCAGGTTTAAACATTATTATTATTGATATTTTCGGGGATTATTGATTCAGAAATTATCGATATTTTCAAGTTATTATGCCATCGTTTTAGTGCAGCAAATATTGTTGAAACTCATATATTGTACGTTGTACGAGTAATCTTCTACAAATGCACGGGTTCATCTTCTAATCTACGAGAATATAAATAGTACAGGTATATTGGCATATATTATTGTCATATATTGGAATCAAGTACGGCCTTCTGTTATGAAGATTACGGGGATTAAGGATATTTTCAATTTATTAAGTCATCTGTTTTATTTAAGATTTTTGAGACTCGTATTGTATACGGATAAGCTTCTACTAACACACGGGCATATTTTCTAATCTGCGATAGTATAGGTAGTGCAGGTATATATCTTCCCATATAATTTTGGTGCTTTCATTTTGGCATACATTGGACTCAATTACTGCCTTCATGTTTAAAGATTACGAGTTAATTGATATTTTTAATTTATACATTTAATCTACTAATACAGGTTATATCTTCTAATATTCTCGTATATAAGTAGTACGGGTCCCATACAATTCTAAAGCTTTTATTATATTTCATATATTGATTGAATTCCATATTTTTTGTAAATTTGCTTACAAAAGGGGCCAGTATGTTTTATTATTCAGATAATTTTGAATAGCGAGAACAGAGATTCTTAAACTTCTTTTTAGGAGCATTATATTAAATATTTTAACAGAATATTTTGATTAAAAATGTCATTTAGTATATTATAGAAATTTGAACATGATTGTGAATTTTAAGTTTATATTATATACTCCGGACAAAGAACGGGGATGTTGCTAGTATACTTATATGAATGCATTGTATATAATCATATATAAATAATCATCATAATGCTTAATATTATATAATAATCATATACACATTCATGTCCATATATGGACCATATATTCATATAAAATATTCAACAGCTTAAATAATCGTCTGAACAAAAAACCAACTAATTAGTATTTAACAATACATTTAATTAGTTATAACCAAGACCCGATATCAAGTAAGGAGAAGCCTCAATCTTATTTGGGGGCCCTATTTTAATCTCATGAACGTTGAAAACGAAAAAAAGGAAAAAGTCAGAGAAAAGTTTTCAAAATTAATTCCCGACGCACTGTTCGGGGTTGGAAAAAAAAAATTTTTTCAAGAAATAGTATTTATTTTCTTTTGCGGGTCAAAGTTTAATTCTGTAACAAATTCAAACTTAAATATTAACTTTTATGCTACTTTACTTTTGCTGGTTGAAAGTTTAATATTTAAAATTTAAAAAATATATGCAATTAAAATTTGGGCTCAAGCAACCAAAATATTTCTTTGTTTTCCTGTACGGGCAAGATAATATTTAAAACAGTGTTGGCAATTTGAATCGGGGGCTCAATTTCGGGGCCCTTTTAAATCTTTTAAAGGAAAGCCGCGCTTGCTGCACCTTTTCAATAATCAGCTCTTAAGACTATTAGCCTAAATTCATCCTTATAACCATTGCAAATGCTTATTAAAAAATCTGATGTGGGCAGCACATGACTTTCCTGCAATGAATTTACTACTTTTACAGTAAAAAAATAGATTATTTTTATAGTAGTTATTTATATTCTTTCCAAGATATTGAATTTTCGTCAATGAGTCGTCATTTCCATGTCGTCATCATCAATGAGTCGTCATTTCCATGTCGTCATCATCAATGAGTCGTCATTGATTTAGCGTCATTTTTATCCATTTGGCGAGTTTCTCTTTAATTTAGCAACATTTAAAAAGTCGCCAAAATCTCGCCATGCGTTATGAACGAAGAAATAAGTTATTCTTACAGAAGATAAATGACTTTTGGCGTTCAAATACAAAAGTATTACTCAAAGTATCTTTTTCATGAATGGAACGAGCTAGATCCACGAAAATGATGTTCCCAAATTTATCGCATGGTATTACATATGAAAAGTGAACATGCTTCTCAATAGAAAATATTTTTTGTTTATTTTATATGACTTTTTGATATTTTTTTTTAAATGTGCAGTATCTCGAGAACGGTTCATGTTAGCGTTCTAAAATTTATGTCAATCGTTTCCTAATGAAAAATTACATAAGAAATGTCTATTTGCGCAACTTTATTAGAGGTTTTGACTTCTTGACGATTTTTTTCAAAATTTCACTCGAAAACTTAGGGGGGCTCTGAACATTCGATTGCGTATAAAAACGATAGGCTTCCAGTGTTTACGGATTGTCATTTTTGTACCAAATTTTGTTCGAATCGGTCCATTCGTTCGTCAGTTATCGTTTCCACAGACTCAGTGACACACACACACACTCACACACATACTTTCACATACACAGACATCACTTCAAACATGTTTGATTCGTGATCAGGGATGCTTGAAACGTGTTCTCCCGTCGAAAACTCGAATTCGAATTTACGACCCCGTCACAATACTTTCCTTATACGTTATGTATATAAGGAAAGTAATAAATCTCGACTTATAAAATATTCAGTCAACTAAAAATGTATGGTTTGAGCACAAACAAAAACTAATTATCATTGACAAGTAATGCAGTTAATTCCAAAAGTATGAACCTAAAAGCCATCACATACGTTTACGAAATAAACCGTGACTGATAATAAATTCAGTAGTTAAAATTATCGTCTGAACGCCGTATTTTAACCTCTTAACTAATCCGATGAGAATTGACCAAAATGAATGTGCATACATATTTTCAGAACGCTAAACCAATTTTGCAAAAATAAATAGAATTTTTCGTGCTGGAGATATACCGCTCGGGAAACTGAATGCCAGAAGCGTAGATAATTACAAGATCCATTAAAGATGCCTTTCCAGAGAATATAAATTAGAGACAATACTTGTTCAAATTTAATGTTCCAAACATCGAACAAATAAACAGACCCTCGAATTTTAATTGATGCGTATTTAATGAAATGGAACATAGAATGTTTACGGTCCGTTTGCAGGGAACATTTCCTGAATTTAATTGTGAGTAAAATCGTGCCGCAATCCAAATTGAGCGAACTTATTTCGAATGAGAACAATTAAAGAAAGGAAGTAGTTATGGCGTTTTAGAGATAAGTATTGTTCGAAACTTTGCGCTGTGTTCAAGTGTAAGCGTCGTAACAGCACAAATATTTTTCGGTTTTATTTCATGCTCTATATTTAAATGTAGAATATGGTGATAAAATTGTTCGTACATGAATTTATTATCTTCTCATTCTGTTCTATGAATGTTGTTTCCCCTAAAATTTTCGAATTTAAGATTTTGGCGAAAAAGAACGTTTTAGGACCTAACTGGTACATTTCGAACATTTTCAAAAAAATATCCATCTACGTATGAATACAGTAGTGATTCTCATATTTTTTAACTGGCGGTACATTATTTCACCTTGTGGGATATTGAGGCAGACCCATGCAGTAGGTGGGCAGCACTGATTTAGAGGTTTTATCTCTAACTAGGCCTACTTAAGATCCTAGGTATCCAATATAGAATCGTCGAATTAATCAGGACCCAATGTAAGATCGGATTAATTAGAGTGCAATGTAGGATCAGATTAATCAGGATCCAATGTAGGATCGGATTAATCAGGATCCAATGTAGGATCGGATTAATCAGGATCCAATGTAGGATCGGATTAATTAGGATGCAATGTAGGCCTAGCCACTGAGGTCTAATCTACGAATCGGCGCGAAATGTCTCGAATGCTCAGAACCCTAGCGGGGTTTATATAAATCAGTCAACACACATCACGTATTAATAAATAACGTTGTTAAAATATTTAAGATCTATTTTATATGTCCTCTTCTTGTCTCATTTTAATTGTTGTTTTTCTCGCGGTACACCCTTTGAAAATCTTTGGTATATAGGCACATGGTGTTCGGTAAAGTTGTAGCTACATCAAACAGCTTTTGAACAATGGTAGCTAGAGTTATAAAAGTGAGGTATAAGTATAGCAAAGTCACCATGCGCTTGTATATGAGATTGACGACAGCGACCCCTAGTTGTAAAAATTTCAGAAGTTAGAACTTCCACCTGAGAAATTATGAGGGAAAGCCAAATAGAAAGGTGTAGCGAAGCTCCAAATTAGTAGGAAGCTCCAAATTACTACAAAAGCGCTATTTACATAACATACAGTTTATTGTAACGTATTTTCAATGTTCCTATCGTCTGTCACATGCATGTTTGTATTGTATGCAGGAAAGAACTTCCTGTTGCACGTTCACTAGCATTGCTGGTGAAAGTAGAGTACAGGCATATTGTACAGTTTCTACAGCGTTCCGCTGGAATTCGCCATATAGCAATACCATCTCTCTATAATCTTTATTAGAATAGTCTGGAATAATCTTTCTTTTCCTTTTATTTTTTACACAATACTCATCAAAGTACACCAGTAAAAGACGATTTTCATCTGATGATTGACGATCGTTTGTAAATATTCTGACATATTTTATCTGGAGTATTTTTGAGCGTTCCAGCTATCAATTGCATATGATACCCAAATTAACACTTAAAGCTTTCTAATTTCTGAAAGTGGATGCTATGTCTCTCCAAAACATTTACACTGTATAAAATTTGTATAATATTCAGCACAACACGAAATGTATGCAAGTTTCCAGCAACTTGAAAGCCTAAGTTCTCTGAAGAACAATTTTGATAAATTTCGTTGGTCTACGTCTGCATCAGAAGAAACCGAGATATACTCGCAAAATAGTCAAGAGCACCAGCAGAATTTCCCAAAATAACCTGAAGGTGACTCAAAAACCTTGACACCTACTGGGGAAGGAGGGTACGGTCACTGAGGATGCCTCCCGCACTGAGTTCCGGTCTGAATTGGGTGGCTCTTCCCGTCCATCCAAACAGTTACCTTACACCTTTCTGGTAGGTTGGACGGTCTGGGTCTCAACAACAACAACAACAGCACCATTTATAAAGGAAGACACAATTAAACAGAATACCACAAAAAATCTATGCCAGAACCTAGTCAAAAACACAACGTGATGAATCCGTATTTATTTTTGAGCTTGTAAAAGCAACATAAATAAATTATCGGATAATCGATTTTTGGATCTACCAATTATCGGATTTGTGACGTTTTACTGAATATCTTGTTCAGATGCGACTTTTCGTGAAAGTTTGCTTGGGACCTACCTGTACAATCTACTTTTTATTCAAAAGTGGACTTTTTAAGATTAATATCATTTAAGTTATAAAATGTCACAAATTTCTTACAAAAATCTTGCAGATTAAAAAGTACAAAAAGAAAGCATGTCTCTAAAAAGTTTGAAAATATCACTTGTAACTTGGCGGCTTTAGCCATATCTTGTACACGCCAATCAGTAGCAGTAGCTGATACAGATTTTTGTTTTTTTATCTGACATTTTCTATATTGCAATGCAATGACTTAGCTCTAGTAGGAATTAATAAAAGGGTAACAATCATACACAAAAGTGTTTATTCCAGTCTATGGTCTTTGTATAGATACACTGAGAAAGGGAAAATGAATAAAAATATAGCAAAAATCAGTATTATTATTTTGAATACCAGTAACTCCATTCGCCGTGGACACTTCCTTGCATGTTCATCTGGTATATCTTCTGTATTAATTAATTCTTGATCTGTGGATGTACAAAAATGCAACTAAATAATATATACAAAATTAAATCAATTGCTGCACAATTGCGAAAAAAAACAATACAATATAAGTCAAAATGTCATTTTATCTAATGCAAGACGATTTCATTTTGAGGAGGCTGAAACCCTTTAATCCGTCCCCTGGATCCGATAGTGATCAGTAGTATTTTCTGAAATAGGCACTTTCGAAATATCTTTCTCATATTTCTCTCTAAACATAAAACATACACTTTTACAGCATACTATTTAAATTACTGACTCTATAATTGCGAGTGATCATGGGCGCCCATGGAGGGCAAGAGGGGGTACGTGCCACCCCCCACCCCCCCACCCTGAGCGTTCAAGGTTACAAAGGTGTACATCAGGCTTGTCGATGTTCAAAATCTTATCACTGAGTTCGCCCCACTAACATCAGTGTTTTACCGCTCCCCCCCCCCCCCTCAAGGCTGAAAAATGTTACATGGGTGTTCATGTGACTGATTTTAATTTTTTGATATGAAACATCTTAGTACGCGTGGTTGAATTGACAGGAGAGGATTTGAACACAATCAACGGACCAACATGCATTCAAGTGCACGCGTTTAGATTAGCTGCTCAATTGTTATTTACATATACGAAACGTAGTGAGCATGCGCAATTTAAAAATGAGCGTTTCTCCCTGATACATTTCCTTTTAATTATTGAAATTATGATTCTTCTAATTTGTGTGCAACTTTGTATAGAGTTACTATATTTTTTTTTTCAATTCGAGGGACACTTTAATGCAATGGTGTGACCAAACAGTTCTTCAAGTTCGGGATTTTCAACGGATTCTTCAAGTCCGAGTGCTACGAAATACTCAATTCGTCTGAGACTAGAAAATGTACCCAGCATTCCCCGGGATTTAAAGCAAAAATTAATTGCATTCATTTTTTCAATCTTTCAAAAGGCGTAGTCGCCTGGCGCGTGAACACTCGTGAGGCGGCCATCTCGCTTCGTAAGAGTCTAAAGCCCAGGCCGACCGACCCGTCCGAAAACATGGAGCAGCAAAACGCTTCGTAAGAGTATAATACCCCTTAAATAAGCATCTAAACACGCTTTCGTCTGTTAACAATGGATAAAAAGTTTCAGAAAAGGGGATTACGTTTCAAAAAAAGATAATTGTATGTAACTCTGAAGGATGGAAAAGTTTTTCACGATCAAGTACTGCTGGTTTAGAACACAAAGTAACGCGGTCTTAGTGTTTTTCTTCTAACCGGGACAAAACGAAAAACCAGCCGGGACTCCGGTATTCACTCTTTAAACCGGGACTATCCCGATCTAACCGGAACCTTAACTTCACATATGTTGTGAAAACGTCAACACACAGATATATTTGGATAAAAACAACAATTTTATTCATAAAGTGTATAAATCATAAAATAAACTTCATTAATGTAAATTACACTCAATAAATCAGAATGTACATTTTCCACCTTTTTTTACTATCGTTTGCATCCACACACACCACGTTATACGCCGTACCAACTCGTATCATATTGAATCCATCGGAACCTCTCTCGTGCTTCGCATTTCGCCTTTTTATAACCTGGTTGCCAGCACCCTCTACGGTCCGCAATCTGCGCGGCTGTTGTTTAAATTTAGGCTCTTCTTTCCCCGGGGAAGACACTGCTTGAAAATTGAGAAGTTGAGAATAGAAATGCTAACCCTTACAATGTGTGCAAATTTCATCTTCTTACCTATTATAGTTTTTGAGTTAAAGTGGGATCACAAAATCCACCCAAATGTTGAATTTAATTGAATTGAAAAATGGACTTTCATTTTGCTCGTCCACATTTACTTAGCTAGCGGCTTAACATGAAAAATTAATTTACTGCATCGATTATAACATTTGAAATTATTTTAGCGACACAATGGGTATTCTCCGAAGTAAATTTTCAGACGTATCTGATATGGAATATAACATTAACACGACTTTTCAAACAAATGAAAAGCTTTCAAGCCGATGAAACAGCCGCGCAATACATTCATTACGTGGCATATGTTCAAAGTCACTAGCTTTTGCTCTTCGCAGACAAAGTAATAGGTCTTGATACGGGAACTTTTGAAGTTTTGCTTAACAAGCTTTACTTTATTGATGGATTCCCTTTATTATGTATTTGCTTAAGAAATATACCTGAAAATATGAAGTTATCTGTAATTAATGTTAATGTTTCTCTGAAGCAAATGAGGTTCATTTGAGGTATAAAGCATTGTTCTTTCTTCACAAAACTTTGAATTAAAGATTTCAGAGGAATTACTCGTTTTAAAACTTAATTAGCGTAGGTATTGAAGGCTTTTAAAACCAGGAAAGCGAACATTCTTAAAATTTAAAGAAGGGATGTTTTCTAAAAAGTTTTATTTTGTTTAACAATGCATGTTGCTTAACGTCGAAAATATTGTCTCAATTAAAAACTGGCCCAGTTAGACTCTGCCCTGTAGTCAAGTTTTGACCTTTTCCCGGGCTTCGAAAGTCTTCTGAGAAACTTTGCTATACCACCCCCACCACTCATTTTGCTCACTCCCGGAGAAAAATCGAAAACTCTCCTCCGTTAGGTTCGTACTATTGGTTGACACTATAAGTGCGCAAAGATTTTGCCTTCTAAGCCCCTGGAGGGATGCTTGAGGGTCTGGAAAGGCGTTCAAGAAACCCCATAATCTCCGCATCGGTGGGTTGAAGGTATTGAAAATTCGACTACGTTAAGTTCTTTCCGATAGTCAATACTATAAGTGTGCCAAGATTTAGCCTTCTAAATTACGAGGAAGACATCTAGAGGCCCTGAAAAGGGTCTATCTTTTCGAAGTACCCCAATTTTCTCAACCCCAAGGGGGGATCAAATTGAAAATCTAGCTACGCTAAGTTCTATCCGATAGTTGATACTACATGTGTGAAAATATTCAGCCTTCTAGGTCACAAAGGGAGGGGCGGTGAATTTGGAGAGTCTGAAAAGACTTTTCGACACCCCCTATTTTCTCCATCCCCGTGTGGTTTTTAAAAAACCGGCTCCGTTATGTTCTGTATATCGAAAATCCGGTTTTATTAGATTCCATGCCATAGACAGTTCTATAAATGTACAATGTTTCAGCTAGGTTAACGGAGTCTATGCCAACTGAGTCTATACGTCAACAGTCATATTTAATTTGTTTTCTCTCTGTCAAATCCTTCCTTTTTCGAGTCCATTTTTTGACTTTACCATTCTGGTTTTGTATCCATTTCTTCTGGTTTTATTCTATTTCTTCTCCTTCTTACTAGGTGGCACTACCACTGATATATTACTTTCCTTATATACATAATGTATAAGGAAAGTATTGTGACGGAGTAGAAAATTCGAATTCGAGTTTTAGACGGGAGAGCACGTTTCAAGCATCCCTGATCACGAATCAAACAATTTTGAAGTGATGTCTGTGTGTGTGTGTGTGTGTGTGTGTCAGAGATGATAACTGACGAACGAATGGACCGATTCAAACGAAATTTAGTACAAAAATCACAATCCGTAAACACTGGAAGCCTATTGTTTTTATACGCAATCGAATGTTCAGAAACCCCTAAATTTTGAAAAAATCGTCAAAAAATCAAAACCGCTAATAAAGTTACGCAAATAGACATTTCTTACGTAATATTTCATTAGAAAATGATTGACATAAATTTTAGAACGCTAACATGAACCGTTCTCGAGATATTGCACATTTTTCAAAAAAATTATCAAAAAGACATATAAAATAAAAACAGAATATTTCCTATTGAGAAACATGTTCACTTTTCATATACAATGCGATAAATTTGGTGACATCATTTTTGTGGAACTAGCTCGTTCCATTCAGGAAGAAAGATACTTTGAGTAATACTTTTGTATTTGAACGTCAATAGTCATTTATCTGCTGTAAGAATAACTTATTTTTCCGTCCATAACGCTTGGCGAGGTTTTGGCGACGAATTTGGCGGAATTTCGCCAACTTAGCGACATTTTTAATTGTTGCCAAATTAATAAAAATCTAGCTAAATGGTTAAAAATGACGCTAAATCAATGAAAATGACGACTCATTGAAGGAAATTCAATATCTTAGAAAGAATATAAGTATCTACTATAAGAATAACATTTTTTTAACTGTAAAAGTAGTAAATTCATTGCATTGTATAAGGAATGTCATGTGTTGCCCACATCAGATTTTTTTAGATTCCTTTTATAGAGGGACTCTATATACTCTGGTGTCCAAAATATCTTTACATACATAAAAATATTGATTTTATGAAATACCCAACCAAACTGATTTGTTTCTCAAGGAAATGAGCAAAAGGCAAACCTAATTATAATTATCTAGTCCAATTTGATCAAACTAGTTCTGATATGCAAATAATGGAGTTACATCACTTAATGGCGGCGTGCACAAAGTATGTTTCCCTTCGAACTTCTTCAATACAAGATTTGATTTCGTTGTTTATGAACTCTAAACATTTTTTATAGCTCCAGAGTATCATTTGGAAGAATCTTTGAGGGGCAAGCTTTCGGCAGTTCAGGAGCTGTGCAGACATTGATAGAAGTTGCAAGATGGCTGAATGTTTCACGACAAACAGTCTCTTCACTCTGGAAACAATTTTGTTCTTCTTCACTGGCGCGACAGCCCCGGGTCGGTCCTGGTCTTTCTTACAATTCCATTCCATGCCGTCCTGTTCTTGGCCAAGGTTTTCCAATTAATCACCTTTGAAGTTTTGAGATCTTTTTCCATGTAGTCACATCACCTAAGATTGGGTCTCCCTCTTTTTCGGGTACCAATTGGTCTAGCCAAATAAATCTTTTTTGTGGATTGACTGTCATCCAATCTCAGTGTCCTGCCTATTTAATTCTCTGTATTGCTAGAAATTTAATAATATCTGGCTCTTTAAATAATTTGTAAACCTCCAAGTTGGTTCTTCTCCAATAATTATCACACTTTATTCCTCCAAATATGCTTCTCAAGATTTTTCTTTCAAATATAGCAAGCGTTTCCTTGTCTTTCTTGGTCATTGCCCATGTCTCAGCAGCGTAAGTGAGAACGGGTCTAATCAAACTTTTATAAATGAGCATTTTGGTTTTTCTGCTGGTAAAATTAGATTTCAAATATTTTTGTAGTCCAAAAAAACATCTGTTAGCAGTTGCAACTCTGCTACGGACCTCTGAGGTTATATTATTTAGTGTGTTCATTTCAGGGCCTAAATATTTGAAACTGTTAACAGTTTCAAACCTGTACTCTCCTATTTCAAGATAGGGATTATTGAAATTGGTGCATGGCATATATTTGGTTTTATTCTGATTAATGGCAAGATGCATCTTACTTGCCTCAGCTTCCAAAGAAAGGAAGGCTTGTCTAAGGGAAACAATTTTAAGACTCTGAAACTGTTGCTAGAAACCCTAGACAAGGCCATAGTAAAATAACAACTGCTTCTCAAGATCGGTATATGTATGTCCGTAACTGTCCGTAGCAACAGGGAATTGACTACTAAGCAGTTAAGTTTAGAGCTTGTCGCCGCAACTAGAACTTTAATATCGTGACAAACTTTATACAGAAGGCATAAAGAGTCAGGCCTTTATGCCAGAAAGTCAATATAATATGTGTTTCACTGACCTCACAACATAAAAGAGCCTGTCTGATTTGGTGCAGAGAACATCAGACCTAGAGTCAATAAGATTGGGCCTGTGTTCTTTTCAATGAAGAATAGAAATTAAGTTTAACCTCTGATTCTATATGCGCTTACATTTGGAGAGAACAAGGAACTCGAAATCTCCTCACCAACGTTAGGAAATATGACCGTTACAGCGGTTCAGATCTAATGGTATAGCAGGTCCAATGGACGCACTTCACTACATGTGTTTCACAGAGGATCTGTATCTAGCCAGCGATATTCAGATGATATTTTAGAACCCTACGTGATGCGTTTTAGAGGTGCATGTGGATGTGACTTTATTTTTATGGATGATAACACACGCCCACTCTAAATCGAGCAAAACCTGGTTGGTGAATTTCTTGGAAGCAAAGCGTTGAGCGAATAAACTGGCCGCCTAAATCTCCTAATTTGAAACCGATTGAGAACTTATGAGTTACCCTTGGAAGAGTTATTGCACAGCGAAATCCTCCTCCTAGAAATTGCAATGTCTTGAAGATAACACTGCTGAAAGAGTGGAACGTATTGTCTCAAGCTCTAATTAACCACCTGCATGAAATCGCGTTGTGATATGTGTATACGATCCAAAAGAGATCACATTTTCTATTTATGTAAAAAGTCTGCATTTGTTTCCAAGTTATTCAATTTTATTTTCTAAAATTTCTTGGTCACACTTTATTTCAATTTTAATTGTTTCATAATTAGTTTTGTATCTTATGTACTAATATTTGAGATTTCGGTTTGTATTTATGCGTTAGGATGCTATGTATATATCATCTCCTAAAAATTAATTCAATTATATTGAATAGTTATTGAGAAATGAGCGTTTTTGTGCATGTAAAGATAATTTTGGAAACCAGTATATTTTAGCAACTAGAAAGTATGCCCGTCATATGACGGAATTAAAATTTGCAAAATATTACCTTCCATTTGGCATCATTTTTATCAATTTGGCATCATTTTTATCAATTCTGTCACCAAGTCGGACAATTGGACTGACAGACAAACACTGCCGAAACATCATTACAATACTATATCCTTGCAAAACACAATTAGTTTATTAATTTGGTGACATTTTATCGATTTACCAACATTGTCATTAATTTAGCGATATTTTAATCAATCTGACAACATTTTAAAATTTCGCCAAGCTTATTGCAAAGTGGAACGGTTGGACTGACAGGCAAACTATACCTAAATATCATTACAATACTATCCCCTTTCAAAACACAATTAATTTCATTAATATTGCGTCATATTTATCAATTTGGCGAAAATTTCGTCAATTTGGCGATATTTTGATAAATTTAGCGGCATTTCAAAACTCTCCAAATTTATGACCAAGTGAGATAGTGGGGCTTGACATATAAACGCTATCGAAGCATCATTACAATACTATTCCCTTTCAAAACGCAATTAATTTCATTGATTTGGCGTCATTTTTATCAATTAGTCGTCATTTTTAGCAATTTGGCGTCATTTTTAACACTTTACAACAAAGTTGAAAAGTGTTTATGACTTTGTTCATCCTGTCTGTCTGTCTGTCCGTTAGCACGATAACTCCCGTAAAAATGACTTAATCAAAGTGAAATTTCAGTATGTTGTTCAGACGGTCTGTAGGACCTACGGGAATATAATTGAATAGTATCACCCAATTTGTTTTGGATTGAATCGGGGTTGAAAAAATGTAATACATTGAACCCTATGGGACCTAATTTTTCAAACAGTTTTTAAGCGGATTTAAAATTCACAAACTGCTTCGAAAATTTTAGGTAATGTGCAAATCATTCCATAAAATATATAAAAAAATTTCAGCAAAATATATTCAGTAGTTTTTTAAATAAAAATTAAAATAATAATTACACCTCTTATATGAAACGATCACGTGACAATGATGTGAAAAGATCACGTGACCCACTTCAAAATTAAATATGGCATCCATCTTGTCTCAAAATCGTGATTTTTAAAGTTCTTTTTCATTCATATTGAGTGTTGTATCCGTCCTAAAACCGCTTTATTTTTGCTTAAATTCTGTGCATCTACATACTGAAACAAAGCAATTACAATATATTTGAGTTTAAATAATCATCCAAATTTGATTATTTCTACAACGAAGCCTATTTTTCACTTAATATAAAATGTAAACAACAAAATATGTAGGATGAGTTGTATAAGAATTGCTGTATTTCTTTAACGCAAAATTATTTAGCTCATGGAATCGCCATAGCTGATATGGATGAAATATTCACTGATTTTACAGAGAGAAGGACGATTTTTTTTCGATGAAGTTTTAAACATAGAGTTTAATTACTTGTAGCTCCATGGTCTTAAGTTTTTAAATAAAATAAATTATTTTAGTACTGTGATGAATGAAGTTAATGGGAAAATGTTATGAATGAAATGCTGCTTTTATAGAGAGAGCGAGGCGTGTTATTTTTTCTATGACGTCATTTGAATGAATGTCAGTTGTTTTCGAGAAGTTTTCAAATATAATAAATTATTGTAGTATTATGATAATTTTAAATATATTACCGAGGAATGTATCGCATTTTAGAGATGTTTAAACCAGGCAATTTATATTTCAATGACGTCATTTAAATGAAGTTCATTTTTTTCGATGAAGGTTTAAGTTTTCAAATATAATAATTGAATGTAGTATTGTGATAAGTTTTAAAGTATTACCGAGGAATGTATTGCATGTTAGATATGTTTAAATAAAATTGCATTGAAGTTGGAAAGTGTTTCATAATCAATGCTTTAAGCATGATTGATCTTTCTTGTTATAGATTTGACGACATTTTCGTCAATTTCACAACATTTAAAAAGTCGCCAAATTAGCAATATCTCGCCAAATGCGTCGCCAAGATTTTCGACAAGCGTTACCCAGTGATAGATAAATAAACAGACAGATAAATCAAGATGTTTATATTATTAATCGGCAGCACTTAAAGCCCATTTAATTTGTAGCTCATGGTTTTCTCATTATGAAAAAGAAAACCAGCGCGTTTTCAAAACTAATCGACTGTCATTTTCATTTATTTCGCAACATTTTGCATTATAATTTATTTATTTATTGTTTGAACTACTCACATTCCAAATGGAACAAATTTATCCCATAATTAAAAGCTGATTCACTCCTTTTGCCTTTATTTCCATACATAAAACCGCCCTTAACAATCTGCCAATCTTCAAAATATTTGCATTGTTGCCAAATCAGATATATCTGAAACATCACAAAACTTTGCAGAATCGTCTGTTTGTCTTAAAAGGCAACGCCATTACATCTCCCGCCGAAAAATGGTGTATGACGATTTTATCAGCTTTTCGCTGAGTCTTTTTTCTCCTTCCTTTTTGAAAGGTAAGTAACTCATCGA
Organism: Amaurobius ferox; assembly: GCA_951213105.1. NCBI lineage: Eukaryota > Metazoa > Arthropoda > Arachnida > Araneae > Amaurobiidae > Amaurobius > Amaurobius ferox. The sequence continues at coordinate 106,582,834 of OX578139.1, forward strand.
GATATTCTCTAAATCAATGGGGAAATAAAAAGCTTTCTCTTGTTCGGCGGAAATGCCTTGGAAAACTTTTCTATCGACATCCTCGTTACATTATCGAACAAATAAAAGTATTTTGAGCCCGTTTCAATTCATTTCCTAAGCAAACGTCCCAATGCAGAAGCGATGGCATCTTTAGAATATTTTGAATTTCTTCCAGTTGATACAGAAATATAATTCACGCTGCTTTCTTTCAATCAAACATTTGGAATTTTTTCTGAGGTTTTCTTGGAACACAAGTATTTTAGCCCGTAGAACACAATGTGAATTCACATATATCTCACCTAAATCCAGAGGTGTCGCCAAAGGGAGGGGTTTGGGGTTATAACCCCAGGAACCCAACGAACACATTGAATTTCGAAGAAATGATATATGGAGAGATGGAAAGCAAATATATTTTGGCTACCAATCCCCTCTCTCCCCAGATTTTTACTTTCCCTGCAATACATGGTAATATATAGGGAAAGTATTGGAATCATGCCGAAAATCGCAACTCGAGTTTTCGACGGATCTACACGTTTCGAGACCTCTAGAATACGGTAAAACCATCTGTGTGTGTGTGTGTGTGTCTGTCTGTGTGTCTGTCTGTCTTGTCTGTCTGTATGTCTGTCTGTCTGTGCAGATTATCTATCCAGTCTAACCAAAAACTGATTGACGAATTTCATAAAATTTGGTAGGTAAGTCACTTGTGAGCGAATCTCGTTTTTTTGCGAAATGGCCCTCAAAAATTGCCTATAACCACTCTAGCTGAAAAACTAATGGACCGAATTTCACAAAATTCAGTAGATAATTCGCTTGTGGGTCACCCTGGTGCTGATTAGATTTTGACACGATTCGGAGAAAAATAACCTGCCTTTTTTTGCGAAATGGCCCACAAAAATCGTCAAAATCTAAAATAAAAACTACGTATGCTTAAATATATCCATTAAGTGCTTGTTTTATACTTCATTTTTAACAATGAAAAGAATAAGACCAATCCCATTACACTAGAACTAGCCGTTCTCGAGATATTTTAGTTTTTTAGTATGTTCTCTACGCCACCTTTGAAAATAAGTTCAGTTACCAAATGAGAACGAAAATTGAATTAAAAGTGAATTAAATTTAATTAAAATAAAGAAAACGTGGTTGTAAGTCTGCAGGCAAAGTCAAGTGCTGCCCACATCAGATTTTTTTCCTAGCGATGCAACTGACTAAATAACCTACAAGAACTTAAATTTGGGAATGAAATACTATAATGGTGCCATATTGGGGAATTCATTTCAGATGAAATAAAACTTTAGTACGATAGTCAAAATAACACTTCTATTTTGGGTTATAAACTCAATACCATCTGTCCTAACAGTGACGTAAAAATAAATAATAAATCTATACAAAACTACCCAGCGGCGAAATGTGCTGCAGAGGCACTTCAGCGTCCCGTACGATGCACCTCGTCGAGTTTTTTTTTAAATTCGAAATTGTTTAATAGTTATAAACTTCTAAAGCGGAAAAGTGTCGTTTTACGCCATTTCATCAAATCAATTTATGCATCGCTGATGTGCTTTCGTTCCAATAGGGGGGGGGGGACGATATTAACACTTAGCGACCTAAAATATTATCACAGAGTTTCCGTCTTGAGACCATCAGAAAGATCGAAGAACGTTTTTTTTCAACAATATTTAAACCAGTGGGTTAATTCTTTCATATTTTTTTTAAATAACATCGAAATTTGCATATTTTACGTGATCGTGGATAATGGGTGTGTTCTTGAAATTCGAGAAGACACTTTCGGAGAGAAGTTTTGAATCTTTTACTTTTTCTGAACGGACTTTTCAAAGAACGGAGGTTTTTGTTTTTGGTAGGGAGGTATGCGGATTGCGTATTTGGTGAATCGAGTTGTAAGCGGCGTTTATTTACGATACAGGCAAGGCCTAGTAATTCGTTTAGTGACTAAATATTTCAATTAACACTCTTATGAACGTTATATATAAGGCACGTTATACGCAAACACCTTAATTTGAAAGATTTAAAGTAAATTGTGCTATGATTCTGTTATGTGGGTTTTTACCACACGTCCGGTTAGAACGCATAATTCAGTGGTATTGTTCATTAAAACAATCTCCGACATTGGCCGTGTCGAATAAAAATACATAAAAATCAAATTATTGGAAAATGAGAAAGGACAACGGACATGATATAAAACATTAACAATATATATATTTATTAACAAAAGGAAATTAATTTTATTTTTATTAAAATAATAATAAAAGAACATATTTAATTAATTCAATTAACAATCTTACTAAATCATAATTATTCTCCACTGACATACGTGTTTGACATTTCCTAAATCATGAATATTTAAAGTATATATATTTAAATCCCCTTCATTTAAGTTTTCAAGTAAATTCATTCTAATTATTTCACTCAAGTGTAAATTGAATAAGATGTCGAGAGAGTGCGAAATTATCTAAATTGGTGTCAAACAGATTGAGAGTATAAGAGACATGCATTCCGTACCTTCGATACATCGTAGGATCGTCACTGGATGCGGGGCACTTCGACGGAGGAAACGTCGGTCATCGCTGCAGACATATTTTGGGAGGACTTTCTCCCCGAAGCACAAAACCAATTCTCTCCGCTCTTTTTTGAAAAATCTAACACTCTCTCGAACATCCGAAAAATGTCTCCTCCTACACAATTAAGCCCCAGGTTTATTACTGGTCCCCCCAATTGAAGCCCCTAGTATTTTCATTGGATATTTCGGAATTATGTCCAGCTATTGGGTGCTGTGATGACAGGAGGACGGCGATCACCCCAGAATTAATATCTGGCAGGTGGACTCGCGTTCCCACGACCCTGGATGCACGTGTCGCCGAACCGGACAAGGGTCAGCTCTCCCCAAGAACGCCCTGCTGTGCGCCCCTCTGTAACTGAGCCATCGCTGTCCATATTTCCCAGAAACATGGCTTGCTCATCCTTTTGCAGGTGTTCTCTTAGGGAACTGTATATGAATTGTGGGAGAAGCTCAGGAACCATCTTCGTAGGTTGTACTCCCTCCATAATTCGCAATGTTCCATATTTGCCTTGGAACAGATTCCTTACATGACTCATTTTAAAAATGAGGAGCAAATTTCTTATAATAGGGTTCCTAAATATAGTAAGGCTCCTATATATTTCCTCCTATATAACTCCTGCATAATGAGATTAGTATATAGTATATATGAGCTTCTACATAAGGTTGCGCCATTACACCTCACCAATCAAAGGACGCATCGCGTCATACAGAAGAAACTACGATGGTCCATCCATGGCGGACAGAGCTATTCCGAAATGCAAAAAATAACTTTAGATGAGAAGTATTATTCATTATTATACCAAAACTAGAAGGTATGCCCGTCATATGACGGAATTAAAAATTTGCAAAGCATTGTCTCCTATTTAACGTCATTTTTATCAACTTGTTGATATTTTTATCAATTTGGCGACATTTTCATTAATCTGGCAATATTTAAAAAAAAGTAGTCAAGTTTGCGACATCTCGCCAAAATTTTCGCCAAACATTACGTAAGGTCGGAGAAATGGGTTATTCTTATGGTCGTTTACTATGTTCTTTCTAAGATACTGAAGATATTGAATTTTCATAAATTAGTCGTCATTTACATTGACGCTAATTACACACATTTTTAACACTTTACAACAAAGTTGAAAAGTGTTTATGACTTTGTTCATTCTGTCTGTCTGTCTGTTAGCATGATAACTGCCGTAAAAATGACTTATTCAAAATGAAATTTTAGTATGTTATTCAGACGACCTGTAGGACCTATGGGAATACAAATGAATAATATCACCCAATTAGCTTTGGATTGAACCCGGGTTGAAAAAATGAAATACATTGAACCCAATGGGACCTAATTTTTCAAACATTTTTTAAAAATTCACAAATTGCTTCGAAAATTTTAGGTAATATTCAAATTGCTCCATAAAATATATAGAAAAAAATTCAGCGAAATATACTCAGTAGTTCTTTAAATAAAAATTAAAATAATAATTACACCTCTTATATGAAGCGATCACGTGACCATGATATGAAAAGATCACGTAACCCACTTCAAAATGAAATATGGCATTCATCTTGTCTCAAAATCCTGATTTTTAAAGTTTTCAAATTTTTTGACTTTGATGTTCTTGTATTACTTTCCCTGCAATACATGGTAATGTATAAAGAAAGTATTGAAATCATGCCGAAAATTGCAACTCGAGTTTTCGACGGATCTACACGTTTCGAGACCTCTAGAATACGAAAAAACTATTTTTAGCGTGACGTCTGTGTGTGTGTCTGTCTGTCTGTGTGTCTGTTTGTCTTTACAGACAGACACACAGACAATTGGAACACTGCACATCTGCACAGTGTTAATTAGAACACTGTGCGTATTTTGTATCCACTCTAATTAAAAAACTAATGGACCGAATTTCATAAATTTGGTAGCTAAGTCACTTGTAGGCGAATCTGGTGCTGATTAGTTTTGGGTACGATTTGGGATAAAAGAACCCGCCTTTTTTTTTCAAAATGGCCCACAAAAGCTTGTATCCACTCTAGCTGAAAAACTAATGGACCGAATTTCACAAAATTCGGTAGATAAGTCACTTGTGGGACACTCTGGTGATGATTAAATTTTGGTATAACTTAGAAAAAAAATAACCTGCCTTTTTTTTGCAAAATGACCCGAAAAAATCGACAAAATCTAAAATAAAAAACTACGTATGCTCAAATATATCCATTAAATGCCTGTTTAATAAGCAATTTTTAACGAAGAAAAGAATAAGACCAACCCCATTACACTAGGACTAGCTGTTCTCGAGATATTTTAGTTTTTTCGTATTTTCTCTACTCCACCTTTGAAAATGAGTCCAGTTACCAAATGAGAACGAAAATTGAATTAAAAGTGAATTAAATTTAATTAAAATAAAGAGAACATTAATACAAATCTGCAGGGAAAATCATATGCTGCCCACATCAGATTTTTTTTAAATTGTAATATCTAACTTTTACTGTGGTTTACTGTGTAAGTGCCCTTTTGTACATCAAATAGCAGGAAAGACTGTATAAGTCTTTTTGAATTTTCCTCGAAAGTCAATCGTCAGGTGGATTACAGCAGAGATTTTTCAGAGAAAGTTCGTTTTCGTGTATAATTTCGGTACAAATTAAACTGTCATCATACCTAGGTTGAAGTGTGAACATTTTAAATCCATCTTGTTCTTAATAATTAAGAAGTTGTAGACTTTTTGAAGAAAGTTTGTGTACTTGTATAATTTCGGCACAAATTAAACTATTAAACTATATTATAAGCAATTGATTAAGAATTAACTATCACTGCTAGTTGACAGAGTCAAACATGACAAATATTGGCTGTGGTTTATATACTTTGTATATAGCACTATAAATTTAAAAATTTCATATATTTTCATTAAAAATTTCATATTGATACCTATAAAGAATTTTTTTATGTTTGTTTACATCTTATTGTATGCATATTCAAATCAGATTTAATTTTACAATAACCCTGGGCGAAGCTGGAATTTCTATCTATCGATGTATAAATGTCAAGATATCAAATTCACATTATCTATAGTCTTTTAAATCTTCATCTTGTTTTAACTGTCACCGCTAGATGGCGATACATAACATATTTTGTGAGTGTATCGTGGTTTCCACTTTTTAACAATAGAAAAGGGGGAAATGAAAGATAAAGGTTGTTTGTTACATTTCTGTTTAAACCAAGGCTTCACTGTATTCCGCGTTCCGTTAATAAGCGAGAGTGGGATACAGTTAAGCCTTTGTTAAACATGTTAACGAAATGAGCGTGACACTCTGATGTGCGTGGTATCTCAAATAAAAAAAAATCTGATGTGAGCAGCACATGACTTTCTCTGCAGACTCAAATTCATATTTTCTTTTTTTCTTTAATAATTCATTAGATTGAGTTGAATTGCACCAAATAACATTAAATTTGCATTTTTAAATCAATTTTTGTTTTTCTTTGATAATTGGGCATTTTTTCGATAGCGGCGTAACAAAAGTGCAAGAAATCTGAAATATCTTGAGAACGGTTAGTCCTAAAATATAATGGAGTGTGTTATATTCTTTTCCTCGTCAAAAATTGTGCATAAAACAAGAATTTAATTCATACATTTGAGCATACGTAGTATTTTTTATTTTTCAGATTTTGGCGACTTTTGAGGGCCATTTCGTAAAAAAAGGCAGGTTGGTCTTTTCCGAATCGTACCAAAATCTAATCAGCACCAGAGCATCCTACAAGTAACTTATCTACTAAATTTTGTGGCATTTGGTCAATTAATATTTTAGCTAGAGTGGATACATATAATTTTTAAGGGCCATTTCGCAAAAAAAGGCAGGTTCTGTTTTTACGAATCCTATAAAAAACTAATCAGCACCAGGGTCCCGCCCAAGTGACTTACATACCAAATTGTATGAAATTCGGTTCATTAGTTTTTTAGTTAGAGTGGATACATACATTGCACAGACAGACAGACACACACACAGATGCCACACTAAAAATAGATTTTTCGTATTCTAATGGTCTCGAAACGTGTAGATCCGTCGAAAACTCGAGTTGTGATTTTCGGCATGATTCCAATACTTTCCCTATACATTACTATATATTGCAGGGAAAGTGTTATATAATGATAAGAAATAAAATAACATCCGGGTCTCACTTTCAGTATCTGAAGTCTTACGCTACGTAAAGCTCCATAGTTACATCATAATTTCGCCGTGAAAAAGTATAGTCACTGCATTACGTAGAAAACAGGTACCCCACATCATGGCCTCACTTTCAGTATATGATGTCATATACTACTTAAAACTCCATGGTTATATCATAACAAGAAAGATCAATCATGCTTAAAGCATTGATTATGAAACACTTTCCAACTTCAATGCAATTTTATTTCAAAAAGTCGAAAATGCAATATATTCCTCGGTAATATTTTAAAACTTATCACAATACTACATTGATTTATTATATTTGAAACCTTAAACCTTCATCGAAAAAAATTAACTTCATTCAAATGACGGCATTAAAGTATAAATTACCTGGTTTAAACATCTCTAAAATGTAATACATTCCTTGGTAATAATTTTAGAATTATCATAATACTACGATAATTTATTATATTTGAAAACTTCATCGAAAACAACTGAAATTCATTCAAATGACGTCATAAAAAAATAACACGCCTGGCTCTCTCTATGAAAGCAACATTTCATTCATAAATAATTCCCCCATTCATGTCTTTCATCACAATACTATAATAATTTATTTTATTTAAAAATTAAGACCATTGAGCTACAAGTAAGTAAAACTCTATTCGTTAAACTTCATCGAAAAATATCGTCCTTCTCTTTCTGAAATCAATGAATATTTCATTCATATCAGCTAAGCAGACTCCATGGACTATTTGATTTTGTGTTAAAGAATTACAGCGATTCTAATACAACTCATTCTACATATTTTGTTGTTTACATTTTACATAGGTGAAAAATAGGCTTAATAGTGGAAATAATCAAATTTAGATAAGCATTTAAACTGGAATATATTGTCATTGCGTTGTTTCCGTATGTAGATGCACAGAATTTAGGCAAAAATAAAGTAGTTTTAGGACGGATACAACACTCAATATGAATTAAAAAGAACTTTAAAAATCACGATTTTGACACAAGATGGATGCCATATATCATTTTGAAGTGGGTCATGTGATCGTTTCATATCATGGACACGTGATCGCTTCATATAAGAGGTGTTATTATTATTTTAATTTTTATTTAAAAAACTACTGAATATATTTCGCTGAATTTTTTTTATATATTTTACGGAACCATTTGAATATTGCTTAAAATTTTCGAAGCAATTTGTGAATTTTAAATCCGCTTAAAAAATACTTGAAAAATTAGGTCCCATAGGGCTCAATGTATTCCATTTTTTCAACCCGGGTTCAATTCAAAACTAATTGGGTGATATTATTCATTTATATTCCCATAGGTCCTATAGACCGTCTGAACAACATACTAAAATTTCATTTTGATTAAGTCATTTTTACGGCAGTTATCGTGCTAACGGACAGACAGACAGACAGAATGAACAAAGTCATAAACACTTTTCAACTTTGTTGTAAAGTGTTAAAAATTGAAATGTTTATCCGTGATTGAAATACGTTTGTCAACATTTTGTAGCAGCGTTACCTAGGATAGACAGATAAATCAAGATGTTTGTATTATTAATAAAAATAATTAAATTTCTTAACATTTAAAACAAATTTTGCTAACTGATAATTTTACAATAAAATTCAACCGTAGCCACAGTTATATAAATAACGGTGTCTACTAATAATGGTTCAATTTTAAAAAGCTTTTATTCACAGGTTTGAGGGGAAAGTAAATTTACTTTGACGAAACAAATACATTTCAGCAATTAAATATCATTAAAAGGAGCAGCAGGATCAATCCGAAGTGGAGGTGGGGGGAGAGTCCTCCCCCCTTCCTCCTATAAATATTTAAAAATCAGAAAACATCAACATAGTTTTCTATTGACAGAAACATTTTATATAAAATGTTAATTTAACTTTATCACATAAATATAAAAATCTGATGTGGGCAGCACATGACTTTCCTTATATAATACAATGAATTTACTACTTTTACAGTAAAAAAATAGATTATTTTTATAGTAAATAATGTTTTTTGAGAATAGGTACTGAGGAGGGAATAGATTGTATATGAATTGAAAATATTTCAGTCATGTTGTCACAGGTGCAGAATTCGAAAGCAGCAACGTAACATTCTATTGTATTTTAAGTAATGCAGTGCATTAAGGACAAATTGGGTGCACAAATTACTATACAACGCAACATTAGATTATTTTTATAGTAGTTATTTATATTCTCTCCAAGATATTGAATTTTCGTCAATGAGTCGTCATTTTTCATGTCGTCATTTTCCAATATCATCATTGATTTAGCGTCATTTTTATCCATTTGGCAAGTTTTTCGTTAATTTAGCAACATTTAAAAATGTCGCCAAGTTGGCGACATTCCACCAAATTCTTCGCCAAAATCTCGCCAAGCGTTATGGACGAAGAAATAAGTTATTCTTACAGCAGATAAATGACTATTAGCGTTCAACTACAAAAGTATTACTCAAAGTATCTTTTTTTTCATGAATGGAACGAGCTAGATCCACGAGAATGATGTCACCAAATTTATCGCATGGTATTACATATAAAAAATGAACATGTTTCTCAGTAGAAAATATTTTTTTTTATTTTATATGACTTTTTTATAATCTTTTTGAAAAATGTGCAATATCTCAAGAACGGTTCATGTTAGCGTTCTAAAATTTATGTCAATCGTTTTCTAATGACACATTACATAAGGAATGTCTATTTCCGTAACTTTATTAGAGGTTTTGATTTTTTGATGATTTTTTTCAAAATTTCACTCAAAAATTTAGGGGGTTCTGAACATTCGATTGTATATAAAACAATAGGCTTCCAATTTTTACGGATTGCAATTTTCGTTCGAATCGGTCCATTCGTTCGTCACTTATCGTCTTCACAGACTCATGACATACACACACACAGACATCACTTCAAAAACGTTCGATTCATGATCAGAGGTGCTTGAAACGTGCTCTCCTGTCGAAAACTCGAATTCGAACTTTCGACCCCGTCACAATACTTACCTTATACATTATGTATATAAGGGAAGTAAAACTGCTGCTTGGGAAAATAACACTTTCAGTACTTCCTTAAAGAAAGCAAACATGTGCAAATTACTTGGCAACATTTATTTCGAGATAGTTTCGATCCCTCTTCATCAGGCCAAATCAGTGAGCGTTAAATAAAAACACTGCTTTGACCTGATGAACAGGGATCAAAACTCCCTCGAAACAAATATTACCACGTAATTTGCATATGTCTGCTTTCTATAAGGAAGTATTGAAAGTGTTATTAACTTCGTCAGTCAACAAATTTTCTTGTAAGTCAGTAAATTTGTGACTCCCGTAAAAATGTTTTTTGAAAATAGGTACTGAGGGGGGGGGAATAGATTGTATATGAATTGAAAATATTTCAGTCATGTTGTCACAGGTACAGAATTCGAAAGTAGCAACGCAACATTCTATTGTATTTTAAGTAACGCAGTGCATTAAGGAAAAATTGAGTGCACAAATTACTAAACAACGCAACATACAGCTGTTTCGAGGATACGTAGGATTCCTTTCGTCAGCGCTAAACCGACCAATAAACCTTAAATAAAAAAAATCTGATGTGGGCAACACATGACTTTCCTTATATAATGCAATGAATTTACTACTTTTACAGTTAAAAAAATTTTATTCTTATAGTAGATACTTATATTCTTTCCAAGATATTGAATTTTCTTCAATGAGTCGTCATTTTCATTGATTTAGCGTCATTTTTATCAATTTGGAGAGATTTTTGTTAATTTGGCAACAATTAAAAATGTCGCCAAGTTGACGACATTCCGCCAAATTCGTCGCCAAAATCTCGCCAAGCGTTATGGACGGAGAAATAAGTTATTCTTACAGCAGATAAATGACTATTGGCGTTCAAATACAAAAGTATTACTCAAAGTATCTTTTTTCATGTATGGAACGAGCTGGATCCACGAGAATGATGTCACCAAATTTATCGCATAGTATTACATATGGAAAGTAAACATGTTTCTCAATAGGAAATATTTTTTTTAATTTATATAACTTTTTGATAATTTTTTTGAAAAATGTGCAATATCTCGAGAACGGTTCATGTTAGCGTCCTAAAATTTATGCCAATCATTTTCTAATGAAAAATTACATAAGAAATGTCTATTTGCGTAACTTTATTAGCGGTTTTGATTTTTTGACGATTTTTTCAAAATTTTACTCGAAAATTTAGAGGGGTTCTGAACATTCAATTGCGTATAAAAACAATTGGCTTCCCGTGTTTACGGATTGTGATTTTTGTACCAAATTTCGTTCGAATCGGTCCATTCGATCGTCAGTTATCGTCTCCACAGACTCACTGATACACACACACACACACAGACATCATTTCAAAAATGTTTGATTCATGAGCACGGATGCTTGAAACGTGCTCTCCCATCGAAAACTCGAATTCGAATTTTCGACCCCGTCACAATACCTTCCTTATACATTATGTATATAAGGAAAGTAAAAAGACTAAACGGACTGTATGCTGAGTAACATAAAAATTTGTAACATAAAAAGTAACATAAAAATTAATAGAGTAACATAAAAATTTGTAACATAAAAAGTAACATAAAAATTAATAGAGTAACATAAAAATTTGTAACATAAAAGTAACATAAAAATTAATAGAGTAACATAAAAATTTGTAACATAAAAAGTAACATAAAAATTAATAGAGTAACATAAAAATTTGTAACATAAAAAGTAACATAAAAATTAATAGAGTAACATAAAAATTTGTAACATAAAAAGTAACATAAAAATTAATAGAGTAACATAAAAATTTGTAACATAAAAAGTAACATAAAAATTAATAGAGTAACATAAAAATTTGTAACATAAAAATGTGTGTGTAATTACGTTGCATAATTTTCTCTTATCTCCATAGTGTATGTTTTTACTAATTGAAATTTAAAGTAATTTTTATTTCTCGCGATATTTGGTACTTACACTATTTTCGAGTAAAGGTGCAAAACTTTACGATTTTTGAGAAAAGTGATAACATTCGTGATTTTTATGAAAAAGTATTATAATTCACGATTTTTAGTAAACGAGCTGAATTTAGCGATTTTTATGAAGGGCTAAATTTCGTACTTTATAAAAAGGCATTGAAATTCGTTATTTTAGCGAGAAAACGTTTAAATTCGAAAACTTTATGAAACAGCACAAAGATTTGAAATTTTTGGGATGTAAAGTAAAAGTAACTCCCGACAGTTTCTAAAATTCGCAGATTTTTTTTAAGGTCGCTAAAATTTGTCATTTTTATGTGAAAACGCTAATTAAAGTAGATTCTGCATTCTCCTCCTCCAGATTATCGAATCGAAGTCAAGCTTCCTGTCTGAATAATCTCAGCTTTCTTCAGCTTTGGAATATAGGAAATTCATGCTCGTAGTAACATGAAATTCGTAACCACATAAATCGCTGAAACATAAACTCCTTATTTAGAAGATTTGTTCCATTACATCTTGCCAGCACAATTATGCCGTTGTAAAAGAGTTCAAATCCCAACCGTGTTCACCAGTCGACGCATCATTCTCATCAATACATTATAGTATTTTATTTTAAAGTTGAAAAAAAATTTTACAAAATTTTCTAACAAAATTTTACAACGTTATGTTAAATTACAATAGAATTTTTTATATACTTTGACCAACTTACGCTCCATGAAATGAAGATCATGTCATTTAGTTCTATTTCAACATAGCGTGCTTAACAAAAAGGGCATAACGTGTTTAATGAAAACTTAGTTCTATGAGTTCTTAACTAATTTTCTTTTTATTACAAATTCAATGGATATTTTTCAGTTTTTCTTCCATTTTAAAGATAGACACTATCTTTTATGGAAGCATTTTTTTTAGTTTCATAAAACTCTAACTTAACAGCATGAAATACGACAGGTTAAAAAACTATTTTTTTAATGAGCTTAAGTAAGTAAAATCGTACTAAATTAAAGAAATTGTTAATTAGTTTCATTAAAAGTATTACAGAATGCGAAATATCTTTATAAATGGGAAAGCTGCCCTTTTATTAAATAAATGGCATTTATAAAATGTTTACTGAAAGACATTCCCCTGAGTCTTTACTTATTTTTATTATAATAGACCTTTAAAAGCGTAGGTTATTTTCTGGTCTTTATATATTTTCATTGAATTAGTTTTTAGCGCTTCTTTTTTTAGCGCGGATTTTTTATGCTTTATCCTCCACCAAAATTGTTTACTTAAAAAATTACATTAAAAAAATAAATAAATCTGATATGGGCAGCACATGACTTTCCTTATATAATGCAATAAATTTACTACTGTTAGAGTAAAAAAAAATAGGTTATTCTTATAGTAGATACTTACATTCTTTCGAGATATTAAATTTTCGTCAATTAGTCGTCATTTTCGTTGATTTAGCGTCATTTTAATCCATTTGGCGAGATTTTCGTTAATTTGACAACGTTTAAAAAGTCGCCAAGTTGACGACATTCCGCCAAATTCATCGCCAGATTTTGCCAAGCATTATGGACGGAGAAATAAGTTATTCTTATAGCAGAAAAATGACTACTGGCGTTCAAATACAAAAGTATTACTCAAAGTATTTTTTCTTATGAATGTAACTAGCTAGATCCACGAGAATAAGGTCCCCAAATTTATAGCATGATATTATTGCTTATGAAAAGTGAACATATTTCACAATAGGTAATATTTTTTATATGATTTTTGATAATTTTTTTGAAAAATGTGCAATATCTCGAGAACGGTTCACGCTAACGTTCTAAAGTTTATGTCAATCGTTTTCTAATGAAAAATTACATAACAAATGACTATTCGCGTAACTTTATTAAAGGCTTTAATTTTTTGATGATTTTTTTTAAATTTCACTCAAAAATTTAGGGGTGTTCTGAACATTCGACTGCGTATGAAAACAATAGTATTCCAGTATTCATGGGTTGTTGTTGTTGAGACCCAGACCGTCCGACCTACCAGAAAGGTGTAAGGTAACCGTTTGGACGGTCGGGAAGTGCCACCCAATTTAGAGCGGAAACCAGTGGGGGAGGCATCCACAGGGACCGTACCCTCCTTCCCCTACCACCAACCTCTCGGAAGGACTTACGGACCCACATGTTTAACGTGATCGTACTCCACATGAACACGGCGGCAGTTGTGGCAGAGTGCAAATCCAGCTCGCAAACCACCGGTCTACCGCGCCCGAAATGGGCCAACAGCACGCGGTGTTCCCAGGTGTCTCCCACCCAAGTACTAACCGCGCCCGATGCTGCTTGACTTCGGTGATCTAACGAAGAACCGTGTTTTCAGCACGGTAGGGCCGTTGGCAGTATTCGTGGGTTGTAATTTTTGTACCAAATTCCGTTCGAATTAGTTCATTCGTTCGGCAGTTATCGTCTTCACGGTCTCACTGACACACACACACACATATTTTCACACACACACACATATTTTCACACACACACACATACTTTGAAACACACGCCCACACACACACAGACATCATCTCAAAACGTCTGATTCGTGTTCAGGGATGCTTGAAACGTGCTCTCCCGTCGAAAACTGGAATTCGAATTTTCGACTCCCATCACAATACTTTCCTTACACATATGTATATAAGGAAAGTAATAAATCAACTTTCTCAACGTCTATCTGGTTATTTTGAATGCATTAATAAATAATCCGTCTAACTATTTATTATGACTTTCTGCAGATGAGATAGATCTCAAAAACCATAAAACTTTCAGGAGCAGTTTAAATTCTTGACCAATCTGCAAAATAAATCTTGAGTGTATGGCTTCATCTGGCTTTCATAGATTGCTATTTCTTATTTTTTATGTCCATTTGGGATCCAATCAATATATATCTTATTAAGAACTTTCGTTTTGAAGTTGTTTTCTTTAGATATTTTCTTAATTATTTGAAATAAAATTAAATTAACAACAAAATTAATTCAGAAGAAAAATTCAATGCAATCAGCTCATTAGGAATAATTTATAAGTAAACTTTACTCAAATGATAACGAAAAACTGAAACAATGCAATTAAGCACAAATTAATAAAACAAAGCAGCATATCTGTTTCGAGGATATATTGGTTGCTTACAGCCGGGTCCATCGTAATTCCTCCTCCTCTTCTTCTTAAGTGGGAGAAAGTAAGTTGCTTAGTAAGCGAAGAGACGAAAAAATCACAAGGGTCTTAGTCCAGCCCATTTTGTCTTTTTTATTAATTTTTTATTAATTTTTATTTTTTTATTTTTACTTCGGCTTCGTTGGTCTATTTAGCACTGCAGAACGGGGTCCAACGCATCCTCAAAACAGCTATGTGCTGCGTGAATTTATTAGTTTATGCTTAATTAGGTTGTTTGAGTTTTTTCTAACACATATTATTTTAACAACTTTTGCATGAATTACGAATTTCAAACTTTTCGATTCATTGCCAACTGTGCCACTATTGTTTCAGAAGTTATCATTGTTCTCCATAGGAAATAATTTTAATCTTGAATTCAAAATAATGCGTTTTCTAATCATGTGCACTTTTGGCAAGATGTGCCTATGTATGTGTATGAGAAAACCTTAGCACCTTGGATATCTAAAGTGTTATATTTTCCTACTTCACTAAGTCTGGCTCTTCCCCACCCTCTCTCTCCTTCACAGTTTTGCCTCCACGCACCTTCATTTTCTTCCTCCTCTTTTTCACACACATTCAACTTCTTTCTTTTTCTTCCACATACCTTCACCCTCTTTCTCCTCTCTCCCCCACACCCTTACCGTCTTCTATCTTCCACACACTCTCACACTTTTTCTCATGTTCCCACATGTTTTCCTCCTCTTTCTCTTCTCACTCATACACTACTCTCTTGACTTCTTTTTCACCCTCTCCTTCTCTCAACTTTGTACCTCCTTTAAAAAAACGATCGCACTATGCATACTTCGTCAGGTAAAGTGTCCTCAAATACACCAACCGCCCAACTGATTATCGTATTAAATAACGTTCATAAACAGGAATACAAATGATCAAAATAAATTTACGGTACAAATGTAGTCATTCTTTGTAACATAATTTAACAAAAAAATCTATTTTACATTCTTGTGAAATTTGTGCCTTTAGAGGTTCTGTACTACTTATTAAAATTCATTGGCGTACCATCATGAGATGGCAACGAACAAAGAAAAATGACGCATTTGTACATAATTTCTTTGGGGGAAAATATAATTTTTATTGCAATGCATGTTTTAGTTAGTTCAATACCGCCTCTTATTATCTTTCTATTTATTTTATTTTATTCTATGACAACAAATTTATGACGAACTGGGCTCTGTTTTTAATGCTGATCATCTTGAGCCATCTCAATGGTTCTTTCCTCTGTCATTCTTAAACACACTTCCATAGTTCTTTCCTCTGTCTTTCTTAAGCACACTTCCATAGTTCTTTCCTCTGTCATTCTTAAGCACACTTCCATAGTTCTTTCCTCTGTCATTCTTAAGCACACTTCCATAGAATCGTAAAAACACATTTATTACACCTAAATATTTACAAACATACAGACTCTTGATTATTCGATTCTTACATCATAATATTCGGACTCTGCAAGTCCCATCGTCCTTTCAAATGAGTGTTCAGAAAGCAAGTCTCCGTTCTTCAATCGCTATCCCCCTCTCCTCCAGTTTCTGCCACCTGACCCCCGCAGTATCAAATTGCAGAGCCAGCTGTACAACCCTGGAAGAAGCAAGATGGCGGACTGGGAAAAATAACCTTTTTCCCAATCCTCTTGGAATGGACAGAGTTCGTTCGTAACAAAACTTATCGGTTGTAAAAGGCGCTGCAAGTCTAAAAGTTAGGAAATGTCTTAACTATTTCCATACATGTATACGTAAGGTGCATGTTCATGTTATATACATGCACACGTGTGAGGCATAAAAGTCATAATCAAATAGTAAGTGATAATTTAAACGGAACACATACGTTAACACATATTTTCTCCACCTCGATTGTAAATTGCATATTTATAAAATTTGGCAGTTTGTTTCTTTTTGTGTTGCATTGGTGTTAAGATTTGGTGTGAATTCAAAAACAAATTTTGTTTGAAAATGGTGTAAAATGAGATTACATCTTTTATCTTAGGAATCACAAAGAATGTGTGATTGATTCCCAAGGTGCTAGCGCAAACTATTCTGAAGATAATTTTTAATAAAATTTGAAATATTTTGTAGTGCATAATTCAAATCATCTCTAAATGTATCAATGACAAAAATAAGTTTAAAAAAATAACCAATATGAATCTCTTTTGTGTCATTCTGCAAATTAATTGTAGTTAATATTGTTGAATAATTGGTAAATATCCAACGGTTATATGGCGCTGCGATTGCCAACAATAAGCCAACTGCTTCCTACCCGCTTCTACTTGTTAGTTCGCACTTAACAGTCATGATGCAAGTATTGTTTTTTCCCTTCTGCTCGTAAAATTCTATCCTTTAATAAAGCTTCAATGTATACTAAATGAATAGTACTTTTTACGTAATTTTGACCTAAATCACATTGTCCTTTATGGTCCTATGTAGACTGTTGCACTAAATAAGGCAAAGTACATTTCAACAATAATAGATGATTACAGCAGATACAGCAAAGTTTATGCTCTAAAGCGTAAAGATGGGCAAAAACATTAAGAATTTTAAAGAAAGCCACACCCAATTTGGTATAATGCCCAAGCAACTAAAGTCAGATCGAGGAGGGGAATAAATTAGTATAGAAATTGAGAAATTACTCAGAGATAATGGTATATTTCACGAAAAGACCGTGCCATATTCTCCGCAGCAAAAAGGTGTAGGAGAGAGAAAGAATCGATCTTTAATAGAAATGGCAAGAGTAACGTTAAAAGAATCTCATCTTCCAAATAAGTATTTGGACGAGGATGTTGTCACAGCAAATTACCTATAGAACAGACTGCCAACAAAAAAACTCAATTCAACTCCGTGTAAAAAGTGGCATAAGAAACATTCATTGTCACCATTGTCACATGTACAAACTTTTGGAAACCCTGCATTTGTTCACGTACCGTAATGAAAACTGCTGAAAGCTCGGTGATACAACTGTGAAGAGTATTGTGGTTGGATATGAGGAAGGCACTAAAGAATGTCGATTGCTGGACACAACTGCAGATAAAATCGTTATCAGTAGAGATACATTTCTATTAAAAGATCCCCATCCTAAAGTTGTTCAAGAAATTGTAAAAATATCATCAGAAAATAATCAAGTCGATATAGTAATTGACACGACTCTTTCAATGAAAGAGGGTGGAACAAAGGTAAAAGGACCGGTTGATACAGAAGTAAGACGCTCAGAAAGATCAAACAGGGGTGTACCACCTGAGAGACACCTGATCCATCATCCTATAAAGAGGCATGTTCCATCCCAAATAAAGGACACTAAATGCAAACAATGCATGAGGAAATTAATATCTTAAAGAAAAATAAAACATGGTTTTGACAGATCGTCCTGAAAATAAAGTCACCATAGGCTGTAAATGTGAGTTTAAAGTAAAAAGAGACAGTGAAGGAAACATTTCATGTTATAAAGTTCGACTAGTAGCCCAAGGACATTAGCAAAAATACTGACACGACAACAATGAAGTTTTCGCACCGGTAATCATGCCAACCACACTGAGAACGCTACTAACTGTTGCAGAAAAGCAGAAAATGACAGTACGCCATTATGATATTGAATCGGCATATCTGAATGGTGACTTATGTCATGAAGCAACCTCCTGGATTTCAAGAAGTAGATAAAAACAAAGTTTACAAGCTCAGAATCTGTATGGATTAAAGCAAGGAGCAAATGAGTGCAACAGAAATCTCAATAAAGTCCTTTTAGAAAGCGGATCCCCAAAGTCAAAATGATCTATGCTTGTACCCGAGAAAGGATAAAGAAAACTACATATACATTACCGTTCATGCAGATGATATAGTTATTTCTGAAACTACAGAAACTTTGCTGAATACGCTTGAAAAGGAATTGAATGACTTTCGCATTAAATGATTTGGGTAATCTTTAGTACTAAGCTTTGAAAGCGACAATGATGGAATTTTCTATTTAAACCAGTCAGCATATATCAAAGAAGAATCGCATGTACCAACTAATCCTGTTTTCTACAAAAGAAATGATATTTCAGAACATTCGACGAAAATCGATAAATATAAAAGGCCTATATGATCATTATTATACTTAGTTGTCAACAAGAGACGAAATTTCGCTACAGTAGTTTTAATTCTAGCTCCTAATGTCTCAAAACCAACTAAATCAGACTGGACTGAAGTTTTAAAAGAGTGTTTAATTATTTGAAACAAACTAAAAACCTAAAACTGTGCTTTGGAAAATTAAATGACCAGAAAAAGGATTCTTTGCCATGTTTTGTGAATGCTGATTAGGAAAATGATTCAGTTGACAGAAAAACAAACACCAGAAGTTTCTTCAGATATCTTCAAGCATCCTAACTGGATCAGCAAGAAACAATCCAGCGCCAAAAATACCCACACTCTCCTACCATATCAGAGAATTAATAAAACATAGAAACAGGATGAGAAAGACAGGGCAGTCTAACAGAAACCCAAACCTAAAAAGAGAGCTTAACAGACCCACGAGCAAAGTTAGGCAAAAAATCGTTGCAGAAAAGCAGCAACAGTACAGAGAGTTAATTGAATCCCTCAACCAGGAAGATGTATCGGTTTGGGAATTTGCCAAAAAACTTAAAAAACCGTGCAAAAAACTCCTGCTACTACAAGACAGCAACAAAATCTCGTACTCAGACGAGGAAAAAGCTGAGACGCTTGCAAAACATTATGAAACCCAGTCTGAGCCAAACCACGATCTCATGTATCAGAATACCCTAAACTTGGTTAATCAAACACTAAACAACTTCAAAAACTCTCCAATCACTGCTGAGATAACCACAGCAATCCAGCAGGAAATAATAGAAATCATTAAAAACCTCAAAAATCGTAAGAGCCCAGGACACCATAATGTCAGGAATGTCGCAGCTAACAACTTACCCCTAAACATAATATTTTTATTACTCACTTAATAAACTAGATATTAAAATTAAACAATTTCCCCAAAGAATGGAAGGACGCTATAATCATACCGATCCGTAAGGTAGGAGTGTACGCTACTATTCCAGCCAACTACAGACCAATTAGCCTACTACCGACATATAGCAAAATTACAGAAAAAATTATACTTAAGAGACTAAACGCACACCTTACTAAATCTTACTGCAAATATTGTATTATAGATATGGAATATTTCTCACCCTGTGACTACTTTGTAGTCCTGTGATGTAAATAAGTATAAATATAGTATATAGCTTTACATTATAATACTCTATAACATCTCTTATATTATGTAAATATAAAAAGTTCATTCATATATTCAGAAAGTGCATCACATATATTCAGTAATTCCAGAAAGTTCATTTATATATTACAACTGTCTTTTATCTTAAATTTGTCATGTCTTCTACAAATACTCCTGTTGCATATCTCCAAACAAATTTATAACTGTTTATACTAAGTAATCTCACCTTGTTATGATTTTAGCGGGTTTTTTTGCCTATTTACTTGACTCCTTTTGCCTTTTTTGTAGTTTTCTTTGTATTGTGTTATTTCTTGTTTTATCTACTCTCCCTCCCTCAATCTTAGAACTTTCTTAATTATATATGCTCAACTAGAGCAATACTCAAAATTTAAAATCCTCAATCTTCAATTTGTATTTATATGGCAATAACTCTATGTAAGATTGTCTGTGATAAAATATATATATATCTTTAGATGTAATTTTGGAAAATGATCTTCAATAAACGCTCTAGGTAGTTGCCGGTCTTCTCTAACCTCTTTTCCCGGCCATCCAAATTTTCTGCTCATGTCCGAGGACGAGACGTACGATCTGGGCTTTCTACACACCTTACTAAAAATGACATAATCATTTTGGAACAGTTCGGATTTCGACCAAAACACTCCACCACCCATCAGTTGCTGAGAGTGGTCGACTGCATATCTTCTGGATTCCAAAACAAGACACCCACAGCTGCCATTTTCCTGGACATCCCAAAATCCTTCGATAAAGTGTATCACTACGGTTTAGCGTACAAATTGATCACCCTAAAAGTCGCTGACGCACTAGTCAAACTTTTAATCTCATACGTCCTAAATAACAGGCACTTTCAAGTCAAAGTAAAAGATAAGTTATCTACACCCAAGCTCATAAAAAGCAGTGTACCACAAGGATTCATCCTTGGTCCGACACTCTTCAATATATACTTGAACGACATTCCCGGATCTGAAGACACTGAGGTGGCATTCTATGCAGACGACAGTGCGATACTTGCAAAAAAACACTTATTTCTCGGTAATGCACAAACAGCTACAACAACACCTAGACAGACATACTCCAAACATGGCTGGAAAAATGGCGAATACAATTAAACCCCAATAAATGTCGCTGGATATACTTTTCCCGAAAAAGACAAATCCCGCCGTCTTTGTATATAAATAATCAAGCACTTTACACGAAAAAATCGACCAAATACTTAGGTGTAACGCTAGATTCCCACCTAACCTGGAAATTTCACGTAATGAATATAATCAAAAAAGCTCATATGGCCACAGGAGCCTTATATCCACTCATAGGAAACGGAAATATCAGTTACCAAAACAAACTTCAAATTTATAAATCGGCCATCTGCCCCGGAATGCTGTATGCAGCACCGGTATTGAGATATGCCTGTAAAACTACCATAGACTGCTTAGAAAAAAGGCAAAACAAAACCCTAAGGAGTATTAGGAAAGCCCCTAGATATCTAAGGAACTCGGTGATTAGGAATGACTTCAAAATCAAAATCGTGAGAGCTGCAATTAAAAAGCAGGCGTTAAACTTTTACAATAAATTACCATCCGTCCCGAACGAATTATTATTCAACTTACATAACTATGATCATCGAAAGGCCAAATCTCGTAAGAGATCCCGAGCAGTTCTAAACATAAGTATAACTGAAAATTAGGTATACCCCTTTTCTGACAACCCAAACAAAACAATCCCGACAAACCAGGATAATTTAAACTTACAATATCTAAACATCCCTAAACTGCCAAAGGCTAAGTAATATCCAGACCCAGATCTGTACCAACCCTCCAAACTGCTTGAACCCAAATGTGCAACAAACTGCCACATTAGGAGCCAAGTCAAAATAAAAGCTAGTAAATAAAAACAGTGAGTTTCCATAAAATGGGTCAATGAAATAATGTCACAGAATGATGATAAATACCAAATGTTGAGATTGGAGATTAAAGGCGCTTCGCGCCTGATGATCTGTCCTCTACGACTAATCCGTAAGAAACAATCCAGTGTAACTTTGCCTTCGACAGAAGCAGAATTTATTGGACCCCGTAAAGGAAGCGATGTGGCTGCGAAGACTACTGTAGGAATTTTATGAAAATGAAATACCCCGTGTTTTCTATTAAAACAACTAAAGCTGTATAAAGATGATAAAGAATGACAAGTGCAGTGGGAGAACTAAACATATATATACAAGATACTACTTTGTTAAGGATCTAATGAAGTAAAGGAACTTTGAACTAAAGTATTTCCCCACTGATCGAATGATTGCAGATTTGTTAACTAAACCATCAGGGACTAACAAACTGAAAATATTTTCTATATTTTCTAAGGATTTAGAATTATGTTAAATATTTTACTTGATTTGTTATGTTCCTGTATGATATAGGAAGATCTACAATTTTGTGTTAAAATATAACCGTTGAGGAGGGGATGTAGAATAATTTGTAAATATCCAATGATTATGTGTCGCTGCGATCTCATGGCAAAAAGCCCACTTCTTTTTACCCACCAAACTCTACTTCTTAGTTCACGATTAGCAGTCATGATGTTCTTTGTTTTCTTTTTCGACTCCTGTATTTCTATCCGTTAAATTAAAGGATAAATAAAGAATCCCTTAAATTAAAGGCTTTAATAAAGATTCAATGTTTACTAAAGAAATAGTGTTTTTTACTTACAATAAGTATTAATATGATTGCGCAACTCTACTACAAACATAATTTAGTCAACATAAATCTATTATGGTACCAAATATGTAAAGAAAAAGTATAAAGTCATTTCTTCCTCCAGAAAAATGCTTTAAACTTATTAAAAAAACAAAACAAATAATATGCATTATAAGATAACCCTGAAATTATCTGCTCCAAAGTGCCAAAAGCCTTGTTACGCCACTGTTGAAATTTCATGTATTACTTTTTCAATATATTTCAATTCCAAATCTATAATTTATACTTCTACAAACATGTTATATTATCTATCAGCACAGTGGTCTACAATTGGTTTACTCTCCTGATCTGTATTACGAGATCCGTCCCAGCTCATTACCATATAAATGAGATATCACTTTGAATGAGTAAACATTTAATGCCTAAAGCAAACAATTTTAACCCAAATACGTTATGGTTGAATTATTTAGTGAAATAACATTTTATAGAGAAATAAAACTTTTAGAAAATTTCAATTATACAAAATATGTAGTTTTAACAGGAACCGTTAGGTATCGCTGGGCTGCCTGAGGGGGGGGGGGGGGGGGGTACACACTCGTTTAAAAACCAAAGTTCAGTTATTACCAGCGGCTCTTCTATAAAGCATTTTGAAATTTTCATAATAAAGAAAGAAAGAACTAATTTTCGCATCAGAAACTTATTTTTCTGTAGTTACAAAAATTAATGCGTTTTATGATTTTACTTTTTACTTTCAGCTTATACATACTCTTTTTTGTTTTGTTTTTAATTTTAAATATGCATCATGCGAATTGAAAAAATTAGTGTTGCTGAAAACCCTTGAGGCTCGGAAAAATAATTATAAAAGCATAACCTAAATTTAAAACTTTAAAATTTAAAAATGCTATGCCATTCAATTTTCTGTTCCTTCATTTGATTATTGCAATAATTGTAATATGCGAGGAAAATAATATTAAAATATATTCAATTTTCGTGCTGATGTTCAGGACCGGATCAAGTGATATCCCAGGAAGGCAATTGGTCCCCTCCCCTCCCCCAGAGAACATCCTGCTATCTTCTTATTTCTTCTTTTAAAGCTGTCCTCCCCCACATTTTTTGCGCTAACATATTATTCTATATGAAGACAATTATATTTGTGTCGGATATTTAAATCCTGTTTTATACGTTTTTTAGGACAGAAGTGTAGGAGGGTTGGGACACCTTAGCCCAAAAAATTTGTGAATTTAGTCCGGGTCTGCGCCAATTTCCAGAAATGAATTTCTTTTCCTAATAGAGCCTTTAACAATTTTAGGGATGGACTCTTATTTTAAAATCGTATCCCTTTGGATTTTCATGCATTTCTGATTGATAGTGACCCTTAAATATTCGGTGTTTCGATGAGTGCGGCCATCCCATGCACTCTTTAATAAAGAAGGCTCTTTTATAGCATAACCTTGTTTAAATTATGGATCCCCACTCATATCGACGACATTATATTTTTTTCTATTCGTATTTAATTAAGTTTGTAGCTACCTGTTTAGGAGCCCGTTAAATTTCAGCACAAGTCACACGCATCCTTTAACAAAGACAATCCTTCGTCTTCAGTAGGACCTATGACGAGGGGTTATACAAATTCCAACCATTCCTGCGGTATAAATACCCAGCATAGTACCTAGAGATCAGTATCGTGTCATCGCTGCAGTAATGTCTTGCTAGCGAGCGTTTATATTTTAGTGAGATCGGTGTGTTCTGTCCTGCTGTAGTATTCTATCTATTTTCTTGGAGGCAAAAAGAGTGATTATGGTGCAGCATAACAGGCATCCACTGATGTTCAATGTTGACACCCAGGAAAAGGTAAGATACATTATATCTCTATATCTGCTTATAGCGCTGCATGATATCTCAATTGTCCCAACCCAGACCGTCCGACCTACCAGAAATGTGTAAGGTAACAGCTTGGACGGTCGGGAAGTGCCACCCAATTAAGACCGAAACCCAGTGGGGGAGGCATCCACAGGGACCGTACCCTACTTCCCCTACCACCAACCTCTCGGAAGGACTTTCGGACCCACATGTTTAACGTGATCGTACTCCGCATGAACACGGCGGCAGTTTTGGTAGTTGCTGGAATCGAACCCGGGCCTACCGAGTGCAACTCCAGCGCGCTAACCAATGGGCTACCGCGCCCCGATGTTCAATGTGAAGTGATGTACTGATGTTCAATGTGAAGAACATCATTGTTGTTGTATTCTTGCCTTGTGTGTTTACACTCAACATGAAGCTGGATACACGTAGTGTATGTTATCGCCATTTTGCTTCATTATCTGTTCAGTGTTCACCACGATGTAAGATAATGAGGTGAACGCACTTCCCGTTGCCGCTGTGTTAAAAACGTACCCTAAAGATCCCCTGTGTCAGAAATTCCGATAGATGGCGTTTATTCTTAGGGTCTGGATATCCAATCCATTTGTACGGAGAGAGTTGTGTTTTTAAGCGCAAAAACAATTTTTATGTCATAAAAATGGATAAAACATATTTTGAACCCAATTGTACCTCTAGTTATAACAGTAACAAAGAGTCTGTGTCATTTTTTAAAGCCCAAAATGATGATAAAGAATAGGAAGAATGGCGAGGACCAATTCCTCGTGCAGATCGCAATCTTCAAAGGCATGATCGCATATGTGTTGAAGACCCAGACCGTCCGACTCGTCCAGAGGACTAAGAGCAACTATTTGGACGGCCGGTGATCGCATATGTGTGAAACATTTTCTAGAGACTCGTATTATTACTCGCTTTACACCGACTTTGGGTGAGAGAATCATTAATAATATCCCGCGGCGACCTGAGGATTTGTAAATTTGATGTAATAAACCTTTTATTGTGAAAATAGTATGCTTTTTGTTTGTTTTTACTTACTTGCTTAGAAAGAAACTCATACACAATGATTGTGTATTATGCTTAGTTTACACCATAATGTGAACTTGATAGTCTGATGATATAACATTTTTTGAAATTCATGAATTTAAATACAAATTTAATAGTAAAGATCTACAGAAGAAAAATAGTTTTAAGCAATTGCAGGAAATAAATAACAAGAAAGATCAATCATGCTTAAAGCATTGATTCTGAAACACCTTCCAACTTCAATGCAATTTTATTTAAACAAGTCTAAAATGCAATACATTCCTCGGTAATACTTTGAAACTTATCACAATACTACATTAATTTATTATATATGAAAACTTAACCTTCATCGAAAAAAATGAACTTCATTCAAATGACGGCATTGAAATATAAATTGCCTGGTTTAAACATCTCTAAAATGCGATACATTCCTCGGTAATATTTTTGAAACTATCATCATACTACGATAATTTATTATATTTGAAAACTTCATCGAAAACAACTGAAATGCATTCAAATGACGTCATAGAAAAATTAACACGCCTGGATCTCTCCATAAAAACAGCATTTCATTCATAACATTTTCCCATTCATGTCATTCATCACAATACTATAATAATTTATTTTATTTAAAAATAAAGACCATGGAGCTACAAGTAATTAAACTCTATACTTAAACCTTCATCGAAAAAAATCGTCCTTCACTTTGTAAAATCAATGAATATTTCATTCATATCAGCTATGCAGACTCTATGGACTAAATAATTTTGTGTTAAAGATATACAGCAATTCTAATACAACTCATTCTACATATTTTGCTGTTTTCATTTTACATAAGTGAAAAATAGACTTCGTTGTAGAAATAATCAAATTTGGATGAGCATTTAAACTCAAATATATTGTAATTGCGTTGTTTCAGTACGTAGATGCACAGAATTTAAGCAAAAATAAAGTGGTTTTAGGACGGATACAACACTCAATATTAAAAAAAAAAGAACTTTAAAAATCTTTAAAAAAAGAACATTAAAAAAAACTTAAAAAATCACGATTTTGAGACAAGATGGATGCCATATATCACTTTGAAGTGGGTCATGTGATCTTTTTATATCATGGTCACGTGATCGCTTCATATAAGAGGTGTAATTATTTTAATTTTTATTTTAAAAACTACTGAATATATGTCGCTGAATTTTTTTTATACATTTTATGGAACAATTTGCATATTACCTAAAATTTTTGAAGCAATTTGTGAATTTTAAATTCGCTTAAAAAATGTTTGAAAAATTAGGTCTAATAGGGCTCAATGTATTTCATTTTTTCAAACCGGTTTCAATCCAAAACTAATTGGGTGATATTATTCATTTATATTCCCATAGGTCCTACAGACCGTCTGAACAACATACTAAAATTTCATTTTGAATAAGTCATTTTTACGGCAGTTATCGTGCTAACGGACAGACAGACAAACAGACAGAATGAACAAAGTCATAAACACTTTTCAACTTTGTTGTAAAGTGTTAAAAAGCATAAAAAAACTTTCAAAATTGCATATTAATATATATATTTTTTAATTTAAAGGGAAATTATACACTTGTTGACAAATTTTTGTAAAAGGGATGCATTGATAGAAAAGATTCCCTAAATCATTTCACAGATTTGCTTTATTAACACTTTACAACATAGTTGAAAAGTGTTTAAGACTTTGTTCATTCTATCTGTCTGTCTGTCCGTCTGTCTGTCTGTCCATCCGTCTGTCTGTCTGTCTGTCCGTTAGCACGATAACTACCGTAAAAATGACTTTATCAGAATGAAATTTTAGTATGCTTTTCAGATTGTCTGTTGGACCTATGGGAATATAAATAAATCATATCACCCAATTAGTTTTTTATTGAACCCGGGTTGAAAAAATGAAATACATTGAACCCTATGGGACCTAATTTTTCAAACATTTTTTAAGCACATTTAAAATTCATAAATTGCTTCGAAATTTTTAGGAAATATTCACGTTATCTCATAAAATATATAAAAAAAATTTCAGTAAAATATGTTAGATAGTTTTTTAATTAAAAATTATTTAATATAGGGAGAAAAACGAATTTAATTAAATTCTGACTTTTTCGATATCCTCCAGAAAGAAAAAATAGATATATTATATAATAAATATCTTTCCAAGAGTTTAATTATTTTGTATATGAGAGAGATTACACAATTTAAAATAAATTTGGTAGATAACAGTTTTTCAAATTTTTTTTTTAATTTTAATAACTTTTCATGATATACTTATTTGATGGCGTTTTAAATGCACTTTCCTACGTCCTATAGAATTAAAATTTGGTACACAGATTAAATTTGTAGAACATTTTATTCCACAACAATTTGGTGGATCTTTAAATATAGATCCTGCATTTTTTTCGAAATGGCCTGCAAATAAACCCCGTTCACTTCTTTAAATCATTGTTGTAATATTGTTAAAAATTCTGATGTGGACAGCATATGTCTTTCTCTGCAGACTCATATTCACGTTCTCTTTATTTCTTCAATAATAATTTAAGTTCATCTGCACAAAATAACATCCATAAGTATTTTAAATGACATTGAATTTGCACGTTAAACTTAAATTTGGTTCTCATTTGATAGATGGACTTATTGTCAAAAGTTCCGTAGCGAAAACGTAAAAAAAAAACTAAAATATCTCAAGAACGGCTAGTCCTTGAGTAATGGGGTTAGTCTTTTTCTTTTTGTTGTCGTCAAAAATCACATATAAAATAGGAATTTAATTGATATAATTGAGCACACGTAGTCTTTTATTTTTATATTTAACGATTTTTGCGGGCCATTTCGCAAAACCAGCCCGTTCCTTTTTCCCGAATCGTACTAGAATAACCTACAAGTGATTTATATAACAAATTTTGTTAAATTTGGTTATAAATCACTTGTAGGTTATTGAAATATTATACACCAAATTGTGTTAAATTTGGTCCATTAGTTTTTAGCTAGAGTTGATAAAGGCAATTTCTGCCGGCCATTTCGCAAAGACGGCAGATTCTTTTATTACGAATCGTACTATAATCAAATGAACATCAGGGTTTCCCACAAAAAATTTACCTACCAAATTTTATTAAATTCGATCCATTAAATTAGAGTGGATGCAATATCTTCAGAGACACACAAAAACACACACAGATACTCCCTTACACACACAGACGTCTTCCTAAAAATAGTTTTTCGTGTTCTGGAAGTCCCAAAAAGTGTAGATCCTTCGAAAATTCGAGTTCCGATCTTCGGCACGATTCCAATACTTTGAATACATACATACGCACACACCTATATTATCTGTGTATCTGTATTATCTGTGTATCTAAATTCCGTGCCTACGCAATTACATAGTTGTGATTTTAAATGATCCCCAAAACTTTTATTATTTCTTCAACGAAACCTAATTTTAACTTATGCAGAATGCAAATATCTCAAGGGATTGTAAGGTGAGTTACATAAGAATTGCTAAATTTTTTTCACACAAAATTATTTAGCTCTGGAGTCTGAAATGCAAGTTATATGAATGAAATATTCATTGATTTTGCATAGAGAATCAGATGATTTATATTTCGGTACAGTTTTAAATATTTAAGTATAATAAATTACTGTAGTACTGTGATAATGTAAAAGATATCACCACTGAATGGATCACATTTTAGAGATTTTTAAATGAAATTGCATTTCAGCTGGAAAGTGTTTCATAATCAATGCTTATGCATGATTGATCTTTCTTCTTTTAAATATCTTATTAATTAAACTAGAGCAATAACATAATAAATATGTCTTCTGGAATCATTTTTCAAAGCAATTGGAGCTTGCATTTTTTACACACAAACAAAGATGTACGAAAGTAATGGCCGAGAGATAGATTTGGCTGGATGGGATGTGTGCTGAAGAAAACCAGCATAATCCCTACCAAAAGTGATAAAAAAATGTAAACAAAAGAGTAATTCACATTTGTGTTAAATAGTGCGAGATTATTTATTTAAAACTAAACTCAATTTCTACCTAAATATATATTTTTTCGTTATGAAGTTGCTCTTCACCCTTTAACTCAATGCTAAAATAAGACTCTAACGTTAAGCGCCATCTATTGGCGTGGGATGTTTAAGAAGGTAAATTTTCCGAAGCTCTTTCAACTGATTATCTTACACCGTGGTGTTCACGAAATTTGACAGACCTTTAGGACGTGTTCGGTACCACCAGCGATCAACTACACTTGTGGTCCTGTCCTTCCCATGTGTGACGATGAACACCACCTGTTCGGTTACTGAGTCATTCATTAGTGAAATCTAATAATACTTTCGTTTCTTGCTTATGGTTGTGGGACCACATGCGAGTGGTGAGTGTTGCTCCGATTTTCCGCAGTGCCCTGCTTATCTAATATATTTTTTTTGTATTGGCCCATTTCATATTTAATAAATGTCTTTCTTAATGTGGTCGATTCTATGCCTGTTTGGCCAGTTCCTTCTTTAGACTTCGTCCTGAAGAAAATCAAATTTCCGATGTATTTTAAGCCTTTTTAACACTTTACAACAAAGTTGAAAAGTGTTTATGACTTTGTTCATTCTGTCTGTCTGTCTGTCCGTTAGCACAACTGCCGTAAAAATGAGTTAATCAAAATGAAATTTTAGTATGTTGTTCAGACGGTCTATAGGACCTATGGGAATATAAATGAATAATATCACCCAATTAGTTTTGGATTGAACCCGGGTTGAAAAAATGGAATACATTGAGCCCTATGGGACCTAATTTTTCAAGCATTTTTTAAGCGGATTTAAAATTCACAAATTGCTTTGAAAATTTTAGGCAATATTAAAATTGTTCCATAAAATATATAAAAAAAAATTCAGCGAAATATATTCAGTAGTTTTTTAAATAAAAATTAAAATAATAATAACACCTCTTATATGAAGCGATCACGTGTCCATGATATGAAACGATCACATGACCCACTTCAAAATGATATATGGCATCCATCTTGTCTCAAAATCGTGATTTTTAAAGTTCTTTTTAATTCATATTGAGTGTTGTATCCGTCCTAAAACTACTTTATTTTTGCCTAAATTCTGTGCATCTACATACTTTAACAACGCAATGACAATATATTTCAGTTTAAATGCTCATCCAAATTTGATTATTTCTACTATTAAGCCTATTTTTCACCTATGTAAAATGTAAACAGCAAAATATGTAGAATGAGTTGTATTAGAATCGCTGTAATTTTTTAACATAAAATCATTTAGTCCATGGAGTCTACATGGCTGATATGAATGAAATATTCATTGATTTTAGAAAGAGAAGGACGATAATTTTCGATGAAGTTTTACGCATACAGTTTTACTTACTTGTAGCTCCATGGTCTTAATTTTTAAATAATATAAATTATTATAGTATTGTGATGAATGACATGAATGGGGGAATTATTTATGAATGAAATGTTGCTTTTATAGAGAGAGCTAGGCGTGTTATTTTTTTATGACGTCATTTGAATGAATTTCAGTTGTTTTCGATAAAGTTTTCAAATATAATAAATTATCGTAGTATTATGATAATTCTAAAATTATTACCGAGGAATGTATCACATTTCAGAGATGTTTAAACCAGGCAATTTATACTTTAATGCCGTCATTTGAATGAAGTTAATTTTTTTCGATGAAGGTTTAAGGTTTCAAATATAATAAATTAATGTAGTATTGTGATAAGTTTTAAAATATTACCGAGGAATGTATTGCATTTTAGACATGTTTAAATAAAATTGCATTGAAGTTGGAAAGTGTTTCATAATCAATGCTTTAAGCATGATTGATCTTTCTTGTCTTATTATTGCGGAGACAGAGGCCCGAATAAATCTCCTTTCATATTGTCATTATTTCCTCTCCAATATTTGCTAATTATTCCTATAAGTAGCAGTAGTGGCGAAGCAGTAGTGATAAAACAATATAATTTGATAAGACATAAAACCAGGGACCAAAATTATCAAATAAAATAATTTTACTTTATTCGCTACCCTGTAGTGCATTTTAAAATAAATGCTTGTGTGAAACTTGCTTTATACTCGTTTAAGCTTCCTAAAAACAGGTGCTTACGTTCTTATGAAGGACTCTGATTAGATTGGTAGGCTTCAAAATCCAAAGAATTAAAATATGCACCACAAAAAGTAACGATATGCCAAATTTGAACTTTCTAGCTGCTCCGGTGTCTGAGTTTATCCCACTTCCTTCAGCGGGTCCAGGACGGGCTGGGCCTGTAATGCTCAAAATCCAAAGAATGAAAATGCATCATAAACAGCGACATTCCAATTTTCAAGTCACATTGAATAGTGAAACCTGGTTGGTTAGAGTCACAAAAATTTAAAACGCGACAAATGTATGTAAAAAAAAACAGGAATTAAGCACGGATTTTCTAATAACTGTCGTAGCCTGGGTAGAAGGTGCACGCATTTTATTTCAACCCAATGAAACGCCTCCTGGCTCTATCCTGAATGTATACAAGCGATGGGAGGGGGAGATATGCATGTATGTCTGTGAGTTGTGGACATTATAACTCAATAAATACATGAATTGCTATATTTCTCACGCATATAAAAGGTATTAAAACATTATCTTTTAACATAAATCAATTGAATGCACATAATTTTTCATCTTTACCAACCTGTTACCAACATATATATTTTTAAGACACCACGAAAATTTTTAAAGAACATCTTGCAAAAGAAAGCTCATAGAACATACAATGTCCTTCACTAATATTAATTGTAACACAAATGAACGTAAAAAATATTTCGTAGTAGGAGAAAATTTTTGCGTGTCTGTGCTGCGCGTAGCGGGAAATTGAAGCTACAGACAGCCGAGAAATTCGATGCAAAAGTAGCTGAATTCCCGGGATGATACGCCTTGACGGGGAAGTTATGAACACAGTCGACATTCGGCCAAAATTTTGGCCTTTTAGAATCAAATTTATTGAGCAAACGATTTTTTGAGTTGTGAGCTTCAATCGCAGACGGATAGAATGTTTTAAAATTCAAAAGTCTATCTTCTTGAATTTTAAAGACATCGTTTTTATTTTTTAAATATGCCATAATTTTATAATTATAAGTATCGCGCTCTAAAATGACAAAGATTAGATGAAAATGAACTGAGAAGATATTAAATCTTTAATTTTATTTCACTTGAAAAAAGAACATTTGTTATTGAGTACGTAGGGTTTATTTTAAACAAGTTCAGTATCCCCCATTTTCATGCATCCTGCGCGCTTTTTTAGGGCGAAAAAAAAAAGAATTTATTTAGGGCGTATTACGCCCGCGTTATGCAGTTGGCATTACTGTGCTTGGAAAAAACGAAGCGAGGGAAAAATTTATATTCAAAACATAAAATTCGGAAATTAAGTTGTGTTATCAGTGGTTATATTATTTGCATAGCGGACGCTTAATTAGAAATAAGGCAACGCCATGAAATTCGTTCTATTTTTGAATAAAAAGTATGAGAACATCGAGTGGAGACTGACACGCCATATATTTAAATTACAAACTGCTCAGCATTGTTTCTAATTATTGAATGCTGGTAATCGAGTGTATGCACAGAATAAAACAAAAAGCTAAAGTCTTTCCGATTCTTTTGAATCTACAAATCCCAGTAGGGCAGTTAGAGCGATAAGCTTTTATAAAAAGATCTATGCAGAAAGATGTTTACTTAATAGTCTCTAAAGAAAGTGAGACATAAAAGCTTTCGTGTTTATTCTTATACGCTAAAATTTCTTTGGGAATAAACAGACGATTACAGTATTAACTCATTTGAGATATGGCACGAATCATGAAAGAACTTTGATCAGTTATTTCATGTTATCAGTTTTCATCTTAATATATGTGTTGCGTTGTTACTTACACTTATTTCAGACAAAACGAAACAAAACACCCGCTGTTGCCCTTGATAATTTCGAAATAAAATGAATACAGTAAAAATCTGGAATAGCTTAGCCATAAACCTGATTCCAATAAAGCATAATAAACCAGTGAAATCTAAGAATTCTAAATATACAGGCTGATGTAACCGTCATTTTGACTCCAACCGGTTCAATCAGTTATCGTCTGCCTGTGCTATTTCAATGGCCCACGCAAATTCCATAGCTCATATTTGATAATTTAGTTGATGTAAAATAGGTGCTTCTTGTGGTGAAAATGTCATGGGCGCTGAAATGTGATAAAAATATATTGAATTTGTTAAGTTATTATTCTAATATTTATTCTAACTGTTAATTTTTATAAATTTCGTCTCGTAATAGTGTTGAAGACCCAGACCGTCCGACTAGTCCAAAGGACTAAGAGCAACTATTTGGACGGCCGGCCTCTCTCGTAATAGTGTGTACAAAATCATGCGTCCAACATATAACCCACCATTTTCTGCAGTCCGGCGTATACCTATAAAAAACATTCCAAAAAAATAAGCATTAATAAATAACTACTTATTGAAGCCACTGTTTTTCTTTATTTACTTATTTATTAAAAAAACATATACTTTTCATTAACTTATTCAATTTATAATTTTGCAATTATCATTTGATCGTTCATCGTCATTGATTGTCAATTTAAATTGAAGACAGCTGTAATAACAGACATAACTATTTGATACTTAACTTTAGAGTCAAATTATAAATTGAAATGGATAATAAAAGAATACCTTTTACTTTACTTAACACGTCGTTTTAAAGGGCCATCTTTGGCCGCCATCGTTGTAGGCAAATTTCTTAAGAGTTCATTCTGAATTCATCTAGACTTCGGGAGTCCATTTTTCACTCATCTTATTGCTTAAGTCTTCTTTCTGAATTCTCAATTTCTGACTGAAAATCTTCTTTTAGACTTGCTTGAACCTCTTCAACTCTCACTCCTAGTTCCGTCTTCTTTTTCCCCTTGCATACATTGGTCCATTGGCTGGTAGCACCCCCTTGAACAAGCTGGTGCCAGAAAGCACTCATTGACTATAGGTAACCGAACGAATCGGGTGCATTTCGAAAAAAGCCTGGATCCAATTTTATTGCCCATCATAAATTAATTAGACTTTAATGTCCAGTCTTGACGTCAGCCCGCATTGTTTGGTGGATTGTTATATTTTTACTCAGGTCTTGACTTGACGCTTATTATTCCTGATATCACAGCATCACAATATGAAAAAATCTGATGTGGGCAGCACATGACTTTCCTTATATAATGAAATGAATTTACTACTTTTAGAGTAAAATAAATAGGTTTTTCTTATAGTAGATACTAATATCCTTTCCAAGATATTGAATTTTAGACAATTAGTCGTCATTTTCTTTGATTTAGCGTCATTTTTATCCATTTGGCAAGATTTTCGTTAATTTGGCAACATTTCAAAAAGTCGCCAAGATGGCGACATTCCGCCAATTTCGTCGCCAAAATCTCGCAAAGCGTTATGGACGAAGAAATAAGTTATATACATATATATATATATATATATATATATATATATATATATATAACTTATTAGATATTGAATTTTCGACATATATTATATAACTATTATTATATATTTATATATTATATAACTTATTAGACATTGAATTTTCCACAAGTAGTCGTCATTTTCATTGATTTAGCGTCATTTTTATCTATTTGGCGAGATTTTCGCTAATTTGGCAACATTTCAAAAAGTCGCCAAGTTGGCGACATTCCGCCAATTTCGTCGCCAAAATCTCGCCAAGCGTTATGGACGAAGAAATAAGTTGTTCTTACAGCAGATAAATTGGCGTTCAAATGCAAAAGTATTACTCAAAGTATCTTTTTTCATGAATGGAACGAGCTAGATCCACGAGAATGATGTCACCCAATTTATCGCATGATATTATATATGAAAAGTGAACATGTTTCTCAATAAGAAATATTTTTTTTTCTATTTTACATGTTTTTTTGATAATTTTTTTGAAAAATGTGCAATATCTCGAGAACGGTTCATGTTAGCGTTCTAAAATTTATGTCAATCGTTTTCTAATGAAAAATTACATAAGAAATGTCTATTTGCGTAACTTTAATATTGGTTTTGATTTTCTGACGATTTTTTCAAAATTTCATTCGAAAATTTAGGGGGGTTCTGAACATTTGATTGCGTATAAAAACAATAGGCTACCAGTGTTTACAGATTGTGATTTTTGTACCAAATTTGGTTCGAATAGGTCCATTCGTTTGTCAGTTATCGTCTCCACAGACCCACTGACACACACACACACACATACTTTCACACACAGACACACACACACATACTTTCACACACACACACACACACACACATACTTTCACACACACACACACACACTTTCACACACACACACAGACATCACTTCAAATATGTTTGATTCGTGATCAGGGATGCTTGAAACGTGCTCTCCCGTCGAAAACTAGAATTCGAATTTTCGACCCCGTCACAATACTTTCCTTATACATTATGTATATAAGGAAAGTAAAAATCTGATGTGGGCAACACATGACTTTCCTTATATAATGTAATGAATTTACTACTTTTGCAGTTTAAAGAAATGTTACTCTTATAGTAGATACTTATATTCTTTCAAAGATATTGAATTTTCTTCAATTAGTCGTTATTTTCATTGATTTAACGTCATTTTTATCAATTTGGCGAGATTTTCGTTAATTTGGCAACAATTAAAAATGTCGTCAAGTTGGCGACATTCCGCCAAATTCGTCTCCAAAATCTCACCAAGCGTTATGGACGGAGAAATAAGTTATTCTTACAGCAGATAAATGACTATTGGCGTTCAAATACAAAAGTATTACTCAAAGTATCTTTTTTCATAAATGGAACGAGCTAGATCCACGAGAATGTCACCGAATTTATCGCATGGTATTACATATGAAAAGTGAACATGTTTCTCAATAGAAAATATTTTTTCTTTATTTTATATAACTTTTTAATAATTTTTTTGAAAAATGTGCAATATCTCGAGAACGGTTCATGTTAGCGTTCTAAAATTTATGTCAATCGTTTTCTAATAAAAAATTACATAAGAAATGTCTATTTGCGTAACTTTATTAGCAGTTTTGATTTTTTGACGATTTTTTCAAAATTTCACTCGAAAATTTAGGCGGGTTCTGAACATTCGATTGCTTATAAAAACAATAGGCTTCCACTGTTTACGGATTGTGATTTTTGTACTAAATTTTGTTCTAATCGGTCCATTCGTTCGTCAGTTATCGTCTCCACAGACTCACTGACACACACACACACACATAATTTCGCACACAGACATACTTTCACACACACACAGACATCACTTCAAAAATGTTTGATTCGTAATCAGGGATGCTTGAAACGTGCTTTCCCGTCGAAACCTCGAATTTGAATTTTCGACCCCGTCACAATACTTTCCTTATACATTATGGATATAAGGAAAGTAACATTCTACAACTGTGGAAATCTATCACAGTCTGACATTATATTAAACACCCCAAACGTTTAACTTAGCACCTCCCAGTGATTTCTCCAATTTATTTTGATGTTATTCTTTGGAACTGAAATTAAAATTGTGACAACTCAATAAAGGGTCTTCAGTACCCCCAAAGTAAACTTCCTAGCCTCACCCATGAAACTTATTCGTTACTTTCAGTCTCATATGTTTCGTTCCCAACAAGTAATATGGACCTATGGTAACTAAAATAATATATACATAATTGAAACAAATCTTTGCAATTTACGAAAGAAAATATCGAAGTTATGACCACTATATTTCGAAACTAAGAATCCACCTAAAATCCAATTATATATTTTTGTGGAGCTTTCAAAGAGCTACAAACTAATGTTCATACTTAGCTAAAATATCGAAATTAGAACCATATTTTTAAAATAGTTTAAAATATTAAAATATCGAATTATAACCACTATATTTCAAAATCTAAACACTCGACACGAAATCAAATTATATATCCTTAAGGTCTTTCAATGGGCTACAATTATTATATTACTGCTCATAGCTAGACCTTTAAGTTTTGAGATATAGACATTATAAACTTTAAAAACCGAATATTTTCAATCTCCTTCCGCTTGGTAAGACGATTGCTCGAAAACTATAAGAGCTTTGTAAAAACAAATTATTAATCTAGAAAATATATTTTCTACTAAACATTTTCGTTGCTTATTGTTTATATATATGTATATATATATATACACTCGTCAAAAGTGAAATTGCAACACCATGAAGGAACGATCGTAGCCATAACCAAATCACAGTACCGGCAGAAGAGAGAGTCATGATTAAGTTTCGGTACGTATCGGGTCACGTAACACCCAGTTTCGGGTGATAAAGACCAGCAGACGGCTCGTACCGTAAATGCTATCAGCGACGATTTGAAGAAGCCGAACTTTTGAAAAAGTGAAGAAGCAATGCCTCAAAGACGTCAGCGAGCTGTATGCCAGCATTTAACGGCTGGGGAACGAGACCATATCCTGGAGCTGCGTGACGTCTCGATGCGTGCAATTGCCACGCGTGTAGGGCACGGGGTGAGTATCATCCAGCGGTTTGTGACATGATGAACGCAGGAACATCAGGAAATACGCCAGAGAGGGAGTGGATCGAGCAGGCGCACGACAGAGCGCACAGATCGGCTCGTCCAGACTCTCACAACGACAAGTGACATCCGAAACAGCCTGCCACCATCAACGGTTTCACCTGCGTGCACCCAAATCATTTTCAACAAGTTGGATGAAGTACAGCTGCGCGCACGGCGGCCAGCCACTGGGGTGCCATTAAGCGATCAACACAGGGATGTACGTCTGGCGTGGCATCGTCGTCATCGTAATTGGACTAATGAATAACATCGGGTATTGTTTAAGGATGAATCTCGCTTCTGCCTGTGGAGGAATGACAGCCGTGGACGGGTGTGACGGCTTCCCGGGAAACGCCACTTGCCAGCCCATATCACCGAGCGTTACACCGGCCCCACACTGGACATCATGGTTTGGAGCCGGTATCATGTTCGATCAGCGGACAGCTCTGGTGCACATTGCAGGTAATCTGACAGCGGACCGGTACGTCACACAAGTTGTGGTGTCTGTGGTTTGGCCACTGCTGCAGGCCGTCACCGGCACGGTGTTCCAGCAAGACAGTGCCACACCGCACTGCGAACTCTCACCAGTCGGAACGGAATTCACATCCTTTCCTGACCGGCAGCCTCGCCGGATCTCTCTTCCATTGAACACATGTAGGCCCTCATCCGACGTCAGGTACATCGGGGACCACCGGTACATACCGTAGACGAACTGTGTGTCGCAGTGGACGTTGCTTGGCAATGATTACCTCAGGCAACCATTAATAGCCCCATCGATAGTATGCCTCGCCGTTTAGCGGTCTGTATAGCTACCCGTGGGGACCACATTCTTTAATTTATAAGCAGGTTCCTTTTGCATACCTTTATTTGTTATTTTAATCACTTGCATATAACTCTCTCTTTTTCAGGTACAGTGGCATATGGCTAAGTGCATATGGCTACAAGCATTTGCATATGACTAAGTGCATATGGCTACAAGCATTTGCATATGACTACGTGCATTCCTTCGTGGCGTTGCAATTTCACTTTTGACGAGTGTATATTGCGTAGATCACACGCCCCGTACAGGGCAAAATAAAATTCACAAATAACTTACCGTATGGATCGTCATAAGTATCATGGCCGTCATCGAATACTTTAATTAAAATGAATGACGCCTTCTGAAAATGAGGACTCCAATTTTAAAATAAGCAAAACATGCATTTATTACAAATAAACATTGTGAAATGTCAATGTAACACAATATTTTATAGTTTAAAAGACATTTCGAGTGAAAATAAGGAAAAGGGAACCAAAATCTCGCTCCGATAAAAACTCTTTATTTTTTCGAAAAAAAGAAATTCGAAATATTTAAATTATTTCTGTATATTCGTACCGTATTTCCTCCAAAGCAAGCAAAGTTTTTTTTTAATTTTTATCTATTAGTTTCGGAGGTGTAAGCATCTGAAGAATTTACATTTTTCATAACGATACGATTTTAGTCGGATACCCGACTATAGACGCGTTATTCATGTCAAAAATCAAATGGCGGTGTAAGAAAAAAAAAATTAGAACTTATCTCTTTAGTTAGTATAAATCTGTTTACACATTTTGTGATATTTTACATCCGAAAACAGTTATTTAAATCCTTTCGCGTTCGAATTCCCCTTTGAGTGAAAGCGGAAAGTTTAATCGCCGATTCCTGCAGAGAGAGAGAGAAAAAACCACTCGGTAGAACGATTTTATTCATTTCCAACTTATGTAATAAAAGAAAATCAGTTTTGCTTTTCTGGATATCTTTTCTCCCGGGGCCGAAGATTGTTTAATTTCGAAAAATGAAACAAATAGAAGTATTAAACACATTTCACTTACGTTATTGCATTTCTGAAAAGATAAGCAATGTTCGAAGGTTTTATTAATAATAATAAATGAAAATATATGTCTGTTAGCAGCATAAGAGGAAATCCACAGATACCACGAAATATAGTGGTAATTCAGGTCCGGTTCCAAAACACTTTATTTAGGATTGGGGGAATTAGTTATGTTATCAGTTATGTTATGAGGAAGAATTAATTAGTTATGTTGTGAAAGGAAAATTCAGTCCATTTTTCGCCATTTTGCAATATCAAAATTTATTCCACGGAAACGAAGCAGATGTTCTTGTTGGAGAGCCGGCAACAGTTTAACTTTTCCCCATAGATTACAAAAGGTTTGAACATTGCATATGATAGAACTTCACAGTATGAACGGAGATCTGGGAGTATGGTACACAGAGGCGTAGTTGCCTCTATGGCGCCCTGGAGCGAACCTTACTCAATCGCCCCCCAGCCTCCCCCCAAGCAAGGTCCATCCTCAGTGACTCATACAAAAGTAGCAGAAAAGATACAACTACAACTACACAATTGTCCTTTTACGTTTTTCCATAAAATTTACATATTTTTTTTGTATTTGTGATAAATTCTGAATACAAATAAAATCACATATGAGTACATAAGATTATGTTAAGGTAGCCAATCATATACGTCTATGTCTACTTACATTAATGTATTGGTAATTATTATATTCACCATTAACAGTCAGGAGTCTGGTGAAAGTTAGTCAGCAAAATGAATGTACAAAATTGAACTTTGCTTTACGTTCTTTAAAAATTGACATTTCTGGCTTTGGACGTAGCAAAGCGAGTGGTTATTGGATCTATATCGAGATTTTTCGCCCTTAATTGTTCAATCGAAAGAATGGCAAGAGAGACAGTCGAAGTTGAGGCATCATCGATCTGAGATACTGCTTGATAAGCTTCAGCTTTGAGAAACTTCTCTCAGATGAAGCAACAGTGACTGGAAGTGTGAGAAATAACAAGCCAGCTGTTATAATGTCGTTGAACAAACTAGCCGCTTTGCTGTGGCACATAAGCATCTCTGTAACATCTCTGATGGATGTCTTAGTTTTGAGTTCAGCTGCAAAACATGTTCTGAAACGAATGAGCTGAGTTCCTAGATTTGGTGATATGTCAAGGGGGTAAGCGTCAATAAGTTTATCCGCGATCTTAATTATTTCGTTTTCTGACATACTGCTGTCTGTCAGAACCTTTGGTGTTAAACACTGAAAAATTGCAGTTATTTCAGTGATTGCCTCAAAACGAGTCTTCAGTTGCGCCAAAACAATATCTAAATTTCGGACGAAGCCTTCAACTCTAAACTACTGTTCCGGATCTGATAGTCGTTGATCAGATATTAATTCGCCATCTATTTGCTTCACCCGAGTTACTCGTTTTTCTTTGAACTGTGACGATACGCCCCAGACTTTGGCCAGAGCACTGGCTTCATCTTTAACGTCAGATCAAAGTTCACGCAACAGAGTCAGTTTATTGACTAGGAAATCTATCAGTTTTGAGAACTTCCCTATGTCTTCCTCTTTGCTTTGAAATAAAATCGACACTACCAAGAATATTTGATTGCATAACAAAAAGAATCACGGTCGAGAAATCTTCGAAATAGTTCAGAAAAGACGCTGCACTGTTTCTCTCTTCCTGAGATTTACTAAATACAGAGAGATGTGTCAACAATCTCAAGACGTCTGAATAGCTGACACGTAACACGTCAAGTGCTTGACAGCGTAAGGACCACCGTATAGGGCAAACCCGCTTTATAGTAAGTAGTCTTCATAAGTCCCTGTTGAAGCTGTTTCCAACAACTGATGGCGCTGAAAAACACGTTGACGCCTTGCAGTCGGTCAAAAAAGCTGCGGAGCTCTGTGATACCAACAGCATCATTAATCACC
Source organism: Amaurobius ferox (assembly GCA_951213105.1). Lineage (NCBI taxonomy): Eukaryota > Metazoa > Arthropoda > Arachnida > Araneae > Amaurobiidae > Amaurobius > Amaurobius ferox. Next base: position 106,624,944 of record OX578139.1, read on the forward strand.
AGAATCAGACGGTGGGCGAAACAGTGCACATATCGCTCCACCAGATTATGCTGCTTGATCCGTGTTTGAAGTCCAGAATATATGCCGCTCATGTTAGCTGCTCCGTCGTAGCCCTGTCCGCGCAACCTGTCCATGCTGGTGAACTTGCTGATTAGTACCAGAGCGATTTTCTCCAACTCCTCGGAGAACTGACTATTTATTGGTGGGAATCCAACAAACGACTCCTAGATATCAATTGCAAAGGGTTGGTCATTTTCGTCCATTTTCATGTCAACATACCGAAAGATACAGCTCAGCTGATCGACTTCCGCTATTCCTGTGTCGAGTCAAGTTAAATTGAGACAAGCACAGCTTGTTTCATCTCATGCGTGATTTGTGTTAATACTTCGTCTGCAAGAAGATTTATAATCTCCTTTTGAATCTCAGGACTTAGATAATTCACTGTCCCTATAGGACGCTTAATGAGCTCAGCAAGGATGTCATCGTACCGCGCTAACAAATGTATGGCTTCCAGGAAGTTCCCCATTGTTACACATCCATCATCTGCTTTACGATGTTCTCTAAAAGTATGCTATTATCATGCTATTATCATGCTATTTGCTATGGAACCTTCAACATAAAATACTATATACGTAATGTTCTATAAAGATATTGGACCTGTCAGGCCTAAATTTGTAAATCTAACCATTTAAGACTTTGACACGACAATGCGATTTGTCGTTGTTAATGTCTATAACGAAATTATAAAAAAAAATTACATCGACCGAGGCGCCCCTCAGCTCAAGCGTCCTGGAGCAGCTGCTCCACTTCCCTCCATGACGCTACGTCACTGATGACAATCATATGGGATGCATAAAATTCTGAAGGATTTGAATTTTTCTTGCTATCTTTTCAAGTATCGGCTTTTCTACTTTAAAAAACGCATAAAAAAGTAAAAACGATACTCATGTTATTGGTTAACGATATTGGTTATCTGTAGTAGCAGCGCAATCTAAGCTTTGGAAATACCCCCCCCCCTCACCGTTTAGGTGGCTCTGTGAGTATGGGGTGCATAAATTTATGTGAACAATCCCACCCATTCATCCGCCTGCGGCACTTGCGCTCCTAAAATCCCGGATATAGAGGCAGACCACACCTCTCTGAATCAATATTAATATACGACCAAAGGGCCGCGCGCAAACGACTGCGATTACGCGATCGACTGCTATTGCAGATTCAGGGCGTTTTAAAAACGTAAACAAACTAGTCACCGAAGGCGGCTAATTTTATATAAGATATAGATTTGCAAATGCTTAATAAAAGCATTTCTAATTTTTATTTTCTGCATCAAACTACCAGCATTTTTTAGTGTTACCCCTTAAAATTGGTGAATTGTTCAATTAAACACTTAACATTCTACAGAATTTCTGTAAAAAAATATTTTTGCAAAGCTGTGAGTAAATTAATAAGTAAAACACACTCAAAAACGATGGCTATTTTTTTTTTCGTTTTCTTTTATCTTTTTTTTTTGGTAAAATATATAAAATTCTCAATTTGATATCATCATCCAAAAGTTCTGAGCAAATATTCCAATTATTGTTACACAGTTTTTATATACAAAAAATCTGTTAATCAATTATTTAAAAAGCCCTTTTTAAATTGAAACATGAAATATGCATTTTTTGAGATTGCATGATTTCAACAATTAACGGTTAATTGGATATTAAGGAAAAATGGAGAACATATGATCGATAAAATGTTTTTAAATACTTATAACTACGTTTTATTTTTTTAAATATTAGACTGCATATAAAAAGTCTAACTGAGCAATTTTTACTCTCCGCCTTTAAGTTCCTTGAGTATTTTTTCACTCCAAATTTCATTACTGAAAGTAAATACTCTAATCTTTCTTTTTTTTTCTAGGTTAGATTTATCAAATTAGCCATATTGGAAGTGCGGTAAAAATAAAAAATAAAAATTGGTCGGTTTTAAGAACATTCTTATATCAAAAAATTTTAATGTTGAAAAACAAAATTTCAAAACATTCGCAGTGTGCAGAAAGAGTAATTTTTTACGTAAAAATTATTATTGAAGAAATATGATTAAAATATATTTCTGATATCTCATATAACCAATAAGTAATTTGATAGAGCTGTTTGACATATTAATCTAACAAATAAAATTTGTTAGCATTTTTGAGACATAACATCTTTGAACCAAACTTGCAAGATTATTTTGCAATCGCAGAGACCATAAGCGTAGCCAAGGTCTTGGAAACGAGGGCGATTGGATAAAATCAAATGAGCGTTTACCTTGCGGGATTTCCGTTTCCAATACAGGCCCTAAGGAAAACTAATACAATTACTTGACCAATATGAATGCCTTGACTCTTAAAATTCCTGCTGAATGAGCTACTGGCGAAGACACAGACCTTTATAAATATATGAAATTCATATTATTAATTCATATTCATATTATTGACTAGCAGTATACCCGTTCTTCGTACGAATTATACGTATAATATAAAAAAAAAACTTAAAATTCCCAATCATGTGCAAATTCCTATAATATTTTAAATGTCATTGCTATTCAAGTCATTCTATTAAAATATTTAAATTAATGCTCCTAAAAAGAAGTTTAAGAATCTCTGTTTTTACTATACAAAATTATCTTCACAAACAGAGCTGAAGAAAAAAATATCCTGGTCCCGCTTGTAAACAAATTTACAAAATACATGAAATTAAATCAATATATGCCAAAATAAAAGTGCTAAAATTGTATGGGAAGATATATACCCGTACTACTTATATTCTCACATATTAGAAGATTTACCCGTGTATTATTTATTAGAAGATTACTCATTTACAATATAGAATTTTAAAAACTTTTGCCAAAAAATAACAGATAACGTAATAAATCGAAAATATCAATAATCCCTGTAATCTTTAAATCCGAAGGCCGTAATTGATGCCAATATATGCCAAAACGAAAGCTCTAAAATTGTGTGGAAAGATATACCCGTACTACTTACATTCTCGTAGATTAGAAAATATAAAAGGAACTTAAAATTTACAATCATGATCAAATTCCTATACTATTCTAAATGGCATTGTTATTCAAACCATTCTATATACTGCCAAAATGAAAGCCCTAAAATTGTATGGAAAGATATAACCGTATTTATATTCTCGTAGATTAAAAGATATGCCCGTGTACTAATAGAAGATTACCCGTGCTACATTATATAAGTTTCAACAATTTTTGCCAAAATAAAACAGATGACGTAATAAATTGAAAATATGAATACTCCCAGTAATATTTTAACCTGAATGCCGAAATTTATATAATTCAGTCAAAAATGCAATTTTAATAGAATTTATTTTATATAAATTTCTTTATTATTTAAATCGGAAAAGATGTAATAAAAATCGTCTGCTGTATAAACACATTGGATTTAATACCTTTGCTAAAGCGACATGATATCATTTTCTTCGAATAAATTTACCAGAACATAATGCTATGTCTATGGAAGGTTTAACTGTGCGTTTTTAACACTTTACAACAAAGTTGAAAAGTGTTTATGACTTTGTTCATTCTGTCTGTCTGTCTGTCTGTCTGTCTGTCTGTCTGTCTGTCTGTCCGTTAGCACGATAACTGCCGTAAAAATGAGTTTATCAAAATGAAATTTTAGTATGTTGTTCAGACGGTCTGTAGGACCTATGGGAATATAAATAAATAATATCACCCAATTAGTTTTTTATTGAACCCGGGTTGAAAAAATGAAATACATTGAACCCTATAAGACCTAATTTTTCAAACATTTTTTAAGTAAATTTAAAATTCACGAATTGCTTCGAAATTTTTAGGAAATATTCACATTATCCCATAGAATATATAAAAAAAAATTCAGTAAAATATGTTAAGTAGTTTTTTAATTAAAAAAATTATTTAATATAGGGAAAAAAACAAATTCAATTAAATTCTGACTTTGGGATATCTTCCAGAAAGAAAAGAGAGAGATATTATATAATAAATATCTCTCCATCTGTTTAAACGTTTTGCATATGGGAGTGGCTTCATATTTTAAAATAAATTTGGTAGATAACAATTTTTCATTTTTTTTAAATTTTATATAACTCTTCTTGATAAATTTAATTGATGGCATTTTAAATGCACTTTCCTACGTCCTAGAGAGTTAAAATTTGGTACACAGCTTAAATTTGTTGAATATTTTATTCGACAAAAATTTGATGGATCTTTAAATATAGATCATACATTTTTTTCGAAATGGCCTGAAAATAATCCCCGTTCACTTCTATAAATCATTGGTGTAATATTGTTAAAAATTCTGATGTGGACAGAACATGTCTTTCTCTGCAGACTCATATTCGTTCTCTTTATTTTTAACACTTTACAACAAAGTTGAAAAGTGTTTATGACTTTGTTCATTCTGTCTGTCTGTCTGTCCGTTAGCACGATAACTGCCGTAAAAATGAGTTTATCAAAATGAAATTTTAGTATGTTGTTCAGACGGTCTGTAGGACCTATGGGAATATAAATAAATAATATCACCCAATTAGTTTTTTATTGAACCCGGGTTGAAAAAATGAAATACATTGAACCCTATGGGACCTAATTTTTCAAACATTTTTTAAGTAAATTTAAAATTCACGAATTGCTTCGAAATTTTTAGGAAATATTCACATTATCCCATAGAGTATATAAAAAAAAATTCAGTAAAATATGTTAAGTAGTTTTTTAATTAAAAAATTATTTAATATAGGGAAAAAAACAAATTCAATTAAATTCTGACTTTGGGATATCTTCCAGAAAGAAAAGAGAGAGATATTATATAATAAATATCTCTCCATTTGTTTAAACGTTTTGCATATGGGAGTGGCTTCATATTTTAAAATAAATTTGGTAGATAACAATTTTTCATTTTTTTTAAATTTTATATAACTCTTCTTGATAAATTTAATTGATGGCATTTTAAATGCACTTTCCTACGTCCTAGAGAGTTAAAATTTGGTACACAGCTTAAATTTGTTGAATATTTTATTCGACAAAAATTTGATGGATCTTTAAATATAGATCATACATTTTTTTCGAAATGGCCTGAAAATAATCCCCGTTCACTTCTATAAATCATTGGTGTAATATTGTTAAAAATTCTGATGTGGACAGAACATGTCTTTCTCTGCAGACTCATATTCGTTCTCTTTATTTATTCAATGATAATTTGAGTTTATCTGCACAACATAAGTATTTTAAATGACATTGAATTTACACGTTAAACTTAAATTTGGTTCTCATTTGATAGCTGGACTTATTGTCAAAGGTGGCGTAGCGAAAACGCGAAAAAACTAGAATATCTCAAGAACGGCTAGTCCTAGAGTAATGGGGTTAGTCTTATTCTTTTTGTTGTCAAAAATCACATATAAAATAAGAATTTAATTGATATAATTGAGCACACGTAGTCTTTTATTTTTATATATAACGATTTTTGCTGGCCATTTCGCAAAAATAGCCCGTTCCTTTTTCCCGAATCGTAGTAGAATAACCTACAAATGATTTATATACAAAATTTTGTTAAATTTGGTATATAAATCACTTGTAGGTTATTGAAATATTATACTCCAAATTTTGTTAAATTTGGTTCATTAGTTTTTAGCTAGAGTGGATAAAGGCAATTTCTGCGGCCATTTCGCAAAGAAGGCAGATTCTTTTATTACGAATCGTACTATAATCTAATAAACATCAGGATTTCCCACAAAAAACATACCTACCAAATTGTATGAAAGTCGGTCCATTAGTTTTTCAATTAGAGTGGATGTAATATCCACACAGACACACAGAAACATACACAGATACACCCTTACACACACAGACGTCTTCCTAAAAGTAGTTTTTTCGTGTTCTAGAAGTCCCAAAACGTGTAGATCCTTTGAAAATTCGAGTTCCGATCTTCGGCACGATTCCAATACTTTGAGTACATACACATACACATATATATTATCTGTGTATTATCTGTGTATCTAAATTCCGTGCCTATGCGATTACAATAGTTGTGATTTTAAATGATCCCTAAACTTTTATTATTTCTTCAAGGAAGCCTAATTTTAACATATGCAGAATGCAAATATCTCAAGCGATTGTAAGATGAATTACATAAGAATTGCTGAATTTTTTTCACACAAAATTATTTAGCTCTGGAGTCTGGAATACAAGTTATATGAATGAAATATTCATTGATTTTGCATAAAGAATCAGATGATTTATATTTCGATACAGTTTTAAATATTTAAGTATAATAAATTACTGTAGTACTGTGATAATGTAAAAGATATTACCACTGAATGAATCACATTTTAGAAATTTTTAAATGAAATTACATTTCAGTTGGAAAGTGTTTCATAATCAATGCTTATGCATGATTGATCTTTCTTGTTAACACTTTACAACAAAGTTGAAAAGTGTTTATGACTTTGTTCATTCTGTCTGACTGTCTGTCCGTTAGCACGATAACTGCCGTAAAAATGACTTAATCAAAATGAAATTTTAATATGTTGTTCAGACGGTCTGTAGAACCTATGGGAATATAAATGAATAATATCACCCAATTAGTTTTGGATTGAACCCGGGTTGAAAAAATGAAATACATTGAGCCCTATGGGACCTAATTTTTCAAACATTTTTTAAGCGGATTTAAAATTCACAAATTGCTTCGAAAATTTTAGGTAATATTCAAATTGTTCCATAAAATATATAAAAAAAAATTCAGCGAAATATATTCAGTAGTTTTTTAAATAAAAATTAAAATAATAATTACACCTCTTATATGAAACGATCACGTGACCATGATATGAAACGATCACATGACCCACTTCAAAATGATATATGGCATCCATCTTGTTTCAAAACCGTGATTTTTTTAAGTTCTTTTTAATTCATATTGAGTGTTGTATCCGTCCTAAAACTACTTTATTTTTGCTTAAATTCTGTGCATCTACATACTGAAACAACGCAATGACAATATATTTGAGTTTAAAAGCTCATCTAAATTTGATTATTTCTACAACTAAGCCTATTTTTCACCTATGTAAAAGGTAAACAGCAAAATATATAGAATGAGTTGTATTAGAATTCCTGTATTTTTTTAACACAAAATAATTTAGTCCATGGAGTCTGCATGGCTGATATGAATGAAATATTGATTGATTTCATAAAGAGAAGGACAATTTTTTTCGATGAAGTTTCAAGCATAGAGTTTAATTTTTTGTAGCTCCAAGGTCTTAAACAAAATGTTTAAATAAAATAAATTATTATAGTATTGTGATGAATGAAATGAATGGGAGAAAGTTATGAATGAAATCCTGTTTTTATAGAGAGATCCAGGCGTGTTATTTTTTCTATGACGTCATTTGAATTAATTTCAGTTGTTTTCGATGAAGTTTTCAAATATAATAAATTATCGTAGTATTATGATAATTCTAAAACTATTACCGAGGAATGTATAACATTTTAGAGATGTTTAAACCAGGCAATTTATATTTCAATGCCGTCATTTGAATGAAGTTCATTTTTTTCGATGAAGGTTTAAGTTTCCAAATATAATAAATTAATGCAGTATTGTGATAAGTTTCAAAATATTACCGAGGAATGTATTGCATTTTAGACTTGTTTAAATAAAATTGCATTGAAGTTGGAAAGTGTTTCATAATCAATGCTTTAAGCATGATTAATCTTTCTTGTTAATTAATATCTATACAACCCCTGATCCTAGAAACTCAAAACATGGACAAAATTTTAAGTGAGCTATTCCAAGGCTACCCACAAAATTTGATGAAATTCGGTTCAGCTGTTTCTCCCGTGATAATGAGACAAACATACAGACAGACAGATTTTCAATTTTATTTATATAGATTCAATATATTTGTTTTCTTGTATATACTCTGATTTATTATATTTTATAACGGCATTATTTCTCTCTCCAAAAATAAGTTTTAAACTTAAATTTTAAAACCCATTATATATTAAGTAATCCGCACCTAATAAAGTTAATTTCATTGCGCAATTTAAATGTAGTAATTCCACTTAATTTGCAAATTTTGAATCGGAATTAGGGTGATACCTCCGTTTAATGTTGACCCTTTGTTCGTGTTAAAATTTTAGCACTTCTAGGTGATGTCCCTGAAAACCAAAACCACATGCATTTGACTCATCTTTGGCTGACAAGATCAATAAATGCGCTCAACAAAAGTTTTACATTTCTCTTCTCTCTCTTTGTTATCGTAATTGCCCTATAAGGATTTCAAATACACAAAGCAGCACATCCAATTTATCTCAAAATACAAATTGATGCTATTATGCTTCAGAGAAATTCAGTATCAATCTGCATGTATAAGCATTTGGCATTCAAACGACCCAGTATTGTTTTGTAGCTCTCATATGCGTGTCATTCGGGTAAAACAACTTACATAAATCCCTTTCATAATAGAAAGATTTATGCAAGTAGATATGCTTTATAATATTATTATTTCCTTATTCTAGCATAATGCCTGTATATACATATATATATATATATATATATATATATATATATACAGGGTGTCCCAAAAACATTGACCTCGGCTTTTATTCCTCAAATATTGATCTTAGACATATATAATAAATTACAAAGTTGAGTAAAAAAAGGTACAGAATTTTATGAAATCGATTAAAATTTTCAAGGGAATTAAATTTTAAAAAATACAAAATTTAAATTTTTATACGGCCTCGTACAAAATCATTTCCAATTAATAAAATGTGTCTCATACACTAATAAGGTGATGTACAAAATTTCAGCATTTTATCATAAAAAGTCTCAGAGAGATGAAAAGACAAAAATGCTGACTTTAACCACTTTTCTATTCATCGACATGGGTTTCAGCAGATCGCGTTTCAGGGGTCATACATAAATTACGAAAAAAACAATGATTACATAAATAAATAATAATTTTATTATTTATTGGTACAAAAGTATCTACACTGTGTAAAAGTAATAACTTTACACAAAGATTACAAAGCTTGTTCAAAATGTTTTCCATCCATGCCAATACAGAGCTGCATTCGCCTGATAACACTTCTTTGCACTCGATCAAGTTCTTGTTCGGTGATGTCACGACAACCATCTTGAATGCGTTGTTGCAACTCTTCTTTATTTAAGGAAGGTGACAGATAAACAATTGTGCGTAAACGACCCCACAAATAAAAATTCATAGGCGTTAAATCAGACGATCTAGGGGGAAATTCGACTGGCCCATGCAAGCCAATCCACTTGTCTGGAAACTCGTTATTTAACCAGTGTTTCACAACTGTAGTATGGTGAGCTGGAGATCCGTCCTGTTGAAACCATACATGTGGAAATACTGTTAGGGACAGTTCATCCATAAAATCAGGAATAACTGCATTCAGAATCTCATTAACATATCTGTCACCCGTTAACGTACCATTATACAGTATGGGTCCAGCAAGAGGTTTCTGAAACTACTACACCATACATTCACAGAAAATTGCTTCTGATGATGAATATCACGTACCACGAATGGATTTGTGTCAAGACCAGAAGTGCTCATTTTGAGGATTTATGCATGCATCTTGTTTAAAATAGCATTCGTCAGTCCAAATTACGTTTATCAGGAAAAAGGAATTTGCCTCTTCCTGATTTAGAGCCCAAATACAAAAATCTAGACGACGTTGATAATCTGTTGGCTCTTGTCCTTGCACACCATGAATGTTAAACGGATGCCATTTATTCAGTCTCAGCATTCTCCACACTGTTGCACGTGGTACGTTCACTTCTAAAGCAGAAGTATGAACACTACTATGTGGATGACTGCAAAAGTAAGCCAAAATATCAATTTCTACATCAATTGAGTGAAGTCTAGGCCTACCTAGTCCACCTACACGATGTACGCTTCCTCTTTCAAGCACTCGTTGCACCAATCGGGAAATACATCTCCCAGAAGGATGTCGAGAATTGGGAAAATACATTAATATTCCCGTGCAGTTTCGTTACCATTGCGATTGCATAAACTGTACAGCATAAGCATTTCTAAAAGTTCTTCGTTGCTGGATTGCGACATACTGTCGGTACAGGCCAACTACACTCTCAAAATGTAGCAGAAATGTGAAATATTTAAGAGTCGCTCAGACTGCCGGGCGGCGCGAGCTACGCTTGAGTAAACGAGGCGATTGATCAATGACAGAGCTTTTGAAGAGCTTTGATCAATGAAGAACTTTCTCATGTGATGATGCATCTGTTGCGATTGTGTGACGCACCGATCAGAGGCAGATATTGGCATATGCATACATTTCTAAGCAGTTTTAATGTTAATTTTGATTGTGCCATTTTCAAGTTTTATTCTGTAATTAATCATGTAAAATTTTAAGGTATTTTTCAGGAAGCATATTTTTGAAAAATTGTAAATAAATCTAAAGATAAGAGGCAGATATTATTTGCCTATGATGCATTTCTGCGTTGCGTCATTTGCACTCTTGCTGTAAACATTTACATTTTAATTTGTGATTAATTCCTCACCAACTTTGTTTTAAAATATCTCTGGGACTTTTTATGATAAAATGCTGAAATTTTGTACATCACCTTATTAGTGTATGGGGCACATTTTACTCATTGGAAATGGCTTTGTACGGGGACCGTATAAAAATTTCAATTTTGTATTTCTTCAAATTTAATCTCCTGAAAATTATTATCGATTTCATAAAATTCTGTACCTTTTTTTACGCAACTTTGTAATTTATTATATATACATATACATATATATTATAGGGGTCTGGGTCGTAATCCCGACAGCCGAAATCCCGACAAGCCAGAATCCCGACAGCCAAAATCCCGACAGGGTCGAAATCCCGACAAGCCAAAATCCCGACAGCCGAAACCCACTCTTGCACAGACTAAGACGGTGATCGCAGTGACGTCACAAGGGTTAGAATTTACTAATCAGCCCCCCCCCCCCCCCCCTAAGCACATGCGCTGGACTCACGCTCCCTCTTGTCTCCATCCGCTTGCTACGACAATGGCCATATGCTATTTGAACGTATGCAGAATGTGTAAGGTTTTTTTTTTCTTTTTTAATAAAATGAATTTCCTAAATCTTATACCGACCTGTTATATCATTTTAATCTTTGTCATTTCAATTTGCAAAATTTATTTCAGTAATGGCATAATTGTTATGATTTAGTGATTAAAACTATTAATTTGTAAAATGTAGAGATGTAAAAACGCCGATAATTTTGATCAAGCTATACATATAGGCGTAGAGAGCCATGTGCGTGGGGGGGGGGGGGGGGTGCTGATTAGTAAATTCTAACCCTAGTGACGTCACTGCGATGACCGCCTTAGTGTTGTATTAGTCTGATGTGCAAGAGTGGGTTTTGGCTTGTCGGGATTTCGACCTTGTCGGGATTTTGGCTTGTCGGGATTTTGACTTGTCGGGATTATGTCCGGAACCGATATTATAGATAATCAAAGGCGTAGTCATGGAGGGGTGTTTTAGGGTTTAAAACCCCTCCCACAATTTTTTTTTTAATATTAAAAAAAAGAATCAGTGTTTACATTATTACAAATAAACTATCAATGTACAGATATGGCTCCAGGTGAAGTGGCCGGTTCAGTTGATGATCATTAAAGAAGAGTTGAATACGAAAACCAAATTACAATAAAATATTAAGAAATTAGTTTACAAGTTAGAAAGATCGAGACGACCCCTGTTGTTTACGCCTATAGGTGTTCACATCTTGAGCTCATCAAAGATGTCAAGGTTGTTCGCAGGTGTCCCCCGATATAATTCCATTTATTCAGCATCTGATACAACTCATTGCTCGGGCGCGGTAGTCCATTGGTTAGCGCGCTGGAGTTGCACTCGGTAGGCCCGGGTTCGATTCCAGCCACTGCTAAAACTGCCGCCGTGTTCATGCGGAGTACGATCACGTTAAACATGTGGGTCTGAAAGTCCTTCCGAGAGGTTGGTGGTAGGGGAAGGAGGGTACGGTCCCTGTGGATGCCTCCCCCACTGGGTTCCGGTCTAAATTGGGTGGCACTTCCCAACCGTCTAAACAGTTACCTTACACCTTTCTGGTATGTCGGACGGTCTGGGTTTCAACAACAACAACTCATTGCTAAGTTCCGCGCAAAATTTCTCTTACTCATACATCAAATTTTACTTTTTTACGCTCCATTTGGAAGCCCTCGCATTATTACATCTCTAGATCTTTCCTGAGACTTGTCAAGATCTGACCCTGTCAAGAACCTTTTAAGCTGTAAACTTTCTCATTTTCGTAGCACTTCTTTCCTCAGAATCTACTAATTTTTTTCGATTGGGGATTAAAGCCTGGAATTTTCCCAGATAACATACCCCATCAAAATTAATATATACCTTGAGCCTTGAGAAAGATATTTGCTCATCCCGACGATGACCGGAAGCATTCACTGGATAGGGTCTGAAGATTATCTGCCAAGTCAAGACCCCAGTCGCTTACGGATTTTGGCTTAGACAACGATTTGGCCAGTCCACCCCGGTCACCTGAAAGAATCCTGTTCGAGGTCAGAGAAATTCGCCCGCAATAAATGGAGAAATTAACAACACACCGATCTCCAAATTTATTTGCCTCTTATGGGGAGAATCAAGGCTATCTAACACTTATTCTAGGTGGCCTTGGGAGAGTGTGAGTCCGTGGCGACGGAGCCACTGCCCGTCCATCTTGAAAAAAAGTGGCCTTATCCCAGGAGGTATGCGAAATTGGCAGGATTTTATGAGTTGTCAGCAGAAATTGCAAGTGATTCATACCTTGGCAGCATTTTCAATTTTTGTCAAACAAAAACCTCAGTGATATTTGTAATGAAAAAGTAGTATAGTTGCTATTTGGAATGAAAATCTCTTCCCAGTATACATCAGCTTTTAATTCAAACTAGCTGCTGATTAAAGAAAATAGTTGATATTAAAAATGGCCGCTAAGTGGGCAAGGACGATTATCGCAAAATGGAAGCAAAGTCTTTTTTTTTTTGCATCAAGACCTTCCTTAGCAAAATTTTCAAAATTTATTTGCGAATAAATAGTAATTAAAAAAAGTTTAATAAAAAATAAATCAACATCAAAATTCAAAAGTGATGTTTTTATGGATGGCCATAACTAAAAAAAATTAAATACTTATGGTATTTTATAAATACAATTAGCGGGAGAGTGAATTAACTGAGAAAATCAGAAATTAAGGGCTTCAAATTTTTAAACTTTTAGCTTTTAATTTTCATTTCTTTTATAACTTTTCAATTTTAAACTTTATTTAAGTCTAAATATTTTAAACTTAGACATTTTCATTCTTACAGATAGAACTGCAATAAGACATTGGCAACACTAGATGTGAGTCTCTGAATGTGCACATAAATACCAGACAAAACAAACATCCCCAGAAATAAATTTTTGAGCGGATTGTGCAATTACAAGAACAGCCATAACAAACCAATAAAGCCCCTGTCCTCCATCCAACGGTGTATCATGTAGTAAATGTAGTATCAAAAGCTTCGTATCATGTAGTATCAAAATAAACTATTTAGTGATACAAGGCAGAGGCAGAACTTCGTTTTCGGCATCCCTTAAGATACCTACCACTGCCTATCCAGCAAATGCAGCTAGCTCTGTCTGGTAAGTGGTGTCGAGCCACCACTTACCTTATAGAATCATGTGCACTGTTTGATTGGAGTCATGAAGTGTTTAAAGACGAATCCTGCTTCTCTCTTGGTGAAGATAATCACTGTGTATCCATGTATAGATGAGGCCTGGTCATCTCTTCAATCTGGCCATGATGATTGTGATGTTACAATCTAGAGAGCCATATCCTATGGCAACTAATCTCCTCTAATTTTGCTACAAGGTACTATGCATTGTCAGCAACTTGCCGCCAATCATTGGCTATGCTATCACTTTTCAGGAGATATTTAAAGCTTGGTAATATCGAACTTTACACAAGACTCTTAACTAGGCCTTCATGGGGCTCATATCTACCCATGGTCAGCCAGGTCATTAGACTCCTGGAATACTGAGTATGTCTGGAATATGTCGTAAAGACAGTTGCAGACTTCAAGGAATGTGAGCAAACTAGTCCCACAATTACAGAATATCTAGCAGAATCTGTCACAGGACATTAGATTGTTTATTCAACTGTTTGACCTCTCCGTATATTGGCTTGTATCACCACCAGAAGGTAATTCAGTACATATTAACATGTTGATATTGCTCTGTACTAAAAACGGTTGCTACTGCTCTGTACTAACTAAGGTTTCTCATACAATGGCACAAGAAGTGTATAGCTAGCTGCCATAGATCATGAGATATTGGCTTGAAGAAAGACTTTCCTTGTAACCTTGTATAGGTTTTGGGATCTATCATTATATATAATCATATTTTTTTTTCTCTTAATAAAAGGATTTTTTATACATAAGAATATTTTGCATAGCTCCAACCATATAAATATTTTGCAACTTGAACAGAATGAAAAAAATTGTCATATTTCATCATTTAAAATCTCAACGAAATAAGACCCATTGAATACCTATTCCATTAACTTATCTCAAGATTCACAAATAAAAAATCTGAAATCCGAGAGGCAACTGCAATGGCAAGGTATCAAAGAATCAAAGGTAGACAGTGCACACCCAAATAATTTGTGACCAAGTATAATTTAGTTATACATTATTTTAAATAGATGTATAAAATGTTTTCTATGTAAATAAACTAAAGGAGATGTAAAAAGATTTTTGCACAGACTGGCACTAGACTTCCTAAGTACAAGCTTATTGTTCAGGAATGACTTATTTCCAATTGCCAACCCCATCAGGAGATGTTGCATTGGAAATAAAACAGAGAGAACGTATGCTCACCTTCTATTAAATAACTGCTGTAGTCTGGGATAAATGTGTCAAGCTGCGGGATTTCACTGATTATTTTTTTTATTTTTAATCACTAGGAAACCTTGCCTCCAGTTCATTACGCTTTGCCAATACCCATAACTCACTTTGAGAGTCGGGAGGATTCGCCTCCGACTCACTTGCGAACTATTTCAAGCCAAACTAAATTTTAAATTGAAAAACGTTTTTTTTAACCTTATCCCCCTATTATTTCTCTACAAATATACTAAATTTCATTTTTTATATATTAAAGGTTTTGCGGTATGAGACAGGGAAACTTGAGGGACATGTTAATCTTCACCTCCTACTTGCTTGCACTCGCTTTGCAAGCTGTTTCAAGCCAAACTAAATTTTGAAAAATGACAAACGGTTTATTTCAGCATGTTTACTTATTATTTATCTACAAATATACCAAATTTCATATTTTTGTATGCTATATTTTTGCGGTACAAGGCAGAGGAACTCTATGAATAAGCCAATACGAAGAACATTTTTCACTTCAGAACTGTATAAAAAGTAGAATAACTCATAAACTACATTAAATTAAAACAAGGGCTCCATCCTGCAAAATTTGAACTATGTAGGTAAAAATTTGTGGTCCTGCTATTGTTAATCAGGCCAGGACATGAACTCTCATATATTGACATTAAATATTCCTTAAACTAAAGTTTATATAAAAAATGGTTTATTTCAGCATGTTCCCCAAACATTTTTCTACAGGTGTACCAAATTTCATATTTTTCTATGCTATAATTTTTGTGGTACAAAGCACAGAAACGTGAGGAAGGAGAAATTTATCAAACAGCAGAGGCAGTATTGGCATCAGTTAGTTTTTTTTTAATTTAATTCAGAAAGCTTTCATTTCCACAAATACAGTGTTCATTGTCTGAAGACTCTGGAAAATAATATTAAACTGTTTTCCTGCATATAATATTTTTGAATCAGTTCTTCAGAGAAACACAAAACTAGGGTTCTACTGTAATAACAAAATTGCAAAATATCATTAATGTATTTTCATTGTAATTGTTATCTTATTTCATTTGTAAACTTGTTAAAATATACAGTATGAAACTTTTTATTTGCTAATTTTGCTCCTTGGTTTTGTGCCTTGCCAAATTATTGCTTTCACACTCTGTCACTGAGAAACTATTAACACTTTGCTAACCACTCAAGAGTAATACTCGTGTTTGCATGGCTGAACGTTGTTGACCGATCATGAGTATACTCGTATTTTCATGCCCATACAGTTTATTGAAAATTATTTAAATGCTTTCCTTTTATATTCAACTATGGAAAAATAGCCGGCTACACAGAATTATTTTTGGCTTGAAATAGCTGGTCAGCAATGTGTTAAGAATTCTCATTGTTAAAAATTTTAAATATTTTTTAAATTAAAAATTATAGAATATAGCTTAAGTTATAATAATTAGTTAAGAATTATAGAATATAGCTTGTCAACTGATTTTTTATTTTACTTGCTTTTGCGTTTTAATTTAGTTTGCAAATTGATTTTATTTTCACTTAAAAATAAGGAACTCTTGAAATCGGCATTTTGAAAGAAAATAAGATTCAAGCATAAAAGGATGCATTACATTTGAAGTCACTTTTAATAATATTGAGATATATTTAATTTATACAATATAGAGAAATTTTAATCTTCTTGGCACATTTCTTAAACATACACCAATCAAGCACGGTCTACTATCTACCTTCATTGGCACTTATGATATATACAAAACAGATAAAAAAAAACTTCAAAGGCCAGCCTAGAAGTAAATATTCTATTTAAAAATATAACTTTATATATCCCATTCTCCAGAATTTGGATTTTGCAAAAAGACATAGAAAAGCCTGAGTTCAGTTATGCAAAATTACAACAGATATTCAAAATGACTAAAACATAATTAAGAATAAATGTAATTAAGTAATTAAAAACAATTTTAAAAAGAAAACCTTAAATTATAAAGATAAATAAATAAAAATGCAATAAATTTTTCATTTAGTTGTATTCAAAGCAGATTATTATTTTTTTTTCAAACAAACAAAGATGTTGCAATGAAAACAGTTGATAAGCATGATTAAAATAAATACAGTAAAGCATCATTTATGTCCTTATCATTTATGTAATTTACTATTGGCCTTTAGACATTTTTATACGTCGTAATGATAAAATATATCAATTGTAATCATATAACTGGGCTCATTTTACAGTTTTATGCTTTCTATTTAATTCCTCATTACTTTCAAAGTCGAAATCTAAAATGCAGTAAAATCTATGGATCCTTTTCACACTTACTGAACACTTCTGGCCGCCCATTAAACTGCTCTATGTCCAAGGATGGATGAGCTGGTCGGCCTGGGCTTTCGACACTTACTGAGCACTTGTCAGTATGAAATAGCCAATATCTGTAATGTCAGTAAGAAAACTTACTATATGCCATAATTTTGCAAGCATCTATAGGAACTGATAATCTCAATCCTAGCACATAGATAACTTCATTTTTTTTTGTAAATTCATTCATCTAGGGCTTATGAAACTGCAATGGTCAAGTTTATAATCACAGAATATACCTGTAGGGAGTCTTCCCTAAAAACTTTTAGAATACCTTCATATTGCAGATAGTCAATATTGAAAGATAAAATATTTTATGTTCTGGAATTCCTTTCAAAAACTATACAAATTAACATGCTCATTTAGAAATAAAGCTTTTTGGCATTTATGAAAGGTAGAACAGCATCAATCATAACAGTTGGAACTGCCATTTATAACAATTCTGAACACTTTCAGATCCAGGCAAAATTTGGATGAAATTTTATATTCCAAGTAAAAATGGATATTTTCTTACCCCTGATATAAATATTTAATCTATTACAAATAGAAAAATATTCAATTATACATCTTGTGGGGGCTCAGTCCCCTCTGGCTATGACCCTGTTTAATATTAGAATGTTAAGAATTCTCACAAATTGGAAACATCAAAAGTATTCATTTCATAAACATTAATATAACAATGTGTATCAATTAATTACAGACAAGCAAATGTACATTCCCTCAATTACCACTGAATATAAAATGTAGCAAAATACCCGCATTGAAAAAAAAAAACCAAAGACTCAACACTAAACTAGATGTCTTGGGGTAAAAATACACCATTTCTATGTAAAAAATATAAAATAACAGGTAACTTAAGAAAGGCATTTTTCTAGTAAGGAGAAATATATTGCAAATGAAATGCAGAAAAACATAGAAAGTGGGGATAAGAGCGGATAAGAGCACAACAGGAATCTTTTAAATATATACTTGGAGATATGCAACATAATATTTCAATAAGCCAGATTTTCAGCTCTATAATCATATTTTTATTTTAATACATCTTGAGCAATATATAAAAGTAAAAGAAAGCTGTACCTGCATGATTCCAAAAGCTAATATCGCAAAGTGTTCTTCAGTAAATAAAATAGCATAGCTAAGAAGATAAGCATATTTTAAAATACAAACTGAATTCTAATGGAATATGAAAGTATTTCAAAGTTTCAAAAGATATAAATTAGGGGATTGGTGTTATTTTAAAATTCTCCTGTTTCTCTTTCTCTTCTAATTGTGGCTGTGTGTTAATTTAGCAACAAAATACACCTAAAATGGTAGTTAATATAAGTACAGTCTATAAGTAAAACAAGAACAAACACATGGCAGTGTATATAGTTAAAACATAAAAACATATATTATCAAAAAAATATAATCTTCAGACTTTGTGGGAAAAAAATAGTACTCTATCCAATGACTGAAAATAAAAAATCAGGAGCTATCCTATATTCCATAGAAAGCTTACCAGATGTAGAAGAAGTGAGTAAAAAGCCATATCAAAAAAGAGAGGTAATAACCATAATACAACTCAAATACATGCAACAGAATTTTAACAGAATATAATATGCTACACAATTTACTTACACAAAGAAAAAAAAAATTGTACACCATAAAGTGGATGCTCAAAAACATAAGTGGAACACTTCTACACTGTGTTTAAGAAAACACTGGTGTTCTGTAAAATTCCAATAAGAATTTCAAAATAAAATTACAATAAAAAAAGAAATCATTGACTTTTATTAATTACATTTATTATATGCCATGTACAATTTAAAAATGATTCGTGTGTGTCTATAATATCTCACCTTGCGTATGCACATATTTTCTATCTTACATTGCATATGCAATGAATCATTCAATAATCTAAATTATGCATCCTGATTTTTTTTAAAAAAAAAGCTCAAATGAATATTTTTGGTACAATTTAAAAAAAAGTAGAACTGGCATTATTTAAGCATTTAGTTAGTGCTTATTCCTCTCAGTAATCCCTATTTATGCCAAACTAGAATTTTGTAGAATGAAGCTGTGTGAAATCCATAATAGATCTGAAATGATACATGAAAATTAAATTTTCTACAGCTGTTCTTGATGTTAAGTAAATTTGTGGTTCGTGAAACATAAATTCCATTAAAATGAAACATTCATTCTTATTTTTTTGCTTTCAAAATATATTTCCTCAAAAAAGAAAAAAAAAATTCCAATTTATGCAAGATTTATTTAGTATTTTAAGTAGAAAATTTTATCATAATAACTTTTCCGTTTCATTTTTATGTTTTAAATGTCTTAACTATTCATTTTGTATTATCTTTGTAAAATAATATAAAAAAAACCAAATGTACTAAAAGAAATACTAAGTATTCCATGATATTCACTGATCAAAAATTATTCCATAGCTAAATTAGTTTGGGAACCTCTGATTTAATGTACAGATTTATCTGAAATACTTCAAAATATTTTACCCAACACAAAACACCAAGTAATAACCCTAATGTCATCATGTCAAAATCACTTTTAAATCAAATAAAAAATCTAATCCAGGAAAATAGCTACACATTTGTTAACTGCTATTGTACTTTCCCTGTTGCATAGCTTTTTACCCATTTCTAAAAAAAATATATAGCAATGTAACGTTGTACTTTCATGCACAAATAATAATGAAAACATCACTAGGAATGTCCTAACAAATACTTTATACATCAACAAAAATAAATTACTTTACAACAACAAAAAATCAGATGAACAAATAAATGCCATTTATAAAATGAAAAGCATATGATTCAGAAAATAAAAATATCTTATGACAACGTACAATAGATAAAACAACGAAAAGCTCAAAGCAAAAAATTAGAGAAATTTAAAGCTCTTTAAAATAGCCCCTTAATGGGGAACTAAAATAAATGGACAATATCATTTTCATTGGTTTGAAATATAAAAACACATGCAAAAACTTCGAACTTCTTTGTCTCATTTTATTTCTTCTGGCATAAGGAAGAACAACAAAATAACTAAAGCGTACATAATTTTCACTTAAAGCTTACATAATTTTCAAATTCCCAGTGGGTACATATGATCCCTGTTCATTCTTTTATGGGTGGGAATAAAAACATTTTAAAATCTTAATTTATAGTAAAGTCTTTAATTTTGTTGTATCACAATCATAAAGATAAGACACTTCTGATAAAATATTGATTTTAACAATAAAATAAACATTCTAAACATCTAAAGCTATGCATTTCAGTGGAAACTAAAAACACAAATCATGGTTCTGATATTTGACAAAATTCGTTAAAAACAAATGGGAAATTGAATACTGAAATTCATAAAAATGAACTCACAGCATGATGCTATGCTAATAAACATTTAAATCCCAACATATTGAATATATTTTTGAAACTGGAATCTATTGCAATGAAATTTCTAATAAAGCACCATTTAAAAAATTTAAATGCAAATTTAACAATAAGTCAATATTAAAATGTAGGACAAGCATTAGATCCAACATTATATCTGGCAGCCATGTCAACCCAGTCAACTCGGCGATCATTTATTGCAATATTCCGTAAACATCCAACAAAATTATTTCTACTGTGAACTGCTCCAGTTGCTGCATCATCTAAAATACAAATACCAAAGTTTCATTAATACAAAAAATCTGATGTGGGCAACACATGACTTTCCTTATATAATGCAATGAATTTATTACTTTTACAGTTAAAAAAATGTTATTCTTATAGTAGATACTTATATTCTTTCCAAGATATTGAATTTTCTTCAATTAGTCGTCATTTTCATTGATTTAGCATCATTTTAATCATTTTGGCGAGATTTTTGTTCATTTGGCAACAATTAAAAATGCTGCCAAGTTGGCGATATTCCGCCAAATTCGTCGCCAAAATTTCGCCAAGCGTTATGGACGGAGAAATAAGTTATTCTTACAGCAGATAAATGACTATTGGTGTTCAAATGCAAAAGTATTACTCAAAGTACCTCTTTTCATGAATGGAATGAGCTAGATCCACGAGAATGATGTCACCAAATATATTGCATGGTACTACATATGAAAAGTGAACATGTTTCAACAAGAAAATGTCTTCACCTTCTTTACAAAACACTCCTGAGCTTTCAACAGTGTTCATGTCTATTTTGCAAAATGAAATTCCCAGAGTTTTTCAGATTTTCCCTGTAGTCCAATAAAATTTTGGACAGCACATGCTGCTATTTTAACACAATATGCATAAAACAATAATTTTTATTAAATTAATATTTATTATCAGCATATGAAGGTAGATAGAAAAGAATAAAAAATCACTCTTAATTTTTTCTAATGCATATGTATACAACTTAAAATTGAAAAATATATTTATATATATAAAGCCATATATTAAGAGAAAATATCAAATCTTGTAAGTCAGTATTTTTTAAAGTATGTTCAGTGAAACCCTTTGTATTCCACATCAATATTCCAAGAGTTTTGCAATGTGATAGTTCCATGTAAATTTTCTTAAAAATTAAAAAAAAAAGAAGTAAAATTTGAATGCATTATTTGGGTCACAAGGGACTTTTCTCATTTTGGGATTCCACCATTAAATCAAATTTCAAAAGGGTTCTGTGACAGAAAAAGTTTAAAAAAACATTGCTTTAAATATTAATAAAAACAAAAAATTTTCTATTTTACAAAAGAGAACAACACAATTTTAAGCTTTGCCATCAAAATTGTTCTGAACTACAGAATGTTTTATACTGGCCTCAGTCAGTTTTCTGTTTATTCAATTTCACAAAGTACAGTCACTTTTCTATTTATTAAATTTCACAAGTATGTTAGGGCATTAATTTTATTTATGTGACGAATTACGAACAAACAATACAAGTCAAAATATATATTTTATTTATCTGCCAAATTCAATTAAAAACTTTGTGATACTCCCAAAACAATGATTTTAATAATAAAAATAAAGTTATAGTGCCTAAGTTTACTTTTCTGATTATCCATTTTAGAAAAAATATAGGTCTAGAAGAAGAAGAAAAAAAGATTCAGTGAATTAAGTAATTGGAAATGGTGTGCTAATTAAACATCACCAAAATCGGTTTCAGTTTGAGTTATGCATAAAGTTACTTGTATGCCTTAATTTATTTCCCAATTTTATCACTTTAATTAATGACTGCAAGATTGCAAATGCACCAATTTCTTCATGAAATATGAATAAAAAATAGATTTTTTCCTGATATTTCAAACCATTTTTAAATTCCCTGTAAATTTTAGGTCCAAAGGGGTTTTCCTGATAGAATGGAATCGTGACGTTATTTATATAAGTTAAAAACTGTATTTGATACTACAATGGTAATAATCTCTTGAGATACAGAAACATTACTCAGAGAATGTCCTACCAGGTATTCCTCCAATGTACAAGGATGTGGAAGTCTTTGGCTCCAGAGGCTCCCCTGTACTCAAACCAACCACCACATCGAACGATCCCACCTTCAAAGTAACTGATCTGTATGCATACTGAGCAGTGACAAAATGCCACTGTCCATCACAGACATGGTATGGGGATTCAAAAGACCTGGATGCACTGAAAGGCTTCTCTTCATTACCAAGAATGACTGTAATCACAACCTAAAGAAAAGTTAATAACTATATAACAGAAATCAAAACAGTAATTAAACAAAAAATCAAAGAGATCTAAACCACAATATAAGCGATCCTGTTGATTATTATTATTATTTTTTTTTGTATGTATGTATGTGTGTGTGTGCATGCATGTGATTTGGGAAAAATGAACATTTTAATGAACATCTTGATGATTTTTTTTCAACTAATTATTTATATCGAATAAGTTGAACATTTTAATGAACATCTTGATGATTTTTTTTTCAACTAATTATTTATATCGAATAAGTTAAATATTAATTATTTTGGTAAAATACATCTACAAACCGAATTATCAAAATGTTATTTTGGAAAGAAGAGTAATGCTTAAGGTAGAGTAGAAATGGACAAGCAATGACAATAAGTTAAAATTATTTTGTGCAAAAGATAAGGAAAACTTGAGCAACTTGCCCAGTATTCTATTTTTATACAGTCTTTCAGGTTGTCCTGTATTTTTTTTTCCATTTTCTTTATATTTATACCATTTCCTAGCCTTTGGAATCTTTATCATTTTGACTTATTTTTCATCTTGTTGGACTCATTTAACTTTAAACTTGTCTCATCTCACTGGGACATTTCGGTTGTGTTTGGTTTGGGTGCACTCCAATCTTGTATATTAGTTCTTATTTCTAATTGACTAGGCTGTTCTTCATTCTGTTTTCTGATTGGCTCTCTTAAGTGGATTCTTAATCCATGACTTAGGTATATATACCACTTTGATTTTTACTATTTGTGCCAGTTTCCCTTGATTTTTCCCACGTATGAGATCAAACTCTCTCTTCCATTTGACCAATCAGGGCCAGCATTCCACAGGGTGGAAATCTGAGTCCACTACTATTCAATATCTTTATTAATGATATCCCCAAGATTCCACAAGTAAACCACAAGCTAGCCATTGTTGCAGATGACACAGCCCATGATTTCTAGAAGCTGCTCACCACATAATTCTATGAACACTTTAAAAAACATAGCCTTGAGCACTAGCTCATGACCTGGAGAATCAAAATTAATGCCTCCAAGAGTGCAGTGTGCATTTTCAAATCCCAGTACCGAGAACTAAACCATAATTTTACCCTTAAAATCTTCAATGAAACAATCCCCTTTTCACCCTCTGTTAAGTATTTGGGTATCACATTATAGACACCTATATGACTTGCAGAGAGCATATCCAAAATAAAATCACTAATGCTAATAAAATGCATTCATCCCTCCTCCCAGTCCTCGGTAGAAAATCCCACCTTTCCCTCCCAAATAAACTGATTATCTATAAACAAATCATCACACAGTCCTTTTTGTAAGCTTGTCTCATTTGGGGATCGACTGCAAAAAGCCAAATTAAGAGATTACACGTTTTTCAAAACATAGTTTTACGCTGCATTGTTAACGCACCCTGGTTTGTCCAGAATGAAGTGATTCATCACGATCTTAAAGTCCCGGACATTGCTGGGCATATTCGGAAAATTACACTAAAATTTTTCAGGAACCCTACTTGAGAGATGTCGATAGTAGCTATGACCCTTCCACACCTTCCTATCTCAAGGAAAGAAGACCCAGGCATCTTCTTTTTGGAACTTCTGCTCCAAAATAGAAGAGCCCAAGACATTCGACTCCTCAAGTCTGAGTTTCCTAACCTACTCTGCCAGGTGACGATAGATGGCGCCTCCGCTCCACTTTGATTATTGCCTTGGCAATTATTCCAGAGTGAATTGGAGGCTCCTGATTTGTCCTCTCCAGGTGAGCCCATAATCCTCGAGAACAATGCTTATACTTTAGCTCACGATTTTACTACCAGCCCAGTCTTTGCTTCTAAATTCTTGCCATCACAGCAACCTTGAGTCTGCTGTTATAATTAATAATTGTATTTACACTAAACTTCTTTACTTATTTAAATTAAATTGTAACTTTTACCTAATTTAACTGTAACTTCCTAAATTTTAACTTAACCTTTGGAACTTAAGTCTCTTTCCTTACATAAATGCTAATATTTACTTTTTTTCATTCTTAAACTTAAATTTAAAATCCGTAAATGTAATATTATTGTGTTTCTTAGTGTTATTTATATTTACTTCAAGTAAATATCTGATTGTAACAACCAAAGGAATTTCTTGCGAATCCTTTTTCCATTGGCCCACACATCTCTGGCCCTGCCCCTTTTCAGCCACATCTTAGCTCGCCATTCCAAGATGAAGATGGACAACATTCTGTCCCTGACTTCTGTCCAGCACCCACCAATTAGAATGCATAAGCATATTGCTTTTATTACCAGAAAACTATATTATGGACATTTCATATTTTCTGAGGTGGAGGTAAGGGTCCTTGGACACTCCAAAAGGAAGCATCTTGGCTTGGCCAGTTTCCCTTAAAATTTTTAATGAATCCATCCCCTTTTCTCACTCCATCAAGTATGTGGATGTCACATTGGACGCCCATATGACTTATGGATAGCATATTCAGAAAAAAGTAACTACTGCTAATAAGACTTTTATTACCCCCACACAACCACAGACTTCCAGTGGACAGCCAATAAAGCTCCCGTAAATCCTACAACTGTCATATCCTAAGCACGACGTCCACAGACGTCTTACTCAAGACCATCTTGCAATGTGTTCCAATCGTACTCCATTTGAAGTGTTTTATGACGTCTTTTGGAACTTCCGTTAACCTAGAGCAGTGTTCTTCAACCTGTGTTCCGCGGAACCCTAGGGTTCCACTCAAACGCTTTAGGGGTTCCGCGAGTCGATACTACAATTCGTTGTTTTTGTTTTGTTTTTCTTTGTTTTCAATTTCATATAACATATGTATGTATTATACAAATACTTTATATGGAATATTTATCTTCTTGTTTGAATTAATGCAAAGTTATATCTTATATAAAGTTTTTATAACAAAGGCAGGGACGCACTTTGTTCATAACATGTAATACGTAATATGACACATCACCTCTAAACTCAAATCTGGGTGTGCTACTGAACGAAGGGTTCCATAAAAAAAAATATGTCAAAAAAGGGTTCCGCGGGATGACAAAGGTTGAAGAACACAGACCTAGAGGGTGCACCATGCGTATTTCATCAGTCAACCGCTCTGTGCAGAACGACTTCCGGCGTCCATCTTGATTTTTGGATAAACCGATAAACGAACTACTCGAGCAACTTCACGTGCAAAGGTAAGCAATTTTTTTCTCTTTTAATATGTTACTGCTGATATAAAATTTTTATAGTTAATCAAAACCTAGTCCGACACCAATATATTCATGTCCGATTAGGCAAAACTTAATGATTTCCGACAGAAATCGGTAGATCGCGATTATTCTGTTTTTACGATATTTCACTTGTATAGCAAAATATTTCAATTTTTCTGAAGTGTAATTGAATAGGTAAAAAATAAATTATATTGTAGTTTGAATCTTTTTAATACTCGGAACACAAAAATAAAGTTTAGAATGTTATAAATTTCTTAATTTGCTTTAATTTTAATTATGTAAACATCTCTATAAGCATGTGATTTATTAACATGTTTCAAGTTTTCTAATCATGCATGGACGAAATGTTTCAAATCTTTCTGTTTTTAACACTTTACAACAAAGTTGAAAAGTGTTTATGACTTTGTTCATTCTGTCTGTCTGTCTGTCTGTCTGTCTGTCCGTTAGCACGATAACTGCCGTAAAAATGATTTTATCAAAATGAAATTTTAGTATGTTGTTCAGACGGTCTGTAGGACCTATGGGAATATAAATAAATAATATCACCCAATTAGTTTTTTATTGAACCCGGGTTGAAAAAATGAAATACATTGAACCCTATGGGACCTAATTTTTCAAACATTTTTTAAGTAAATTTAAAATTCACGAATTGCTTCGAAATTTTTAGAAAATATTCACATTATCCCATAGAATATATATAAAAAAATTCAGTAAAATATGTTAAGTAGTTTTTTAATTAAAAATTATTTAATATAGGGAAAAAAAACAAATTCAATTAAATTCTGACTTTGGGATATCTTCCAGAAAGAAAAGAGAGATATATTATATAATAAATATCTCTCCATTTGTTTAAACGTTTTGCATATGGGAGTGGCTTCACATTTTAAAATAAATTTGGTAGATAACAATTTTTCATTTTTTTAAATTTTATATAACTCTTCATGATAAATTTATTTGATGGCATTTTTAATGCACTTTCCTACGTCCTAGAGAGTTAAAATTTGGTACACAGCTTAAATTTGTTGAACATTTTATTCGACAAAAATTTGATGGATCTTTAAATATAGATCATACATTTTTTTCGAAATGGCCTGAAAATAATCCCCGTTCACTTCTATAAATCATTGTTGTAATATTGTTAAAAATTCTGATGTGGACAGCACATGTCTTTCCCTGCAGACTCATATTTGTTCTTTTTATTTATTTTTTCTATGACGTCATTTGAATTAATTTCAGTTGTTTTCGATGAAGTTTTTAAATGTAATAAATTATCGTAGTATTATGATAGTTTTAAAAATATTACCGTGGAATGTATCGCTTTTCAGATATATTTAAACCAGGCAATTTTTATTTCAATGCCGTCATTTGAATGAAGTTCATGTTTTTCAATGAAGGTTTAATTTTTCAAATATAATAAATTAATGTAGTATTATGATAAGTTTTAAAATATTACCGAGGAATGTATTGCATTTTCGACTGTTTTAAATAAAATTGCATTGAAGTTGGAAAGTGTTTCATAATCAATGCTTTAAGCATGATTGATCTTTCTTGTATCATTTTGTTTTTACCATTTAGGGGGGGGGGGGGGGGGTAAGTTTTTATTAACCTTATATTGTACAAAGGTACAATATAAGTTTTTTTTTAACCTTGTACAAGGGTACAATATGGGGAAAAAAATGTCATTTCATACTTTGCATTTTTTGTGCTTGGTATCGCAATTTCATCATTTATTTTCAAAATGAAATTTTTTTAAAACAAGTAGCAGTTATACAGGAAAGTCATAAGTAGTTTATGTTTCTCCGGGGTTTACTTAAATTTATAATTTCTTATTACAAAGTTAAATTTAATTGTACAGTTAAAATTGTATTTTATACTTATTCTGCACACTTATAATAATGTAACATTTCCAATATGTTTCAGAAATTTTAGCTCCCAGTTATTTGTAATTTCATTTTGTTTACTAGTAAGGTTTTTTATACAACATAAATAGCTTGGGTGGTATAAATTCACTCTACATGGAACAAAACTGAAACCTGAAGAACCTTTTTAGTTTCGAGTTTTGTTCCGCATCTAACTGCATTTATACATTTTAAACATACGTGAATGAAATGTCCTTCCATATGTGATGGAAAATCTTGCGGACATGTGCCTATAAACACTTTATTTAAAAAAAAAACTGATTTTTATATTTGGTAGGATTATTTACAACATATTATATGTTAAATATTGATAGTTTTCTAATTTCTTAACTGAATAGGTCGGAACTCTGTCACCTTCTAATCCTGACCTCAATTACTAGATTTCCAAGCTCTAATGAAATACAGGTAAGCTAATGTATATAATTTTTTTCTTTTCCTATAGGGAACCTTTCTGTTGAAAGGTCCACTATACTACTGCTTTTTTCTGTGAAGAAAATACACTGTTGCAAAAAAAATTAAGCTACAATCGTTAAACTTGGCATGCATGTTGTTTAAGTTTTGCAAATGATCAAACTGTCAGTGCCAATGATATTATGGGCTCATTAAAAGGACGCAAAGTGCAGCATTTTAAACGACCAGTGTTCTCACTCACAGGCAAATAAAACTTTATTTCCTGCTTTGATACTGCAAATTGTGTACAAAGATGCTATTGAGACATACCCTATGGCTCTAGAAACAGTTGTTGAGTTTTGAGAGGAATCGCATCGTAGGCCTAAGAAAAACTGTTTGAACTAACAGACGTATTAGTCACAAAACTATAACTGGCATTTTGGTAAACTGACAAATTAAAAATTATCAGCAACAATTTTAATTTAGCTGTTTAACCCTTTGCGGACGGTAGGCGCATCCATGCGTCAACTGTGAAACTGTATTCAAGGACGACAGTCATGCATTCACGTCCAGTAGAAATTTACCCTAAAGGGTGACAGATACCAATGTGCGCTTTCATGTGGAACATATTCGTTTAAATTTATTTGAATACTAGATGGTGCTAAATATCCATTCTAACATTTACAACATATTTTGCAAATATTTAACCTTGGTATAGGGGGGTCCCTATTAATCATCACTTCATCTAAAGCGGTAAAATATGGTTTTGTAATATAAACAAACAAATCATTTCTGCCAAACTCTTGCTATGCTGTAATTGAGTATGTGTTCTTGTTTCGATTTTAGTTTAATGATTGCATTGGTGAATCATTAGAATGTAAGAGAGTATTTTCTTTCAAGTTTGGGTTTTAGCGGAATGTTCGGTAGTGAATTTATTAGGTTATTTCAGATAAGGGAATGACTATGTCAAGACATTTTTATGTATAGAAGAATATACTAGCATGGTAATCGAACAGAATAGTCATAAAAGTAATGCAGATAGTTAAGATTCGTGGATATTTGGTATTTCTGATGAGCACACGGACAGTTTTTATAAATACAAATTTTGCAATGTTTGTCTGTGTGTGAATCCATGTTTGAAATACATTATGCGTAAAAGGAGTATTAATTATAATCATTTTTAATCATATGAAATTTTAATATTTAAATAAAAGATAATTTGCGTGTAACATATGCATCTAATGAAAAATAAGTATTCCCTTTATTCATGAAAAAAGTAGAATGCTGTAACGGATGACTTTTTTTTTTAGTTAGGCTAAGTGCAAAAAATATGCCGTCCTTTGGGAACAGTTTCGAAGTGAAATGCATCATCCTTTGGAACAGTTCGGAAGTGAAATGCTACATCCTTTGGGCCACATCAGTTCTGAAAAGCCACCAGCCGCAAAGGGTTAAAAGTAATATAGTGGTGCTAGGGTTAGAAATTAGGAGCCGGGTATCAATAGTACTTAATTATTTTTACTCAGGTACCAAAATGTTCTACTTGAATGAAATTTTGAAGTTACTTATTATGCGGCCAATAAAATAAATTACTTTTTATTAGCAGCACTCACTGTGCAGACACATGTAATCCATGACGTGCATTGGTTAGGTTGTTAGAAAGAAGATATGTCAGAATTTCTGCTGTACATATATGCATACTGAACATATGCAAGTACATATGCTTACTGAGACATGGGGGAAAAAGCAGAAAAGTTAGACAGAGAAAATGATGATTGGGTCTAAAATCTTGATTGTCAAAATAAAATTTGTAGATCCAAAATACTCATTTCAACTTAGAGTGGAGCTTGCTAGCTCGGATGTTGTAGCAAACTATTGGTTATTGCGAATTTTTTTTTCTGTCACCTTGAATCTTCTATACTTTTATAATGTTAAACAAAACATATTGCTTATAGCGAACAATTAAATGCATGTATGTTGGATATTGTGAAGTTTTTAGTTTGGGAAAGGTAAAAAATGTGTTTTTTTTTTGTTGTTTTTTCAGATTACTTTAAGTAAAAGCAAAATCTCAGGAGCAACAATAAGTTTGGTGACAAAGATTCATCCCCAGAGACATTAAGCCCAAACATGTAAAGATTGCCTGTGGATGTTTAAATTATAACAGACGTGATGCTCATCTGAAAACAGTAAAGAGAACCAACAATCCATTTCTGATTCTGCTTATGAAGATACTTCAATGTAAAATAGGTTACAAGAAAAAGGAGTTTTGCTAGGTCTTATTTTTGACGATTATGCTGCAAGTGATGATTGTGTTGAAATAGAATCATAAGAGGTCAGTATTGCTAGCTACAGTTGCAGAAAATACGTTTAATGAATTAAAAAATAAATTGATTTAAAAAGAGATAGGTCAACCTTACTATATTCTATATTGATTTTTTGTTTTATAATACGCAGTCGGATAAGTCATTCTTATAATATTGCTTATCAGCTAATTTTTTTATCATTTATTACAGTCTTTGAATTGATTGACAGCCATTTGGGCTATTCTGACTTGACTATGAGGATGTATTGGGAGCAGTGTAAAAATGTTTATCTCTGAGTGTAATTAAGGAAATTAATTGTTTTGTATATTATATCATATAAATTTTTGTCTAGCTAAGAAACCTTAGCTTTATAACATTAACGTTCTGGTGGTAATACAGTTGGCCCCACTTATGTAGGTATTGAATAATAGCATAATTATATGCAAAGAATATTGCAAAATAAAAAGAAATCCCATTGTAGTAGTAATACTAAATACGCTGCTTTATTGCTAGGCAGCCCTTCATTAATTGTATAAAAAGTGACTCTGTCTTCGCTAATTCCTGATACTGAATCCTATTTGCCTCAATTTATCAAATGAACTGTGAGGAGTTATGATTTTAGTCTGCAATTTACTGCATATGTAAATTTTTAGATTTCATAGTATGCAATTAAAATGAATTAACAGTAAGTGATTGATTGCAGTGATGGGGAAATTCCTGTATATTGTCAAAACAAATCTATTCCCAATAACAAAAGCTATAGTAAAAATTGGAATCCTTATCTATCTATATTAAATGTAAAATAAATGCTTAACTGTTATTTGTCGTAACTTTGAGAGAAGTGGGGGTGAGTATAATCTATTTTATGCCTTGCAAAAATTTTTTAAAATGTAATACTAAAACTTACAAAGTAAATAACATTATAAGATTACTTATAGGTACACCATGAGTGATGTAAATAAATTAATATATAGTATTATGTATATTTCTAATATTATAGTAACTTTTAATTTGTAAAAGAAAATATTTCTTTACATGAGCATTTAAATGCCTGTGGTATATATTAAGTATTTTTGTTGTTTTTACTTAATTCACATTTTTTCTGGAAAAAAAAAATAGAGAGAGGGGGGGGGGGGTTATATTATTGTACAGTAAGAAGTTATCCTAATTTACTTCATCGTATATTCTAAAAGAGTGTATGTGTTTAAGCACAGCGGACTCAGCCCGTCATCCTAAAGTTTATCATGATTGTTTTTCATATTGATGGTGTACTCCATATAAATAACATCTACAAAAACTACTAGCTTGTTTATAGTTCAACTTCTGGAATTTATCTGTCAAATTGTAATATAAATTCCATGGGCATCATTTTGCTTTGGGCGAATGTCAGGTTTGGAAACTGGCATCAACACATTTACTTGTTTATTTTTGCATACGGAATCACAACATGTGAAAAAGAGAATATAGTGAAATAAATTAAAGATATAGAATGTCAATATAACTTTAATTTATAACTGATTTAAGTCAAATATGTTTTGGATCAAAGATAGAGTTGTGATTTTATTGTGTTTTAAATTGGAATTGTCATTTAAAATGAACTCGCCTTTCATTGGGTATCCCTATTGGAATGAACTCAAATGTAGAATCCCTATACTGTTTTTTGAAGTGTGGAACATAATCATTACGCTTACTTGTATATACACTTATCGTTATTACCTGTATCGTTACCTGTATGTAAATTGTATGGACATAATTTTGCTTTGAGGAAAATTATGAAGGCGTCATTGAAACCTACATTATTTCTTTAATTTATATTTATAATGCAAGTATTTTTGGAAAACCAATTATGCTAAGTACTTTTCTGATTTTATCTAATATATATGATTATTGTTTTTCTAGATATATTGCCACGAAGACAATGGATAAACGGAATATTCATGTACCACTGAAGATTGGAAATTTTGTAGAACTATAATAATATAAATTAAATTGTGTATATTAGGTTTTTATTTATTCTATAATAAAAAAAAATGTTTTTATGTATGTATGTCTTAATGTATCATACCAAAAATCGGTCCATCTAATAAAGTAAGTATAAAATAATTTAAATAAATTCATTAAAATGTGGAACATTTTGCATGTCTCTCTAGGGCAGTATTTCATAAATTGTGGTCCATAACTTATACAGATGGACTGTGAATAAATCAAATTATTAGAAATCTCTATAGTATATCATTTGAATTTTACATATTTGTTTTCAGATTATCAGATTATATCACTAATGAAATATCATGGTAGTGGAGGTGATATTAATTTGACCAATAAATAACATTCTTTTATAATCTAAATTACTTTTACATTTATTGAAATACACAGAATGTGATTGAGTTTTTTTTATTTGTAAATGACAAAATTTTATATTCAACTGTAAAAATATTTTACCACTAAAGGAAATTGATAATAGCTGATAGATGGGTCAGAATTTTTGTGTTAAAAAGTGGGAAGATTTCATAATTTTCTCAGTAAATAGCTATTTATTATTCGTGGCAAATGAATTTTTGCCAGTAAATTTTATGAAAAAAGATATATAAAACAATGATTTAGAGAAGTAAATACACTCAATGTTATAGAGTGAGTGCACACTTTATAAATAAATGAATACCATTGTTTTCATGAGTTATTCGTCAGATATTAAAAAACATTACTTTTCAACATGCAGCTATATTTCAAATATGAATAAATCAAAATAATTTATAGAAAGTATATGAAAGTTTTACTTTCTATGCACATGTTCTTATTTAAAATTGAAAGGCATCATTTATGACACTTAAGATATTGATATATTGCATTTTTTTTTAATTTAAAACTGAAAAAAGTCAAAAAATGTAATCCCATGAGAGATTCATTCACATGACACATATTTGGATCAAAATGGGCTAAAATATGAGGAAATAGCAGTATATCTGTATTCCAAGGTTTAACTGAAAAAATATTAGTAGACAGAAGGCGACAAATGTCTTGCCTACTAACAAGAACACATTGACTATTAACACTACAAATAAGTTGATTACTTTTAAATAAATACTAGTTTTTGTCATCAAACAAATGAAATTTGGATGTCGTAAATATAAACTATATTGACTACTGGATTTCTTTTATGATAATTCGAATGTTGTAATCTTAAATGATCTATTAAGATGATATTCTTTTTCTAACTGTTTGTTTCTTTTTTTTTTTTATTTCCCATGTTAACCTATGGGAAATAGTCTCTAGCTTGCCTGTTATCTACCAATTGTAGATTTAGAAAAGAGAAAGGTTTATGCTTTTCTTAAAAAATCTGCAAAATTAAAGTATTCTCTAGTATGTTTATAAAAGTAATGTGCATTCATTTTACAAAAATATTAGAAATACTTCTATTTTAACAATTTTTTAAAAACACATTTCTATTCTCAGAATCTATGTTTAATAAAAACATGGAAAAAGATTTAAAAAAAAAATAAAGCAATTAGTGATTTTGGAACTGTTTAACATGGGGAAAATAAAACAAGCAGCTACAGGAAAAGCATCCTGAAAAATCCTAAATCCTCCTGTAATGTGCTAGAACACGTCCCATAATATCCCTGAAGAAACCTCCCAAAGATAGCTCCAAAAGCCTCCAATGATATGCATAAGACATCCCATAAGTCCCGAAAGCCTTCAATGGTATTCCACAAAGCATCCCGAAAGTCTCCTGTGGTATGCTGCAATACGTCCCACAAGTTCCTGAATATTCCACTAAAAGCCTAAACACATACTGAATAGGATCTCCATAGGCTCCAGTTACATGCCGTAAGACATCCCGTACGTTCCAAAAGCCTTCTGTGGTATGTCACAAGACAGGTTCCCAAAAAATCCACTAAAAACCTAAACACATCCTGAAAAGTCATTAAATCATCCTAAAATGGATCTCCACAGGACGTAAAAAAAAGAGACATTTGTATCTCCTATGGACCTCCTTAAGACGTCTTTAGGAAAATATAGGACTTCCTTTGGAAGTCCTGAAATCCTGCATAGGACTTCCTCTGGACTTATTGTGGACGTACTTGTGTTGTGTGGGAACCTATGGGAAATAGTCGCTAGCTTTCCTGTTGTCTACCAATTGTAGATTTAGAAAAGAGAAAGGTTTATGCTTTTCTTAAAAAATCTGCAAAATTAAAGTATTCTCTAGCATGTTTATAAAAGTAATGTGCATTCATTTTACAAAAATATAAGAAATACTTCTAATTTAACAATTTTTTAAAAACACATTTCTATTCTCAGAATCTATGTTGAATAAAAACATGAAAAGAGATTAAAAAAAAATAAACTAATTAGTGATTTAGGAACTGTTTAACATGGGGAAAATAAAACAAGCAGCTAGAGGAAAAGCATCCTGAAAAATCCAAAATCTTCCTGTAATGTGCTAGAACACGTCCTATAATATCCCTGGAAAAACCTATAGAAAGCCTAGAACCACTGTCAATCCTCCTAAAAATAGCTCCAAAAGCCTCCAATGATATACATAAGACATCCCATAAGTCCCAAAAGCCTTCAATGGTATTCCACAAAGCATCCCAAAAGTCTCCTGTGATATGCTGCAATACGTCCCACAAGTTCATGACTATTCCACTAAAAGCCTAAACACATACTGAATAGGATCTCCATAGGCTCCAGTTACATGCCGTAAGACATCCCGTACGTTCCAAAAGCCTCCTGTGGTATGTCACAAGACATCCTACAGGTTCCTAAAGATTCCACTAAAAACCTAAACACATCCTGAAAAGTCATTAAATCATCCTAAAATGGATCTCCACAGGACATAAAAAAAAAGAGCCATTTGTATCTCCTATGGACCTCCTTAAGATGTCTCTAGGAAAATATAGGACTTCCTTTGGAAGTCCTGAAATCCTGCATAGGACTTCCTCTGGACTTATTGTGGACATACTTGAGTTGTGTGGGACCCTTGTCCTGCTTCTCGGTAGAAAATCCCACCTTTCCCTCCCTAATAAACTAATTATCTATAAACACATCATCACACCGGTCTTTTTGTATGCCTGTTCCATTTGGGGATCAGCGGTAAAGAATCATATCGAGAGTTTACAAGTTTTCCAAAACAATGTTTTACGTTGCATTGTAAATGCACCCTGGTATGTTCAGAATGAAGTAATTCATCATGATCTCAAAGTCCTTGACCCTGATTTTGCAAAGCATATTTGGCAACTCGCATGAAATTTTTTCAAGAAAAATACTAGCAAACTTTGCCTGGGAGACGTCGATAGTAGCTACAACCTTTCCTCTCTATGGAAAAGAAGACCTAGACATCTTCTTGTTGGTTCTTCGGTAACCAACTGGAAATGTCCGAGATATCTGACACCTCAGATTGAAGTTTCCTAATTTTACTCTCCTGGACGACAATAGATAGTGCTGCCAATTCACTTTGGTGAAAGAAGCAGTACCCGATTCATTGCCCCCAGTGAGCTCATAATCCTTTGAGAACTACTGCTTTAGCTCGCAAATTAATGCTAGCCCAGTCATTGCTTTCTTTCATATCGATGCAGTATCAACTTAATTGCTTTCTTGTGTTGTAAATATTGTAAATAGATTAATCTTAAACTTTTTAACTTGCTAATCATAACTTGTAATATCTGAAATTGTTTTCCCACGTAACTTGTAAATCTTGTAAATAATTTAACTTTAATTTTAAATTTTATCTTTCAATCTACAACTAATGAAGATAATGATTCTCTACAACTAATGAAGAAGATTCGCCTCATCCTTGAAATAACTATATGTTGCATTGTTATTCAATTTTTCTTAAATATGGTGCTCAAGTTTTCCTTAAAAGATGGCATTGCATGCCTCTTGTGCCTTTATGTGCTTTTATACTTATTAATTATGAACAGCATAATTTAACTAACATACACTTGTAATGAGTATTATGTAACTTGCTTGTGTGATTCATATTTAATTGGTAAATATTTATAAATATTTAATTTGGTGATTAGGTTAACTAAAAAACAAAAAAAAGATGCAAGTGATTCATGCACTAATAAATAAAATTGTACTCTCATTGAAGCAAGCAACATTTCCAGAACAGTATTGCTCTTATCCAGTAATCAGTACTCCATCAGTAGTAAATAGCATTTAATAATACTTATCAATCATGAAAAATTATGCATTGCCATTTTGCTCATTTGTTTGATAACCAACATCAGTGTGTGTGTAACCACAAAGATTACATTTTACAAATAAAAAGTTTAATTGGGTTGGGAAAATCTAAAAATCTAGGACGCCTTTTATCAGCAAGTAGATTCAATATTTGTAATAGCCTTAAAATGAATTTTTAGCTCTAACAACAAAACAATAAATTAGATTTTTGTGATTAAACAATAATAGAGATTAAAGATTATTGTAGATTAAACATTTATTGTAGATTAAACAATAAATTAGATTTTTTACTACATCTGAGCAATTACTAGAGCAAAACAATATTAAGTTAAGTTAAATAAATTTATATAAGTTAAGGATTGCTCAATTTTAAGTTCACTAAAGTTAAACAAATATAAGAATCAATTAGAGTTATTAGTTTAAAAATTTAATATTCATTAAAAGGTGAGTTATTTTAGTTTAGTTATCCTTTAAGAGTTACTTATTTACCTTTCATTTAACAGTTAGAATTAAGATTATACTATATTTAGAGTTATAAATATTTAAGTTATTTATTTTATATTAGATTAAAATTATTTATTACTGTTTTAAGAGCATAGCAATTTAACTTTCTCAGAAATCACCATAACAATACTCATTGACCTCGACTAATAA
This sequence comes from Amaurobius ferox, assembly GCA_951213105.1. Taxonomy (NCBI): domain Eukaryota; kingdom Metazoa; phylum Arthropoda; class Arachnida; order Araneae; family Amaurobiidae; genus Amaurobius; species Amaurobius ferox. The sequence goes on from OX578139.1 coordinate 106,662,545, forward strand.
GCTACCTCTTTACTAAACATTTTTTTACAATAAGTTTGATTTTACAGGCAATTTTAGAAAAATATATAGCAGAAAAGTTACAGTTCCCAAATGTGATTATTGGACTGACTGAAAATGCTACAAAATATATAATGTTTTGTTTCATAAGTAACCTTACATTGAAAGCAAATAAAGCAAATACATATAATGTAACATGGACACTCACTCTTTAAACATCTGCTTTTGAAAGCTAAAGCAAGATTAAACTTTAAACTCACAATGGAAATACAATGTGGCCTCAGGTATATAAATGTATTTTTCCTGAAATAACTTAATAACATAAAATGCAGGATAAATAAATTACTTACAGTTCCGTTAAAGAGTTCGAGAGCCAAGGATGGAATGCCAAACTCCTCAGATAGAGCAACCAAAATGCCATTTTGTCTAGTTGTTTTAAATTCCATTTGAATGTCAAGTTTCAAACCAAGATCAAATTTCGTATCTGAAACATTAATAAAATAGATCTACATTTTCAATAAATGCTTTAACTCTTTAAAATAAAAACAACAAGTCACCAAAAAAATATAATATATATATTGATACTAGGTGCAGAAACAGTACAAACTGAGTATGTTGCTAAAAAAAATTTGATGTACTTAGCAAAAGATTTTCATTAGACTCTAATAAATTTCCATACATGTTTACTTTAATTCATTTAAATAAGTTATATTTATTTTTACAGTACAAAATATGTCAAACTATGTCTTATTTAAAATTACATTGAATAGCATTTTTCACACTTTTTTTTCAGACACTTTTATGAATGACACCAATTCATAGAAATTAAAAAATGGCAATATCTTGAGAACACACACCACTGAGAAAAATATATTGCTAGTATACATCAAAAAAAAAAAAATTACAAGATTGTCAGTGAAGCTAGTTCTACCCTATAATGCAGCATTGCATACAAACAAGAATGTGTTTAATTGGTCATCCTTTTACCCTCATGGACCATGGTGTTATGGTCAATGCTGCTTGTCAACACAGGACATGTAATAACCATCTTTAAAGTAAAAAACTATTTAAAGCAAGGATTTAAAAAAAATTCTGTAAAAGTATTTACTTTATAAACAAGAATGATGCAGGATATTATTTTAACCTCATACACTGATCACAAAATTATAAGCACTTAAGTTACAGTGAAGTGATAGATAGAAGTTGTTTCACTGTAACCCTGAGAGACTAGAATTTTGTCAATGGTGGTTAAGGCTAAAAAATGATTTCATGCATATAGGTAATGTGCAGATTCATGGCACTATTCACTTTTAAAATTTAATTTAAAAATACTTTTCAAAACATTGAACACCCAAAAAATTAAACAATTTTAAATTTCAATACTTAAAAAATATAAAATCTAATATTAATAATCACATGTCTAAAGAGTAGTTAAGACTGCACACATAATTTTAAAATTAATGTTCACCCTAAAATAATGGTTTAAAGTGAACTCCTTCACAATAACTCCTAAATAGACCCCTCTAAATTTTGCACAAGCCCCTCATCATGTAGTGTCTGGCTATAGCTTTGCAAATAATAAATATATAACCGTTACATCAATTTTGCTATCCTATCTTTAGAAACATGCTTTGAAGCAAATTCTGTGATAAGGAAAAACTTGAGAAACGTTTATAAGCACAAATAAAAAAATAATGCAGTATACAGCTGTTTCGAGGATACGCTGGATCCCCTTTGTCAGTGCAAGAGAACCAACAAACCCGAAGTTCAAAAAGGGAATCTGTTTTTGGACTTTGGGTTTGTTTGTTCTCTTGCATTAATGAAGGGGATCCAGTATATGCTTCAAACAGCTGTATGCTACATTATTGTCTTATTTATGCTTATATATGTTGCTCGAATTTTTTCTTATCCTTTGCACAAAGTGTATTTTATTTATTGAGTTCTGTGAGTTCACTCTTGTTTTACATTTTGCATATAAAGAAATTATTTTTCCAATAGATATTTTTTTCAGCAACAGTTTCAGTGAATTTTTGTATCTTGAGAATCACTGATTCCAGCATAGTAATAGTAATTATATTTATTTTCTGCTAAAATATTTCATATAAGCATTACTTATATAATGAGAATGCAAAGCAGATGCTGTTGATTAAATTATTACAATGTAAAGGTTGGAGTCCTTTCATTCTCCATGCGATACATGCATAAAGAAAATGTTGGTAAATTTCCTATCTAGAAATTGGATTGAGATAACTTCTAATTGAATTCTGATTAAATATTTTTACAAAGCATCTATTAATTTGATAATTGTGAGCATATATATTTTTTTCATTTTAAATCTAAAACAAGCAATATCAAAAATAGTATGTGTTAGCATCCTAAAAATGATCACCCCATTCACTGATAAATTATAATTTATATATAAAATGTCTATTTCTTTACATTTGAAAAACTTTTATCTTATCATTCTTTTTAGATTTAAAAAAAAAATGCTTGATTAATTGAGCAATTTCCACTGATGCTCTCTGACAAAAAGCAGGCCTCTCACGTTCACTGATTCAAATAATTATACAATTTGATATATCTTGCATAGATAGCCACATAGAGATCAATGAAAAAATGGTTGATTAGTATTCAAGGATTATTAAAACATCTATATAAAACAAAATCCAAGCGTCATAATTTTGTCATCAGAATAATTTCTCTTACATATATTATGCATTTTGGAGAAAACATAAACAGAGTAAAATAGCCAATATTAATAAAAGAAAAGTTGAATAAAAAATAGAAAAGTTGTATTACATGCAATTTTACAAAAGATGATGGAAGAAGGCATTACTATCTTGCTAGCCAATAACATTAACAACAACACCTAGCCATTAACAATAAACTATTTTTAAAATATTACACTTCTGGAAATGTAACAAAATAATTTGATAAATAAGCATCACTAAATTGAGCACCAATCACACAAATAAAAAATCTGATGTGGGCAGCACATGACTTTCCCTGCAGACTTAAATTCATATTTTCTTTATTTCTTTAATAATTCATTTGATTGAGTTTAATTGCACCAAAACCTACTAAATTCGCATTTTTAATTCAATTTTTATTTTTATTTGGTAATTGGACATTTTTCAGATAGCGGCTTAACAAAAATGCAAGAAATCTCAAATATCTTGAGAACGGTTAGTCCTAAAGTATAATGGGGTGTGTTATATTCTTTTCCTCATCAAAAAGTGTGTATAAAACAAGAATTTAATTGATACATTTCAGCATACATAGTCTTTATTTTTTTCAGATTTTGGCGATTTTTGCGGGCCATTTCGTAAAAAAAAGGCAGGTTGCTATTTCTGAATCGTACCAAAATCTAATCAGCACCAGAGTGTCCCACAAGTAACTTATCTACCAAATATTGTGAAATTTGGTAAATTAGTATTTCAGCTAGAGCAGATAAATGAAATTTTTACGGGCCATTTCGCAAAAAAAAGCAGGTTCTGTTTTTACGAATCGTACCAAAAACTAATCATCACCAGGGTCACACCCAAGTGACTTACCTACCAAATTTTATGAAATTCGGTCCCTTAGCTTTTGAGTTAGAGTGGATACATACATTGCACAGACAGACAGACACACACACAGACGTCATGCTAAAAATAGTTTTTTCATATTCTAGAGGTCTCGAAACGTGTAGATCTGTCGAAAACTCGAGTTGCGATTTTCGACATGATTCCAATACTTTCCCTATGCATTACCATGTATTGCAAGGAAAGTAAAAAGTACAAATTTATACAATTATATATCCACATTAATTTTATATATAACTTCTGAAAAAATGCCTATAATTAATTTCAATAATTATACATAACAAAATTGAAGGTGATAGTCTACAAAAAAACTAAAATATTTTAGAGCTCCATATATATGCAATGTAGAATTAAAAGTCTAGCAATAACTTTCATACTCAAAAGAATAATTACCATATATAGCATAAGAATCACCGGGGAAATTAGCTCCAGGTTCAATATTGGTAAAGCACTCTCCAACATTTTGCAGAACGCCACTAGCTATATCCAAATATTCTCCGTTCAAATGAAAATTCCTTATGCACCCTTTAAAACTTTCTAGTACCTAATAAAAAGTTTTGATATCAATGCAGATAGTTTGAGATTGACTGATAACTCTCACCTCTTAGTTAACTGAACATTAAAGATATTATAGCATAATAAAATTTTAAATTTTGTATTCATCTTAAAAAAATGACGATGAAAATTTGTCTGAAAATATAATTAAGATAATGAAAACTGTAACAACAACTAATCAGTTTTTTTTATTTTCCTCCAACAAGATATCAACATAAACTTGTAATAAGATAAAGCAATGTGCAAAATTGGATGATTTTAATCCATAATACTTTTTAACAACATTAAGAAATTATCCAACAACCAGTTCGCACAAATATAATTCTACAACATATAAAAACAGTAATTACACAAAACATTTTATAATAAATAAAATTTCATTGGCTGAAAATAAAGAAGTACCTGAAATATAGTGAAGAAAAGAAATATTTAGTTACCACTTTATGAATAGATTCCATATTTTCAGGAACACCGCCAATCAACAAAGGAGACCTAAGAGCAAGCCTGCGCCGAACTTTAAAATTTATTGCCTTCTTCTTTGAACCAATTCGAAAAGTTAAACCTCTACCAACTTTAGTTACAGAAATCTGTTAAAACAAAAAAAAATTACTTAGCAGAATTTCTACCATTATGAATTCCTAAAAAAAAGAACATAAATTATATTTTACAGGTATCTTGCACAGAATTTGGAATTTTATATCGGCTTTAGTGCTAGGAAATAATAAAATTGACATACTAAATTAGCATTCTGAAGCAAAGAAACCAGAAAATTGTCCTCAGTAAACTAGTGTGTTAGAACAATGATATCACATTTTTATTTCCAACTAGCAACAGATTTCAAGACAAACTGTGACATGAATTATGACACGACACACTTGAAAATGATTATCATTTTCCTTATTTTACAGCCTTATTTAACAGCCTGAAATTGGGTTAAACTTGCATTAGTTACATACTGACAGCATATGGAAATGGTAGTTTATAGTGCTAATTTTATCTGAGGTGTTGTTCACACTAGATTCGATGTTTCTGTTAACTTTCCAATTTTTTTAGTGAATCATTTTTACTTTCAACTATCAACCACTGAGATTCTTCTGTTGGAAATTATAATAGCCGCATATGGCAAAAATTAAATATAAATAAAAAAAATTGAATTAGCTTACTTGGTGCCAGTTGCCATCATTAAGAAAACCAGGATTGGTTGCTCGGCGAGCTTTTCTATCATACATATTAATAACTGCTCGACCTCCAAGAAGCATGATAGCAAAATGGGAAACACTTCGGTCATTTTTCACAAGAACCAGTAGTCCATTAGCATAATAAGTTCTCAAGTCAAATGTAATATTGAAGCTAAAATATATTTAGAAAATACATGAATATTGCAATAGTATTAAGTACATCTTTTTAACATTCAAACTATAATAGAGTCAATTCACAATGTCACTTTGCAGGTATTTGCACTTTGTATATTCATAATAACAGACAGGTATAACAAAGTTTGCACAAAATTAATCCACTCTCCTTTATTTGGAACATAAATAACAAAATAATTATCTGTTCAACCCTTATTTTAGAAAATTAACTATTCAAAATCACTTTAAAATAGATAAACACATGGTGGAATATGCAACGGAAGACCTGCAGTGACGCAATAGACCAATTTCAGTTTAATTTTTTTTTTTTTAAAATCAAATGGCCAGACACTTGACTCATCATCATTCGCCTTTGTCAGCGGCCAGAACGTGAACCATTTAGCCGTCTAAGGACATTGCCCCAGGCGCACCAGAGGGAGGAGGGGGGACACACTGCGCCCACAACACAAACATCCATACCTTACGTGGGACTCGAACCCACAATGCGGCGGTCGAGAGATTGCTGTGTAAACGCTCGCCTTGACCACTCGACCACTACGTCAGCAGTTTAAAATGTTAAATTTCATTAATACCATTATTAAAATATAATGCCATTATATATAGTTTAAAATGTTAAATTTTATTAATGCCATTATTAAAAGGGATATTTGCAAATGGTTATAATTTTATTTGTAGAAAAAATTATAATAAAATCCAAATGATAAAAAGGCATTAAAGGGTTATATGTCCTAAATTGTAAATAGCAAAATTCCGTATCACAGTAAAAGTCACTTTATTGTTTATCATTGTATTTTAATTTTTTACAATCCAACTACAGGTTACTTTTTACACACTTTTCTTCTAAATGGCAGAATTTTCTTACAGGATTTCAACAATTGTTTTGACATGAATTGCTAAATGGATAGCTTCTGTAACAACACCAACATGCCTTTAATGTGATAACAGAAACATATCTCATTATATAGATGGCTTAGGCAAATTTGGTGAGAATGAAAAGGTGCTATTTATTGCTTTTAAATTTTAAAGTGTGCATATTGAAAACAGGGCTGGTGAGAACAACAGCAAATACGAAATAGAGCCTACTAGTATTTATAAAAGTAATAAAGGGGTTATTAATGTGTATAAAATGTAGGAAGTTTAATTATGCTTTTCATTACAATTTTTGAGAAAACCTATAAAAACTAATAGCATTATTTATTTTCCGATATGTTTAGTCTTTTACAACTAAAATCTGGTTGGAAAAAAATATATGTTAGTTATAGAGGATGATAAAATTTCAAGGCAAGATATAAATGTTGGTTATATCATAAAGAATATTGCCTTTATGATGAATGAAAGATTATCTATGAGAAACTGGAAAGTATTTATGCAAAATACTAGGGAAAACAATAAAAATCTAACACATGCAGTCAGTTAGTAACAACATTCATGAGATCTGAAACTGCAACCTGAAGAACTGTTTATTTGTCTTCAACACATAAGATGTCTTATATAACTCTGCAAAAACCTTTTCCCCAAATTTATTATAACTTTTGTTCAATTTTTTGCCAGTAACATTTTATGAATTATTACTACTTTAAACACCCTAATAATACAGGATGTCTTTGGTTTTCCTACAGTAAAATTGAAATAAAAATTCCAATACTTTGATATTTTTTATTTACAATGTGCTACATATAGAAAGAAATATAAATTCAGAAACATATATCAGGGTACACAAATCAATATACATATAAGTTATAAAAGTATGTCATAAAAATCATATATATAAGTCATCAAAAACTTCCAAGATTTTTCAACTTTTGATATTAAAAGTTATAATTTAACATTAGTACATTGAAAAAAAAAAATGTTCTTACTCATCCACAAATTCTTTTCTTCCAATAGCAATTTTAGCATGGCTATATGGTTCATCTCCAAATTTAACAGCAAAGGCTTCCGTATTGTATGATGCCATCTCAGCACAAGTTTCCAATGGTTGAATTATTCCAGAATATGGAGCTTCTATGCCAAACCAGTCTTTCTGATTCCGTCCAATACCAACCCCTCTAAAGTCAATAGGCTCATTGAAATGTAACACTCTGAAAATTGATTTTAATAACAAAAAATCGGTTAGATATTTAAAATTAATTTTAAAACATAATCTAACATAACTTTAATTTATATATTTAATGAAATGCCTAATTCTATGTAGCATTCAATAATTCTGAATACCACTGTCACATTTCCTTTTTTATGCATCACACAATATAAAGGGGACATGCTGTCGATTGTATTTTTTAGCAATTTGCAATAAAATATTCATTTTGATGAAGGCTAAAACGATTCGTCCTACGTTTTAACAATAACCATTTCTGTAATTTCTAAATGAAAAACAGGAAATACCTTTAAGTTTTAGACAGTTTTAATAATGTGCATTTAATTGCTCCTTTTAATAATCTCAACATGAGGCCAACAATGCTTTACATTTTTCTCAAGCATTTTTCATTCCATTGATAGTAAATCTTTTGGATGCAATAGACAAACATATTCAAAATGAAAGACAAATACTATGATTTCATTAAGCTAAATACATTGAAAGCTTTAGGCTGTTAAGAAATGTTCTCTAAAATTTAAGAATTTATAAACAAATTAATTTAGTTTAGAGTAGAAAAAAAAAATTGGCAACAGAAGATTGCCTTTGGTGAATATAAGTTACATTTGGCGATTAAGTTTTGGTGCAATAAAATTAATTGAGTGCACTTGATACAGATGTAGCATTTAGGAATTTCCTGCTTCAAATATTTTTAAAAAAAACGTCTATCTTATACGCTGTTTTACATTCACATCAAGTAATAAACAGCATTTACAAGATTCAAATGTAGAACTAATCTGTAGATGTAGAACGTTGATTTCAGATGTAGAACTAAACACTGCCACATTAGTAAATAAAATTGCAAAATAATTTTAATATTTTATAATAAAACATATTAAAATACTACTTATAATGGAAATTATATTTAGTAGCAGTACCTGTTGTTAAAAATTGCATCTTGTATGATACCAAAAAGTTGTATATCAGTAGATATCATTGAACTGAAATCTATTCCTTCTTTGAAACCACCAAAAAATAAACCTCTTTGAGGAGGAGCATCTATGTCTTTGGATCCTTTGGGCAGTCTAGCATGTCCTATTTCTTTATCATCAATCCTGAGTGTCACTCTAAATTTGAGAGAAAGAGGATCAAATTCAAATAATACATAAATAAAGTAAATAATCTATATATTATGCATTGAACTGACTGAGTGGGTGATGTATCAAAATTATCAAGAATTTCCCATAAAGCAAGAATCTTGCTTTGGGTGTCATTCAATTCATCCCAGGTTCAAGACCAAGGGGGAAAATCTAAAATTTCAAAAATTCGAATTAGGTGTGATCGTGCAAAGGAATAATACAAAACTTAAATCCACTTTGTTTAATTATTGAGCATTTCCACTCCAGCTAGAATCTGGTTTTGATCTCATTCAATACATCTGTTTCCAAGTCAATGAAACAATCAAATATTTGAAAATTAGAATTAGGGGCGATGAGGAATAATTAAAAAAACTCAAAACAACTTTTCAAAATGATCAAGCACTTCCATTCAAGACAGGTTTGGTCTCATTCAACCCGTCTCAGCTTCCAGATCAATAAAAGAAATAAAACATTTTGAAAATTCGAATTAACCCTTTCAGGACGGCGGCATTCCGAAACTACCATGGACCGAAGGACGGAGCTCTTCGCTTCCGAACTTTACCTAAAGGACGGCTAATTTGTTGCGCTAATCCTAACTCTCTAAATAAATTCACTAAAAATCACCTTTTCAACACAGATATCTACTTTTTTCTGGAATAATAGAAATACTTATTTTCTATTTGATGTATATTTTTCATACGAATCACAACGCAAAATACTCGTTAGTTGCTTTTACTATGAATTCTACTATTCATCATCGAAAAATATGCTAAAAAAATTAATTTCCTTATCTAAATTAGGCGGCATAATATTGTGATTGATTCCAAGTATGCTAAAAAACTCAAAAGAATTAAAATCTTTCAAATCTCCTGTCCAAAAACATAATTCGCAGAAACAGCTACTGAAGCTGGCGGTGTTGTAATAATAGTATGCTGAGAATCTGAACAATCATTTGCATTTTCATATTCATCTTCAGAAATACCACAGTTCCACGAATCTTTACTATCTGCATCACTTTCATGACTGCCCGGTTCGTTTATCTTATGAGTATATTCTTCCACAGAAAATAAAATGTCCTGGCCCAGCCATTCTCTGATCCGAAATAACCTAATAATTTCACTGATGTACATTCCTTTAAAACCCAAACTAAAAAAAAATACTCTCTTACATTCCTATAATTCACCAAAGAAATTATTAAGCTAAAATCAAAACGAGACCCGAAACTCAATTATAAAACTGTAGATGCTGCAAGAAGTGCTCTGTTTGTTTATATTACAAAACCATGTTTCACAGCTCTAGACAGAGAAATAATTTATTGGATCCACCCCTAACAAAGTCAAGTATCTGCAAAATACACTGGAGTTGTTTGCACGGACATTTAACGCCATCTAGTAAACAAATAAATTCAAATAAAAACGTTCCATATGAAAACGCACTCATGTGGTTGTCGTTTTTTAAGGTAAATTTTTCCGAACGCGGACACGTGACCGTCGTCCTTGAATGCAAGTTCGCAGTAGACGCGCGGACGTATCAACCATCACGAAAGGGTTAAAAGTGACCATACAGAGGGATTTTGAAAAAACTTAAACCACTTTGCTTCTCAAAAATGTGTGCCATTCCATTTTTATGCTTAAATTTGAAATGGCTTTTGATATCCAGAACTTTTATAAAGTGTGTAAGTGTCACATTTAGTGGCCACTAGCCTTTGAAAATATGCAAAGCACATGTGAAATGGCTAGTATATGTATATACGAATATTTTAATAGACTTTAACATGCATATTTTAGAAAAATAAAATAAAGTACTTTCTATACAGATCCTCAGTTATTAATGGTAAATGCAAGTATTTGTCAAGAACTTTAAAGGAGATTTTGGAAACCTTGAACAAAACAAAAGATAGGTGATTTTTAACAATACTTAAGTATTTCAAAGGCATACATACTTCCTATGGGCCTTTAAAACTGTAATTGAATGATAGTCTCCATCATTATATGAATCATTAGAAACAATCTTAGCTTCACCACTTCCACCATTGAATCGTGCTTCTATTTCTCCATCAACAATAGCAACAGAATAATAATCCTGAAATATTTTTTGAAACACCATCATAATAGTAAATTTAACTATATGCATGAAAACAAAACATGCATATTAATTAATTCTTATTACAAAAAGCTATGAAAAACATGCTATAAAGTTCAAATAAACCTTGCAAAAGTAGAAAATGAAAAACTAAAATTCTTAATGTAGTAGAAATGTTTTTAGAAGTTTAAAAATACATATGTTATGATGCTGTTTCAGGTTAAACAATTGTTTATATATTTAAACTCAATATTTTTATTTTTCTACAATTTAAAATTAATTTCAGTGAATTAAGCATTTAAATTTTTCAACTTATATCAATCACTTATATAAAAGCTTCTAGTTTTGCAGAGAAATTGTAGTGCAAAACAGAATTACCTTCAAATTCCTTCCATTTCTTTTCCTCTAAGACATGCATGATGGTAAAAAATTAAATATTAAAATAAAATCAATAATTTTCCACTGTAGCAAAATAAAAGACTATTTGAACTTGATGTAGATTTTTAAACATATTTCAATTAACATGAATACAAGTACAAAAATCCTATTATAGAAAAAAATTGCACTAATAAAGCATTTAGTAATTATGACGCTTTAGCAAAACATCTAAAAGAACTTGTTGATAAATAAGTAAATAGCATTAAAATTTCAAAATGCAACAGATATAATATACACTTTTCTGAAAGTATAAGATATACAGATATAAATAGAAACAAATACCTGTCTTTTTGTTTCCAAATTTCTTCCAGAGTCAAATGTGCTTAATAACAATACAGCTTTATCTTGTATAGTTTGAAAGGAGAAACTGAAACTTGATTCTTGAAGCAAAGGCTGTCCTCTCATTTCTATATAACCAGTACCTTTAAATCCCACTGTTTTCTGTGGCTATAATATTAAAGAAATTAAATAATCAAGAAAAATTATAATTACATGACAGTTGAATAATACACAGTATGTAAATACATATTCAAACTTTCAACATACAGGTATTAAATTATTCAGATCATAAATTTATAAAATCATTTCCCACAAGGGGGATTCAAATCCTGAGCTTCTAGATCTGGAGGATAGCACTATACTTACTGAGCTGCCAAGAGGGAATCTAACAAATTTCGAACATTAACCAAATATAACTGCACTCATATTATGTGTGTGTGTGTGATGTATGCCCAGATCAAATTCAAATCAGTTCCATGATGCTCTTGAGATAGATGTAAAAAAAGGTTTTGGATTGTTATGAATGTCTTTCCATGTCAACTCAATATATTGCAGAATGTGGTCCACACTAGTCATGTTGTTACCTTGACATTTATGGTAGTTATGGCAAATTTTATTTCCTGCTACAATTTTTTGAGTTCAAATGTGCCCCGTTCTACTCTTTCTACTGAAATTAAAGTTGACAGATTTTTCAGGTCTGTGTCCCTTGTACCAAGAGTATTGTGGTGTCTTATCTTAGATTGTATTTTCTTTTTTGTATAAAAAGTCCAATTCTTCAAAAATAAGTGTACACCCCTCTGGTATATTTAAAAGACATCTGGCCTTAGCAAGTTCTTCCACCTTTACATTGCCCGGTACAATGTATATATTATCATAAAGAAGAGGAACAACCCTGAGAATTTTCTGAACTAAAATGATAAAGCCAATAAAAAAATATTTTAAATGTGTAGATATGTCGAATTGCAGAGTTGCCATTTAAAGAGCATTAAAAAATTATCTGATTTTTCCTTGATATAGCATTTTTAATTTTTTTCAAGTTAAGAAAATTAAGAGCTAAATAAAATGGAACTGATTAGTTAACCCTTTTGCGACGGTTGGCACGCCCGTGTGCTGGCTGCGAACTTGCATTCAAGGACGTACGGCACGCACTCGTGCTGGAGAGAACTTTACCCTAAATGCCGAGTGGCACGTATCGATGTTTCTACGTGAAACGTTTTCAGTTGAATTTAATTGTCTACTAGATGGTGTTACATGCCCGTGGAAGCAACTTAAATGTATTTTATGGATGTTTGACCTTGGCACAAGGAGAATCCAATGAATTATTTCTCCATTTGGAGCGGTGAAACATGGTTCGGCAAAGTAAACAGAGCACTTCTCGCAGCATCAACAATTTTATAATTGAGTTCCGGGTCTCCTTTTGATTTTAGCTTTTAATGATTTTGTTGGTGAATTACAGGAATATAAGAGAGTATTTTTTTTTTTTTTTGGGGGGGGGGGTGATAAAGGAATGTGCGACAGTGAAATGATTAGGCTATTTAAGATAAAAGTATGGCTGGTTTGAGACTTTTTCTTTCTGTGGAAGAATATACGCGTATGGTAAACGAACCAGACAGTAATGAAAGCAAAGCAGATAGTGAAGATTCGTGGAACAGTGTTATTTCTGATGATAAATCTGAAAATACAATTGATTCTTCTGATTCTGAGCATACTATTATTACAATGCCGCCAGCTTCAGTTGCTGCTTTTTCGAATGATGTTTGGATATGTGATTTGAAAGATCTGAATTCTTTAGAGTTTTTGAACATATCTGGAATAAATCACAATATCATGCCGTCTAATTTAGATAAGGAACTTGATTTTTTTAGCATATTTTTTGATGATGAACTAGTAGAATTTATCGTAAAAGCAACTGAGTTTGCAAAGAAAAAATGGAGAAAAATCTCCTCCTTCCACATCGAAGACTCCACCTGTTTCAAATGTATTTACACCTGTGACAGGAAACGAATTTCGTGTGTTTCTCGCACTAGTAATTTTGACGAGCATTGTCAGAAAACCAAATCTTAAAATGTATTTTTCTAAGAATCCAATTATCAGTACTCCTTTTTTTAATTCAGTTATGAGTCGCGATCGATTTATAGGAATATTACGTTACCTTCATTTTACTCGTGATAGTAATGCCCAAAAACTAGATAAATTGAAACCCGTTTTAGATGCATTAGCTTCAAAATTTAAATCTATATACACTCCTAGAAGAAACGTGTTCATTGATGAATTTTTGTTCTCATGGAAAGGAAGGCTGGGATTTTGTCAATATATCCCCTCGAAAAGGTCCAGATATGGAATAAAAATATATAAATCGTCAGAATCGGAATCAGGCTATAAATGGAATTTCCTTGTGCATACTGGAAAGGACACAGAATTATCTAGCTTTGATGGTGGGTATGGAGAACGTGTTGTGAAAACATTTGTAAGTGAACTTTTAGGAAAAGGATATACTTTGTATTTGGATAAATTTTTTACCTCTCCTGTACTTGCAAAGTATTTGATGTCTAAGAATACGCATATATGTGGTACAGTTTTAAAAACTCGGAAGGACATGCCAAAGAATTATCCATCTGTACCTAAAACATATATACACTAAAATTTTAATATTTTGATAAAAGAAAATTTGCATAAAAAATATACATCAAATAGAAAATAAGTATTTTCTTTCTTCCTGAAAAAAGTAGAATGCTGTGTTGAACGGGTGATTTTTAGTGAATTTTTTTCGAAAGTTAGGCTTAGAGCAAAAAATTAGCCGTCTTTTGGGAACAGTTCGGAAACGAAACGCTCCGTCCTTTGGGCCACGGCAGCTTCGGAATACTTCCGTCCCGAAAGAGTTAAACAACTCTTTTTATATAGTGCTTATACAAAGACAAATAAAAATGCGATATTTCAGATAGCACAATATATCCAAGGCAATTTATGAAATAAGTTTTAAAATGCTAGCTAAATTTTAACGTTTCCTGACTTTTTCATATTTTAAAAAAAAATTCTCAACCTTTTGAGCCACTTTTCAAATACACTGACAATTCTACATTTCCTCTGTTTTCAGGCAGGGTGGTAATCTTAAATTTGCTCAGTGCAATCAGATGAACAAAAATTTAATCTGAATAACTGCCTACGAATATGAGCAATGTCAAATGGAAAATTCATATCAGCTTTTGACATCACATCAAACAGTGATTATGTTTATAAAAACCTGATTCATATAAAAACCTGATTTGAAAATTTGGGAGAAATGATCCCCGGGAAAATAGAGCATAGGTAAATAAATAGTAGTGTCCAAAACATGTAAACATTAACTGGCTCAAAAAGCAACCAAAATGAACTTCAGTAAAAACTAGCGCGTGAATGATAATTAATTGCAGTGGCATGACTATAACATGGCTGCGGTTGCAAAATGCCAAGGTCTGCTTTGAGAGCATACTAAAGATAATAACAAATTCCAAAATTACGAGCCTATGATAAAATATGCCCCAGGAGCTCCCATTATAGTTGAAACACTACTGATTGTCTAAATTTCAATCAGCTTGGTCTTAACTATATAAATTACTATTGCTCAACCTGACTAAAAAAACCAATTTTATTACTATTGAAACCAAGTAATGTTAACATTTAGCACTAGACATTGGTATTTTATCACAAGGATTTTTCAGCTATTATCTATCAACAGTAGAGTAAAAGTATCTTCTTTTCTTGGTTAGTTATAAAAAGGCTATAGTTCACACAGCATGTACAAATCCCAACAGACTATAATTACATGAAAATATTTTGTCTCTGCTTTCATTATCACTATTTTATTTTTAGTGTAACACTGTTCCTTATAACAAACACTGTCATGTTAAAAATTAAAAGATAAGTCATTTCAAGAAAAGTAATAACAAGTCCCTGGAAAACTAAATATAGTTTTCTCGGGGGAAAAAAAAAACAAAAACTGGTGGATGTTCAAAAGACTTTTATATTTCACAACTACATCAAGATACTGAATGAGGGCAGAAAAATTCCATTGCTATAACATTTACTTACGATATCTTTGCAACTTGCTTCAACACCATAAGAGCTGTTTTGAAGTAAATCAAGGGGTGTAGAATCTATCTGTAGATCCTTCATGCAGCCAAAATATCGCTTAAATGTAATGCCACTCCACCTATAAATGCATAAAAAGTATAGTTAAGTGCACATAAACCTTAAAAAGCCTAAGAAAAAAAATTTCTAATATAAAAAAAAAAATGAAATATAATAAAAGTGTTAATTAAAAGTTGGATAACTCATTCATTAAAAGAACTGCAGAAATAATTTCATTTAACTGATAAAAAGTATGCATCAGTTTGGAAACATTTTACTTTCAAAATATCTTGAATGATAAATTATAGTGTTTGCATCACAAAATCTTCTTGGGGACCATCACAGAAGACAAAAATATACATATATTTAGAATTAACAATATGAATGCATACTGGGAAATAAAATTAATATTTCGAAAAAAAAAAGGGGGGGGGGGGAGGGGTATTTGAAGTCAGGCAACAATGGATCGTGGAGCTCCTTTTTTTTCATTTAAATTAGTTTTGAGTTATTTAATGTTAGAGCTATTTAATGTCGTGAGCAATTAAGTAATTTCCACACAAATTTTCAAATAATTTCAATTCCTGAGTGATGCATGACTGTAAAGCTTCAATCTCAATACCATTAAAAAGTCAAAAAGCATTCCATCTAACAAGCTTTGAACAAAATCCGCAATTCATTTCTTGGCAGTTAAAAGAACTTCTGAAAAAAGAAAACATTTTTTTTTCAGTATTTCCGACAAAATGTATTTCTACATGCATCTATTATTCACAAACTAAAGATTCAAATGATTCTAATATATTACATAAATACCAATCTACCCATTCCAATAAAAAACAAATTATTTAAGTGGCACTCTTTGTTAGAGTTAAATTAATTTCTAGTTTTCTCTTAAGGTTACCTGCGTAAGTTTTGGGACAAGAGAAACAAAAACAAAACAGAATATTTTTGTCTGTCTCATTTAGGTGTTAACAAGTTGGAGTGTCACAGTTGCAGAACCAGATTGAATTTCAAATAATAGTTGCACATGTCGAGAGTAAAAATTATGTCATAATTTTCTATGTGTATGCATTACTCTATCAATCAGTTATTATGTTTTATTGAGAATGCAATGTTAGTAAGTTTAGCATTAAATGTATGTGGTGAGAAAATAAATGTTTCTAAATTAAATTAAGTGCTGTCACCACATGAAACTATACCATATTAAAAACTAATATTATTATTAAAAAATCAATGACACTTTTGCCTCATCCATTCTCCAATCAACAAAACTTGATAAGTAATAAACATATCTGGTCTTACATTTTAGTAAATATCCCGTCCCTAACTTTTATCATTTAATTTGATTATATTTCAGCTACTAATTATGCTAGAGCTTAGCTTTAAACACTATGCTTCTTAACTTGAGCTAACACAAGACCATATAGAAGCTAATGCACCCTGTGCCCATGAAGTAAGCCATAGGTACTTATTTAAGGTGCATTATACCCACATCATAGACAAAATCATATTAAGGTGCACATTTAGGATGTATTATGCCCATGTAATGGGAATCATAGCAGCCAATGTTCCCTGTGTTCAAGCAGTGGGCATACTTAAAATGCATGCAACTGTATACACAGTCAATAACTATTGTAATTTACAAATTAAAAGCCAAGCAGCTAAAATAAATAATTATTTTAGTTATAGACAAAACATTAACATGAATATATATATACAGGGTGAGTCGGAATTGTTTTTACAAAAGCAGAGGGGTGATAGTACCCCACCAGAGGAGCAATAATTACCATGGAACATAGGGTCACATTGCACTCAGAGAGGCAGAAAAAAGTAAAATTAGAATAAGAACCTGCATGTACACCAGTGTTGGAAAAGCGAATGAACGATACTAAATGTTGCATAAACAGATTTATTGTGCAGCGACAAACTCACAGCAAGTGCTCAAAGTGGCGACCATGCGTGTCGTTGCACCAGTCACACCGGCGAAGGAATGACTGACGCACCCTCTCGAAGATTCCGGGTGTTGTGTTAATGTGGTTTGCGGCAACAACTATGCGCACGACGAGATCTTCCGCCGAATCCACAAGCGTCTCGTACACTAAAGATTTCATGTAGCCCTAGAAGAAAAAGTCCAGTGGGTTGAGGTCTGGTGAGCGAGGAGGCCACGCCACATGTCCGCCACGTCAGATCCAGCGTGCGGGATATGTGGCATTCAAGAAGTTCCGGACCGTGATGAAAAAGTGTGCCGGGGCTCCATCGTGCATAAACCGCATGTTGCTCTGGATGGGGGGCAGAACAGCCTGCAATAAACTGGGCAGCACGTGTTCAAAAAGATACGGTATGTTGCGCCTGACAAACAGTCTGGTAGGATGTACGGGCCGACCAGGTAATCACCAAGGATACCTGTCCAGATGTTCACAGTAAATCGGTGCTGGTATTTACGATGGGTTGTGTAGCGGGGATTACAGGCAGACCACATGTGTTGATTGTGCATGTTGAAAATGCCTTCTCTGCTGAACGTTGCCTCATCGCTAAATAAAACTAATGCAGGCAATCGTGGATCGGTATTCCTCATCCCGAGCATCCACTGCACAAAGGCTGCCCGGCGGGGATAATCATCTGGGTGCAAAGATTGCACCTGCTGCACGTGGTAGGGGTGCATGTGTTCCTCGTATAAAATACGCCACACCACTTTCTGAGAAACACCCATTTCGTCTGCCACCGCTCGCGTACTGGTGGACGGAGCTGCTGCAAATCTCATCAGGACTTGCTCTTCCAGTTCAGGCGTTCGTGCAATTCGCGAATGTCCTGCATTGCTGTTAGTGATGGCGAACGACCCGGTTTCTCGCAGTCGTCGATCGACACTGGCAAAGGTAGGATGACTGGGAATACAATGCGTTGGAAACCACTGCTCATACAATCTTCATGCTGTGCGTCCATTCCCTATGGCTTCACCGTATGTGAAGTGCATATCGGCCAATTCCTCGTAGGTGTACTCCGCCATAGAATTCACGCAACGTGTCGGACGATGTTATCACGGGAATAACTTGCAGCGTTGAAGTTATGCTGGTTTTTAAAGGGCAACGTGTGCTCTGATTAGCTATCGCCGGAACCTACTAGGAGCCAGTTATGCCGATTCTGCTCCCTGGACATTTGCATACGGTAACTGCGTTCGTGTCTGGCGTAGGAGATACTACGTAGGCAGGTACACAATGACGTCCGAGGCACTGACTGAGTCATGTTCGACGCAGTTCGACGTGCCTCTTTTCTGCCTCTCAGAGTGCAATGCGATCCTATGTTCCATGGTAATTATTGCTCGTCTGGTGGGGTACTATCACCCCTCAGCTTTTGTAAAAACAATTCCGACTCACCCTGTATATATATATATACTATCAGAAGTACAAAATTTTTTTCTATTTATAAAGAATTTCGTTTAGATTTGAAGTTAAACTCACAAGGTTGTTGTAAAATTAGGTGGCACTCCTCCAAAGTAAATTAACATTTTTTGGAGCTCCATAGTTGTCGGGCTGTTTGCTGGAAGTTGACCTTCTTGAGATTCTTCATTTACACTTAAGCTACCTACAAATATAGAATATACATATACTGAATCCATAAATCATAACATGTATAACAAAACCATATTACAATGAATCTGTATTTAGCAAAATCCATATTTAACCAATTTTCATTATCAATTAGCACAGAACATTTCTCCTAATAAAATGCATATAACAGCATGTTTCTTTTTTCTGGATATAATGCCTTAACCCTTTCGCGACGATCGGCACGCCCACGTGCCAGCTGCGAACTTGCATTCAAGGACGAACAGCACGCACTCGGGCCGGAGGAAATTTTACCGCAAGCGGATAGTGGCACCAATACGTGCCACCACGCGGAACGTTTTAATTTGTCTACTAGATGGCGTTCAATGTCCGTGGAACTAACTCCAATGTATTTTGCAGAGGCATGACCTTGACAGAAGAGGATCGAATGAATTATTTCTCCATTTGGAGTGGTGAAAATCATTTTGTAATATAAACAAACAGAGCAATTCTCGTAGCATCAACAATTTTATAATTGAGTTTCGGTTTTTATTTTTATTTCAGCGTTATGATTTTGTTGGTGAATCATAGGAATATAAGAGAGTATTTTTTTTGTTTGAGTTTTAGAGGCAGTGAAATTATTCGTTTATTTCAGATAAAAGAATGGGAGCAACTAACGAGTATTTTGTATTCAGATTTGTATGAAAATTATACATCAAATAGAACATAAATATTTCTTCTATTCCTGAAAAAAGTAGATTTCTGTGTTGAATAAGTGATTTTCAGTGAATTTTTTTCGAAAGTTAGGCTTAGCGCAAAAAATGCGCCGTCTTTTGGGACCAGTTCGGAAGCGAAGCGTGCCGTCTTTTGGGCCGCAACAGCTCCGGAATGCCGCCGTCCCGAAAGGGTTAATGGATACAATACATTTTTGGATAAACAAATACAATAATTGTTTTATGGGGTATATTATTTAATATAACACTCAGCAGGTAGGCATACATTCTACTCATTTTTTAATGATAATGAATACATACATACATATATAAGAAATATATAAAACGAAGACACGAATATATAATACGAATCACGAGGGGAACAGTAATTGGTTGTCTTTATCGAACATTCGTATTAACAGTCGTCATTATGACAGTGGAGCTTTGCAGGGCAACGACAAAATTTGCTTTACCACCAGAAGCGAGTAGACTGTATTTCAAATAAGTAGCAATATTATAAATCAATTAATTCCAACATTTAAGGTTACACATTTATATTCCCTGTATTATGAAACACATAAGTTTGCTCTTTGGTTTGCAACATTTTACAACCAAAACAGATTTAAGTAAAAAAGTTTTTGAAAATAATTAATAAAATTTCAACTTTAATATACAGATAAAATTATAACCTTGAAGATTTTCTCTTTGAGCAACCAAACGAGTCCAATTTCCTGTGTTGTATTTCTTACTTGTCTTCAATACTGATCTTGACTGACTTCCTAAACTGTACTGGTATACAACATATCCATCTCTCAGTTCTAAAGCTACAAAATCACCCTAATTGAAGAAATATTACTTAATTAACTTGCAAAAGAACTTTTAAAATAACATACATAACATTTAATAATATTAACCTCTCAAAATATATGTAAAAGTTAATAATATTAACTTATAACAGAACTTTCAAACTTTTTTTGATAAAATTTAATATCACAGTTTCTGGTGAGAAATAGAAGAACAGGAGTTCTTCAAACATTTCTATAATTAATGAATACCTCTCTATATAATATCTTCATATTAAAACATGTCATATACCCTAAAGTAAAAGTAGGCAGCTGGTTACCCACATCTGAATTTCATATGGCTTCCAACACTCCTTAGAAACTTATATTTCATGCAGTGCAAAAGCATCAAGAGTAAACTGGTGACTTTAAAATTAGGTACTCTTCTGTTAACTGGGTACCAGACAAATCCATTAGCTGGGTACTAGATAAAAACCGCCAAAATACAGCGATAACTCATCCAAACTAACAACTTTTTATCTTTTAACATGTATAGCAACCCTAAAACAAACCGTTTTTAAAAAATAAGTTTCTTTTTAGAAAAACTAGCCACTTTTTAAAATGTCGTGAAATGTTACTTTTATGTCATGAAACTAAAGAATGTTTCCTTGTTGCAGTTCCAGATCGAACAGCTATCACTTTAATGGCTGCGATTGAAGAACATATAGCTGATGGTAGTACCATATTTTCCAACTGTTGGAAAGGATACAAAACTGTAGAATTGAAAAATTCCGGATTTGAACATTTTACTGTAAATCACTCATATAATTTTGTGAACCCAACAACTGGATGCCACACCACACCCAAACAATAGAGCGGTTGCGAGGTTCTGCCAAAAGGCGGAATAAACGTCAACGTGGAACTGCAAGAAACCATTTAGAATCTTATTTAATTGAATTTATGTTGTGATGTTTGCATGCTAAAACAAATTTATTTTCAACAATTGTAAACGAAATTTACAATTTCATGCCTGCTACATAAATTGGTCTTTTTTTTTATTGCATATAAAAATAAAAGTTCACTAAAGTGAACATTTAGGCTTGTCGCTGACTACGTCAACTTTAAAACTCGGCGGTTTTGGTCTGGTACCCAGCTAACGGAAGAGTACCTAAAATTATTATTTGAATTTTGAAAACATTTATATTAAAGTGGATTCCTTTATATGCATTTACTATATAAAGGCCACCCACAGATTAGTAGATACAAGCCAAGCTTAGACAATGAGATCCACAGTTTCGGAGTGCCACTCTCATTAAAAGGCATATAAATTTGAATTTCTAGTTGGGTACAAATGCATCTGGTACATCTTTTGCGTAGCAGTGATACATCATATTATTTTCCTGTGATTAAGTAAGGCGCTTAGTTGAACATATGCTATATATTTTGGGACACTTTGGAAGTTAAAACATCTTAACACCTTTTATTAAATTTTCATTCCAGACAAAAAGGTATATAAATATTTTCTCATTTTATTTTCAGACTGTTTAACAATTATATTATGTGCCTTATTGATGGTTACACAGAAAATAATAATGACCATGATTTTATTGAAATAATTTTTCATAAAGGCTTTTATTAGAAAAAATGTTATTTGTGTACAGTAACATAAATTAATTGATTACACCTTACATTTATAAAAATTATAGCTAATTAAATTCCCGAGTTCATTCTAGTAATAAATTTTATCAGTATTGTATAAATTTATCAGTAAATTAATAAAACTGTATAATTCAAACTTTAACAGATAAATTTGTTATCAGCAGCCTGGAGTAATGAAGAAAATAAACTGAATGACTTTAACAAACAGTATAGACAGAGCAGACATTTTAATTGATTTTTAACTACTCCTAGCATTTGAAATCCAGAAGTAAAAGTTATAAATTTTACAATAAAGATTCACGCTAACAAAATTAAAGCAACTGTCAATATGGTCAAATTACAACAAGTGAGGATACATTTTTATAAAATAATAATAGTAATAATAATAATAATAAAAGTGTTGACTTACACTTTGAATATTGGGGGCAAAGAAAAGCAAGGCATCTTCATCAAAAGTTTTAAAACGCATAGCCACCACATAAGACCGTTTCTTGTAGCGCTTAATTTGAGGAAGAATAGCATATCCATCTCCTCTAAAACTGTATGCAGAAAAATCGGCTTCTTCGGCAGCACTAAAAAAATAAACACATATTTAACAAGAAAGATCAATCATACATAAAGCATTGATTATGAAACACTTTCCAACTGCAATGCAATTTTATTTAAACATCTCTAAAATGCAATACATTCAGCGGGAATATTTTTAATATTATCACAATACAACAATAATTTATTATATTTGAAAACTTAAAACTTCATCGAAAAAAATTAACTTTATTTAAATGACGTCATCGAAATATATATCGCCTGGCTCTCTATGTAAAAGCAGTAAATATTTCATTCATACATTTTTATTTCATTCATCACAGTACTACAATAATTTATTTTACTTAAAAACTTAAAACCATAGTGGTAAAAGTAATTTAACTCTAAGGTTAAAACTTCATTGAAAATTTCTGCTATAAAATAGTCGGTAAAATCAAAGAATGTTTCATTCATATCAGTGATAGTGCAGACGCCAGAACTGAATAATTTTGCGTTAAAGAAATTCAGCAAGTCTTCTACAACTCATCCTACATCTTAATATTGTTTACATTCTCCATAAGTGAAAATTAGGCTTCGTTGTAGAAATAATCAAAGTTTGATGATCATTTAAACTCACTAATATTGCAATTGCATTGTCGCAGTATATAGATGCACAGAAAAAAATAAAAAATAAAGCAGTTTTAGGACAGATGCAACACTAAATATAAATTAAAAAGAATTTTAAAAATCACAATTTTGACACAAGATGGATGCCATATTTTATTTTGAAGTGGGTCACGTGATTTCTTCATATGATATGGGTGTAATTATTATTTAAATTTTTATTAAAAAAACTACTGAATATATTTTGCTGAAATTTTTCTTATATTTCTTATGGGATAATTTGTATATTTCCTAAAACTTTCAAAGCAATTTGTGAATTTCAAATACGCTTAAATGTTTGAAAAATTTGGCCCCATAGGGTTCAATGTATTTCATTTTTTCAACCTGGGTTCAATCCAAAACTAATTGGGTGATATTACTCATTTATATTCCCATAGGTCCCACAGACTGTCTGAACAACATACTAAAATTTCATTTTGATGAAGTCATTTGTCATTTTTACGGCAGTTATCATGCTGACAGACGGACAGACAGACAGAATGAACAAAGTCATAAATACTTTTCAACTATGTTGTAAAGTGTTAAAAATGATGTTGTGTATTCTTATTTAAATGTTCAATTTGCAAAATACATGTTTTTTCTTTCCAACTTAATACTTCGTAAGTCTGCATAATTAGTTCATCATTTTAAGTAGGATTAAACTTTAACACAAGTTCAAAATAAAATTAAATTGATTTATATAACAAAAATACAATAAAAAATGCCAAGAAGACTAAGTTCTAAAATTATGTGCAACCTAAAGAAAAAGCACTATTAATCAGATAAATAGTATTTTAAAATGGAAAATTAAATATTTTATAAAAATCAAATGGTAAACAGTTTACATTAAATTTCTTTACATTATTGTTGAGAGACTATTACAAAGTAAAGACTTGATTATTTGACCTAAATAGGACTGTAAGAAGGTCAGATAACTGAAAATGTCAGATAATCCGGGACTACTAGAAACAAGTTATTTATTGAATGCTGTATAATAAAATAAGACTGACTTATAATACTGAAAACATGTTGTTTTGTTTCATTACTTTAAAACATATGCCGCAAATATAAGTAAATACATATGTAATACATACATATTTTATATAAGATTAAATTTATGTTTGATATACACATAGCACTGTGCATTAAACATTGTGATTGCAGACTTTAAACTGTATTTTACTTTTGGTAATGGAATAACATGTCCTTAAAATTAGCATTATTAGACAAAACCAAGAACAAAACGTTTTTAAAAAACGAAAGGTCTTTCATTTAACATCCTAAAAGACGTACAAAATATTGTTAAAAACTGCCAGAGCACTTTTAGACGTATATACGCTCTTCATCAGCGGCTACATGAGTAGTAAAAGTATGGAATGTTTATATATAGAGAGACCATTTTAAAACAAATTTGCATAAAATATAAAATGGTAAATGAACTTACTAACATAATACAAGAAATATACACTGAAATTACAAAATAAGTTTAAACGCTTACGAATTTTAAAATATTACAAGAAAAGAACTAATCCAAATTTTAGAAAAATGTCAAGTATGATATTCCTGAGAGTGACGTCACATAAAACTTTTAAGAGATTTGATTTGCATAGAGTCGAGAATAAGTCGCCAAGCATAACTTAAAATTTGAACAGGATCAAAATTACAAATTGATTCACGGTAAATATAAATAAATAGGGATTCCTAAAGAAGAATACTACGTGGATTGTTAAAACGAACCAAAAGGAAAGTTTTTTCAAAAACGGGTAGAAATTTATCATTAGCCACATATTGAGCAAGAGCCGTAGAAAGTTTACCAGATTTTACATCGCGAGCATGTTCTGCTAAACGGATGCCAACAGTATGTTTTGTACTACCAATGTAAAATTTATAGTCACTTTAACATTATTATTATTTTTTTTTACATTTTGCAAAGATGGTCAGATAATTTGGAATGTCAAATAATTGAATGTCAAATAATTGAGACTCTAAACAAAACTTCCACATGCCTGAAATATTGAGTAAAGGGGAAATTTTTTTTTTTATAGAAATAGAAATTATAAAACATTCCTTTTTTATAGAGAATTTTTTTCTGTCATCAAAAATGAAACTCCTAGTTTTAACATTTTCAGCAACATCATTGCTATTCTCATATTTAAAAGTTGTTTAACTAAACATAATTTCCAGTATGGTTGCAGAAACATAATCACTGTAGTGACAAAAATGAGAGTGAACAGAAAATCACAATCTGATGAAACAGTACAGTTATACTAAGTACTAACACATATGTTTCACAGATTCTCTAAACTGGATAGAAAATAAATAAATTAAGGACACAACATCGTTAGACAAAGTAATTTAATAAAACATCCTAAAGATGTACAAAGTTTTTAAAAACATGGCCAGAGCGCTTTCAGGCGTTAGTACACCCTTCATCAGTGGCTACATGAAAAGCAGACATGGATCATTCATATATAGACCATATACGTAGCAAATTTACATAAATAAATATAAAATATAATCCGAAATTAGTGAAGTTGAATAGGTTATTAATTAATACAAATAAACCTAAAAAATAGGTACAAAATGGGCAGGAAATTATCACGAGCCACACATTGATTTCCTGCCCATCTTTGAAAAAACTTTCGTCTTAATTCGTTGTAATAACCCTCGTAATATTCTCCTTTATGAATCCCTTTTTATTTATATTTACCATTCGTCGATTTGTAATTCTGATCCCATTCAAATTCTAAGTTATGCTTGGCGACTCGTTCTAGACTCTATACAATTCAAGTCTCTTCATAGTTATCTATGACGTAATCCTTGTAAAACGTATACTTGAGTGTTTTTTAGAATTTGTACTTTTCTGGTAATGTTCTTAACATATGTTTTTTAAAAAATTGTGTACCTATTTTTTAGGTTTATTTGTATTAATTAATAGCCTATTCAACTTACTAATTTTAGATTATATTTTATATTTATTTATGCAAATTTGCTACGTATATAGTCTGGCCATATTTTTAAAACTTTGTATGTCTTTAGGATGTTTTTATTAAATGACCTTGTCTAAACGATGTTGTGTCCTCAATTTATTTAGATGAAACAGACGTGATGCCAATTTGATTATTATGAACAGAAAATGTTTGAATATTCAAATACAAAGTACAAAAGAGCATCAAAGCTTAATTATTCAAATTTACTTTAATAAATTTAACACTATATATTTAATTTGCTCTTTATATTTATGAAATAATGTGTCCTCATATTGAATGTTTTTACTATAATGTTTTCCTGACAATGTTGCTCATGTCCGTGACAAACCTTAACCCTTTCAGGACGGCGGCATTCCGAAACTACCGTGGCCCAAAGGACGAAGCGCTTCGTTTCCGAAATATGCCCAAAAGACTATTTTTTTTGCGTTAAGCCTAACTTTCGAAAAAAATTCACTAAAAATCACCCGTTCAACACAGCATTCTACTTTTATCAGGAAGAAAGGAAATACTTATTTTCTATTTGATGTATATTTTTTATACAAATTTTCTTTTATCAAAATATTAAAAATTTTAGTGTATATATGTTTTAGGTACAGATGGATAATTCCTTGGCATGTCCTTCCGATTTTTTAAAACTGTACCACATACATGCGTATTCTTAGACAACAAATACTTTGCAAGTACAGGAGAGGTAAAAAATTTATCCAAATACAAAGTATATCCTTTTCCTAAAAGTTCACTTAGAAATGTTTTCACAACGCGTTCTCCATACCCACCATCAGAGCTTGATAATTCTGTGTCCTTTCCAGTATGCACAAGGAAATTCCATTTATAGCCTGATTCCGATTCTGACGATTTATATATTTTTATTCCATATCTGGACCTTTTCGATGGGATATATTAACGAAATCCCAGCCTTCCTTTCCATGAGAACATAAATAACCTAATCATTTCATTGCCGCACATTCCTTTACCCCCCCCCCCTCCCCCACCCACTCAAAAAAAAAAAATGCTCTCTTATATTCCTCTAATTCAACAACAAAATCAATAAAAGACAAAATCAGAACGAGACCCTGAACTCAATTATAAAATTGTTTATGCTGCGAGAAGTGAGCTGTCTGTTTACGCTACAGAACCATGTTTCATCCCTCCAAATGGAGAAATAATTCATTGGATTCTCCTTGTGCCAAGGTCAAACATCTACAAAATACATTTAAGTTGCTTCCACGGGCTTTTAACGCCATCTAGTAGACAAATACATTCAAATTAAAACGTTCCACGTAGAAACACCAATATGTGCCAGTCGTCCTTTAGGGTAAAATTTCCTCCGGCCCGAGTGAGTGCCATTCGTCCTTGAATGCAATTTCGCAGCTGGCACATGGGCGTGCCGATCATCGCGAAAGGGTTAAGTCAGGGTAACCTTAAGTAACCTGGGTAGTGCTAAATGAGTAACGGCTAATGGCCATGGGATCTCTCATTAATTTGTAGTATTCTTGTCTTGTGTTTACTTAGTCTATTTGTTTTCTACCTTTGTATCACTGTGATATGCACATTATATAATGGATTGATTTCCAATAAAGCCATATGCAACAACAACTTTAATAAAAATTATCATTGTTATATAGCCTTTTCAAAAACAATTTAAATATTATTAAAAAGAAAAAGTGATAAAAAAGCTATACCCTTCCTTGCAACCTGCACAACCTTGACTAGACATAAAATTCCATAGTCCAACTTTTTTTCCATCCAATACCACTTCATACAAGCATCCCGCAAAATTCCTTGCTTTTAAATCACGAGGAACCTACAAAAAAAAAAAAATTATAAAAATGAAATTCTCATAAAATAAATTACTTCATATTTTAAATATACAAACAATATTATCAGTAAATTATATGTTCTTCCCACTAAACCAGACATTCCTAACCACATATTTAGGGAATAGCATCTATACTGTATGTTCTTCCACAAATGGCCAAACTCTTTGCAAAAAGAAAAATGCTGAAAGTAACCACTCGATATCGCATTCTTCCATCAGTTGTATTTAGCATTATCTTAATGAACTTGTGCCTGAGCTCTCTCCTCAGCATTCATATCATGCAAGAGCTCTGCTACAGTATTCTTGAAAACAACAATCATATTGAAAACACTTACTAAGCTTGTCCGTGGGGCAAGATGGTTTGCTATTAAATTGGGAGAATAAAAAGAATGTGTTTTGTCAAAAAATTACATGATCTGTGCAGTTTCACAAAGACTGTTATTTGACACAGTAAATTTATAGAACTTAATTTACGTGGCATTAACTTTGCAGCATGCAATTTGTATAGCATACACATTATAACAGTAGCATAACCACAATATCAATGACTCTGTATTGTCTCAGAGCTGTCAGCAGATCATGTAATATTAACTTTGAGCCACTAAACTAAGGACCCCAGTTATAAAACTGAACGGTCAGATTTAATAATCAGTAATTTGAGTAATCTGATTTATTCAAAATTCTATTTTAATGCAAGGTAAAGTTGCATTAAAAATGTGAATCTTTAATTTACTTAATTTCCAAAGATTCATAATTCTAATGAAGACAAAACAACTGACTGCAATGGGAATCAAAAACTTCAATTGATTTAACCTGCATTAAAATGAAATTCTCTGTGTGGCAACTCAATTTACTCAATTATTACACTTGGCTGCTCAAATTTTACTGCCTCAGAGTTACTTAGTATAACAGACCACGAATTATCACCGTCTTCAGCCACTTCAATTATCACCACTGAACCTCAAATATAATGTAGTTTTCCGGAGAATATCAAGTGATCTGCATTATAAGCCAACCATGGCATAACAGATACGTATAACTGAATATACTAATTAAAAAGAAAACTTACTTGCAACCATTATGTATGAATGAAACTGATGTATCACTAACAGTTTTATAAACATGCCTAATGTACAGTGGCAGACAGAAAAACTGCATCACTTGTGATACAGCTTTTTCGTCCAATGAAATTACAGTTACAATGTACACATTGTAAGGTTGTTGTACCACAAACATGGTGAACCATATAACATCCAGATGTTGATTCACTTTATGCCAGACCATTGCTAGTCAAGGAGGTAATTGCATATCAAGGAGGATCAATAAAATATAGAGAACTTATTTTGATTCTTTACTGCATATGAAACTATTATGCTAACTTGGTATTTCTGTTTGTCATAAAATGTATGGTTGTCCTAATGGACATTTGCATGATTTCTCATATTTCCATTGATTATGCATTTTAAACTTTGGGAAAATATTCATGGCAATTTTGTATCAGAAGCAATCTTTTTATTGGAAATACAGCAAACTCCACTTATCTGCCACCTCATCATCGAACAGAATGAGCACAAAAAGAAAACAAGTTGTTCTTATTATGAAAAAAAAATTAGTGATCAAAGAAAAGATTTGGAGATGATTAATAAGAATAAAATGCTTGTGGTTTCTGTTTTTTTTTTTTTTGTAACTAAATTTATTCAATTAAAGTGTTCTTTTACCGTCATCTGTTGTGTGTTTTTTAATATAAGAAAAAACAAATTATATTTGCATATTTGTATGATTTTAAAAATAACACTTTGCTTAACTTCTACTTTCCTGTCTATTTCGCTTTTGGCCACATCTTTAGTTCTGTGATTGACAGATAAATAAGAGTTTACTGTAAACTATATCCTGTCTAACAAATTCAATGTTTTCTATTATTTGAAAAACTTACTCTGTAACCTTTGGGTGTTCCTCCAATATAAAAAAAAGATGTAGAATCTAAATCCATTTTAGAGAAACCTGCAGGAGATGCTCCAGTAACTATATGGGGATCTCTGTTTTGAGCATGTATTGTGGGCATAACACTCAAAGTTGCAACATTGCCAAACCTACAATAAACATTCATAATTTAGTCATTGTAATCCAACACAAAAATTTATAAAATGTGTTTACAGTTACATTATTTTTATAACTTACAGATTATAATAGTAGTACTAGAAGTGTTTAAGTTTAATCTTAAATGAAGTGTAAAAAACTTATTAGTAGTCCCAAATATTAAGAAATATTTATACAATATTCAGTTTTTAATATACAGTATATACTTGCGTATAAGTTCCCCCCCTACTTTCAGAGGAAAAAATTGAAAAAAAATCCAAAATTCGCATATAAGTCGATCCCAAAAAGAGGAGAAATTTTTTTTTTCAATAAATTATTCAAAAACATTTGAACCCCCCCCCCCCCCAAAAAAAAAAAAAAATATATATATATATATATATATATATATGTATGTATAATAATAAAATTTAATTTCCATAATAAAAACTTCATTGGAACACTTTAAGTCCAATTCCGAGCAAGTAATCCTATGACATACGAGAGTTGTCTCCCGTCCGCTTTAGGGGCAGTCATTCTCGTGTGACAAGCTCCAGGCATTCTTTTACTGCTAGCACGCATCATCCTCAAAAAAGACGAACCATTTTTTGTGGAAGACGATCCGATCATTTGACCGTAATCAGAGAAGCGAGAGATAAACATTGAACATAAATGAGTGAGTATAACAGTCATATGTATATCTTTAATAATGTGATACGCTGGTAGTCGGGAGCATTGGGAAGGCAATGACTCACAGGAGAGTTTTGAAGTACAGAGAAATTCGGAGTGAGCGATTGCGTAATTACTACAGCATCATTATAGGAATTGCCTTGTGGGAAAAAAGAACTTTTAGACTTACAATTTTTTTAGACTCCATATAAATCGGTCGCTGAAAGTATAGTGTATAAGACAGACAGACAGACATTGTCTTTTATTATTTAAGATATATAATCATAACATGTTTATTTAATCATATCTGCAATCTATAATGTTAAAACAATTCATTTTTACAGCAATATTTCTATTAATTATCTTATTTTGCTATTCTAAAAGTTAGTTTGCAGCCAATTATGTTTCAACATTTACATACATATCCACTTTTTATTATTTAAACTCTGCTAATAAAGTATTTCTTATGCAGTAAGCCACTGTGTTGCTACACAACTAGAATTTTTGTAAGAGATAACTTGAAAACATTGTGATAATGCATGAGAAATATTATGTCAAGCTTTATCTAAATATCTGACAGACTTTAAGCTAATACTATCAATATAGGCAAGTATATAGATTTTCCAAATATAAAAGCACAGAGCAGCTTCAAAATGAAAGCAAAAAGAGATTTGAAAAATTTATGTTCAATCTATAAAAATCTACACTATATTTTCAAAATTATAGTGGAGATTTAGGATTAACTTGTTTCAGTTGCATATGATTCGGTTCATTGGTGTTTTTTTTTTTTTTTTTTTTTTTTTTTTTATTATTATTATTATTATTTTGTACATAATATAAATATTTTAAATCTGAGTGAAGTGTTTTAAAATGGCTACAATAATTTTCTTATGGAGATGAATATAAAGCACAAATATAATAACAATGTAGTATACAGTTGTTTCAAGGATATGCTGGATCCCCATCATCAGTGCTAGAGAGCCAACAAAGCAGAAGTAAAAAAAAAAAAAAAATGGGCCAATTCCAATTTTACCTTTTAGACTTTGGGTTTGTCGGTTCTCTAGCATATCCTTGAAACAGCTGTATACTATATTGTTATTTGACATGTGCTTAACTTGTTTAGGATCAGCATGTCACATATCCATTGGAGAGTTTCTTAGTTCCTTGGCTTGTCAGTGCATGTTAGCCTCAAACGTGAGATGACTACTGGAGCCCATTGAGGCATATGTGCAATGAGAAACTATAACATTTCTACCAAAAATTTTAAGTATCACTAGATAGCACTAGAACCCCGTAATTTTTGCAAAACTAGTTCTTTGGATCATTGACCTTCATATTTGTTTCGTTTTCTGTTTTTCATTAGGATGCTGACTAAGTTGATAATATAAAGAAACGCACGTGCAAGCATTTGTAGTTGTCTGGCAATTTAAAAGGCACGTCGACTGAGATATTTATAGGAAATATTTCTATCATGGTAGTTGTTTTGTGCTTATTTTAAGGAAAGGGTCATGTGTGGTATGTTTAGCATGTTAAATGGGAGGGGGAGGAAATTTGTATCGATGAAAGTTTATTTGCATGGAAAGGAAGATTAGGTTTTCGGGAATATATTCCATCAAAACATTCACAATATGGAATTAAAATTTATAAACTATGTGAGTCAATTTCAGGTTACATATGGAACTTTTTGGTGTATACAGGGAAAGACACACAACTTTTGGAAACAAGTGGATTGTATGGAGAAAGAGCAGTAAAGACTTTATTAGCGGACTTGTCATCTCCTCATCTGTATCTCGACATATTTTTTGTTTCTCTGGAACTAACATTACACCTTATTTCAAATCAAACAAATGTTTGAGGCACGGTGTCGAAGTACAGGAATGGCATGCCTAAAAACTTACGTCGGGAAGTTTCCAAAAAATCAAATCTTGGCATTTCAAAAGAAAAGTGTTTGTGTTCATAGATAAGAAAAAAGATATAGTGATGTTAACAACTTTCCATGAAAATATAGTATCCGTCATCAAAAAAGACAAGAACACACAAGAAGACATTTTGAAACCACATTGCATGGTTGATTATAATAAGAATATGGGTGGAATAGATAAGGGAGATTCGGTAATGCACCATTACCCAGCTTTCAGAAAAACAGCAAAATAGTATTGAAAGTTATTTTTTGGTTTCTTAGACATGACAGTATTAAATTCGCATATATTGTTTATGAAACAAACTGGCTAACAGCTTACAGCGTTAAAGTTTAAATTTAGGGTTATTCATCAAATTATTGAAAAATACACTGAATCTAAAATGGGAAAATCAACATCTCCAGTGTCTAATCCTTTACGGTTAACTGGTCGACATTTTCTTAGCTTACATGTTAATACAAATGGGAAAAAATCTCGAAAAAGGTGCATAGTTTGTTTTAAAAGTTCCCTAAAAGAAAAGTGCTACAAGCAATTGTTTTATGAGTGCAAAATTTGCAACGTAGGACTCTGTATTGAACCCTGTTTTGAAATATTTCATACATTACAAAACATTCAATAGAGATGTCTGATTACATAAAAAATTGCAGAATTTATAATAAAATGTTTATAATAATGTTACATTTTATATTTAGAATAAGTGCTATTTTTAGATTTGTTGCGATATTTAGATTTTTTAGTTTAGAATTAAGTTTTCATTTAATTGCTTTATAACTGCATT
Source organism: Amaurobius ferox (assembly GCA_951213105.1). Taxonomy (NCBI): domain Eukaryota; kingdom Metazoa; phylum Arthropoda; class Arachnida; order Araneae; family Amaurobiidae; genus Amaurobius; species Amaurobius ferox. The sequence goes on from OX578139.1 coordinate 106,696,302, forward strand.
TCTGTTATATTTCATATTATATTTACATTTTATATTGCTAAACAATTACTCAGTCAATCGGTAAGTTGATGTCTACACGACAATCTAATTGTAGCAGTGATTCAAAGTAAAGTTGATTTAATATGATATTTTTGCCGTGTTAGGCTTAGCTGTAAAAAGTGCCTGGGCCTGGAGTAGCAGACTATTCTTGTTGCGCACAGGCCCGTAGAAAAAAAAATGCTGCTTCCTTCACTGTCTGGCCGTGAATGGGTTAAATAAAATACACTGCTCATGTTTTCCTTAGACTTTGCACTGTTATTTACTTATTGATACATAATATATAAAATAACAAAATTATTAAACCAAATAAAAAACATAACAAAAAATAGCCCTTTTTATAAGTCACACTCACCTATTTACTTCAATTTTATACCAGCGTTCATCCCTTAATAACTGTTCATCATTGGTCTCAATGGTCAAATTATGCTGTATCATTTCACTTCCATTACCTGCATTCCAAAGAAATCTTATTTTACGATTCACCATTTCAACTATCATGTAATCTTCCTAAAATTAAAAGAAATTCATATAAGGACATATAAAAGTAACGAATAATAATTTTTTCCAAAATACAACATTTTCTGCACAATTTTTCTTCAAATTTAATATTACTTGAATTACTGTAATTCCTCATATCAATACCTGTTAACACACAGGAAAAAAATATACAATATATCCAAAGAAAATTCTTAAAATAAGTAATGATCTTATAAAAACTTGTAAGTAAAAAAAAATTACAGGAGTGTATAACATGAATCCTGATTTAATTACTGTTAATAAATTTACCTAACTATTCAGAAATTTATATATAATTAAATTAATATTTATGCTTTTAAAGGATAAATGCTATTGCTTGAATTACTTGCATCTTGAATAATGTACCTGCATCTACCTGTAGATAAAGAATAAATTTTGGAATTAAAATTAGGAATAATTTGTTTTGGTTGCAGACAAAAAAATAACCCAGCAAAATCTTGATTTTTCCCTGGATATAAAGAGGCAGTTTTATAAGCCAAATTAAATCCTTTTTTATTTTTTTAATAAAAAATATATTATTGGATAAATATTGCCTATACAAGGGAATATCTTGAAATGGCAAAGATTTTCTAACAATCAAATAAAAGTAGGTGCATCTCTCTCTCTTTAGACAGAAAAAATAGACCCCCCCCCCCCCAAATAAAAATTTAAATAAATCAAAGTCTTCTTTAAAGATAAATTTAATTAACGGGACATAGTGAAAAAGTAATAGTCAAATGCACACTTAATTATATCGATTTAGCAAACTTGTCAATTTAGAAAATTATTTGTTAAACCAAGTTTAGTATAACATTTCTTCATTAATTACTTTCTCTTAGAGAACATGTTTTTCATTTCACAAAATTTTTCCATTGAATCATCTAAACAATTTTACAACTTTAGTCACATCTAGGTTTTAGTATTTTGAATTTTAGGCAGAAAGTTACTCTTAAAAGTTCTTGTTTGAACTGCCTTGACAACTATACAATAAAGTACAATAAAGTGAAATATCCAATCTGAAAGGTACACAGGAAAATGTTTAATAATCCTTACAAAAAAAAAAAAAAAAAAAAAAGAATACCTAGAAACAGGGAAAACAGTTATCAAAAAATGCATAAAAAATGTTTAACAATCCTTACCAAAAAAAAAAAAAAAACCTAGAAACAGGAAAACCACTTTCAAAATTATCTTTCCGGCAAAAAATAACATTTTTATCTACATAAATCAGAAGTCCTTTCACTGCAGTGAACACATATATGTATACAATTAATGTATACTAAAATTACAATTTCTTTCTTTATCAAATTTAATAAAATAATAGGACAATTTAAAAAAATTAACTTCTGATATAACTATAATAATATAATTATAGTTATTGCAGAATTATTTAAAAAAAAAAAATTAAACATAAAATCTGTTGCTGTTCCAATTAACACTGTTTTTAGATAGATCTTGTGATTTTCACATAACAGACATTTCACTGCACTGGTCAGCTCACTACAAAAATGTGTAATACAACAAGAAATTACTTCTATAGTTGCGGCAAAAAGAGAGAAATATCCAAATTGATACTATCTGACTTAATTGTAATAATAACTAAGACTACAACACTAGGACATAAAGCTGAACTTATATCACTGACATAATAAAAAATTATATATTTTGAGAATAAGCATAATTTATTAGTGTAGTAATATCATGCTCAAATGCACTATTTATAGTGTGTACATCAAAAGGTTTTGAAACACACTTACTGGTTCTTTATCTCTCGTCATCTAAGCAGCATTGAAAAGAGATAAAATATAAACAATGATAATGAAAAACATTATTATTCCATATTTAAGAAAAAAATTTATTATTTCTTTACATGCTCTATGTAAAGCAACAAATAATCTCAATACAACCACATTTAAAATGTACCCTATGATTTACTTCACATATGCATCTTTATGCATGTGTAGCAAACTCTCAATAAGATGTTTATCACTGCAAAAATTGGTAAGTTTCTAACACTGAAAAGCATCTTTTTTTATATATGAGCCACAACACGTCTTCACATAAATATGGATAAGAAAATCATGTTCTTTATAAAATTAAACAATAAAAAAGATAACAAATATTTATAATCATTCTATAGCGAGAACAGATGAAGTTCAAAACTAAAAAATTGTCTAATTGATTATGGCATAAATCTAAATACAAAATTTTATAATACATCTGGTTGAAATATTTCTATATGCAACAAATGCATGCTAAATATCACTCAGATTACAATGTATTTTCAGAATTAAAATATATGCTACAGTGTGAAAAAGCATCAATGCATCAATAAAACAACATAAATGAACAAAAATACAAACGAATGCATGAACAAAAATACAAACAAATGCATGAACAAAAATACAAACAAATGCATGAACAAAAATACAATAAAATAACATGAATACTTACAGTTTTTGAGCTAGCTAGGAACAATAATAAACTATTTTTGGCATCCGTTTTAACAGCATAGTGCAAGACAATTGTATTTGTAGATGTAGGTTCTATTTCTGGTTGATAAGACCGTACACATATACCAGCACTATCAGCACTCAGCGAGACTCTAATCTAAAATATTGTAACAATAAAAACCCTTAAAATGTATAATAGAAACAATAAAAATGTTTTTATTTATTTGAAAAACAAATTTAAAAGTCAGTAGATAACAAAACATTCATGGAATGAACAGCAAAGTATGAACACAATTTAATCAGATGGGTCTACCATAGCATGAAAATGTAATAATGTAATGCAATACAATACATCTACCATGAAAATGTAATAATGTAATGCAATACAATACTAAGTTGGATCAAAAATTTTCATTACATTCCTTTTTTTTTTAAATCTTATATAAAATATATTTAAAAAAAATATTATTTGAACAAAAGTTCATTCAAAAGTAAACCCCATTATCTTCGATGATTATGTGCTATTTTTATATGACCCAAATTTATTTGTTTGTAAAACCATCTTTTGATAAGAAGAGCTCTCATAAATTAGAATACTGCCTCTACTTCCATGTATTAGAAGTGCATCATTGTTCCATTATATGACAGAGACATATTTGGATTATATACAAGTTATTTCCTAATGTCACAGATTTTTTGCATTTTGCTGTGCCTATATAAATCATATGTCGTATCTTGGCAGAAATAAATTTACTAATATCATAAGTACATTAATCAGTCCAGTATCCACAGTATTTGTAGAATATCTTCTTACTTTCCAAACTACAAATGTCAACCAAATTTTCAATTAACCTCTCCTAATTGCAAATATATATTTCTACGCTTTTACATGTATTAATGATTTTGTATGATTAGTCATATGTGCAATGCAGTATCTTATAAAGTTAAATTGGTGATCTATACATTAATTATATATATGCGTGTATGTGTTTTACAATCTCTTTTAGTATATATATAACTGTTACATTGTTGTTTACATTTGACTGTTTTAGGTGACAATGGTAACTCTTTTTATGTTATTTTATTCTTTTCACATTGAAAATATTTAGATGTTATTGTATTATTATACAATAGCATTGAACTGGCTTATTTATTTTGATGTTTTAATTTTTATTGATTATTGCTAATTCTGATCCAATATCTACATTCTTCTACGTTGGGCCATGTGCATAAATTCTGTAATAAAATTTATAGTTATGCATACAGAAACGTAGAATTTCAGTATTACTGAACCAGATATAGTCCTTGAGAACATACATGGTTTCGAAAATACTTTTCAATTTTATATTTTATATTTTTCTTGTGTGATACTCTTTGTGATACTCTTGTGTGATACTCAACTTTTGAGCGCCAGGAAAGGCATAGCTCCATTTGTTGATTTATCAATTTGAATCTATTCAGCTCATACACTATTCATGCACTTACACCATGTATGTGATTGCAGGGAACAAAGGGTTTAATACCTGTATTACATATATGATTTTTTAAAATTTAAATATTAATTTCATTTTTGGGTGTAGTTAGAGGCTTAATTTATATCAAGGCTTTCTCAACATGATGTCCAGATATCAAATACTTACCTTATATATGGAACAGGGAATGAGGGGTAATCAATACCTATTTAGTATTTTATTTATAAAGGAATATTCTCAAGCCAAACGTTGGGTCTATTTTATTTTTACTTTTATATGTGCCCTTCATACAACTTTTAATAAAGGGTAAGTCACAGAAAATTAAAATATACAAGTAATTAAATTTCTTACAATTTATATATACAGTAGAACCTTGATTATCCGGCCTTCAATTATCCGGAACTCTCGGGTAACCGGCCATCCTTGAGTCAAGCTTAAAAATTTTTTTAAAACGTGCGCTAATTTTTCTTTTCCTTTTACAAGGTATGGCATGATAGGTCTAGCCTTTCATTTCAGTGTCACATGCCTAGCAGCTGTTCACTGACATCATCTAACTAGTCACCAATCAGATTACAGTAGATAAGGAGAGGGAGGGAAATATCCGGATTGTTATTTCACGTGTTTTGTCTCTAGCTTTTCTTGCAAGATTTGAGTCTACTACAGTACGGATTAGATTTTTAGAAATGTCGATGTCCAAAAGGAAGCGCACTGTGCTAACAATTAGTCAAATAATGGATATTATAAAAAGGCTTGAAACAGGTGAAGCTAGCATCCATATCTCGAATGATTTTGTTGATAAATCAATGATTGATGATATCAATCATGATGCAAAGAAAATAAAGAGCTTTGTAATTTCATTGGAATCCGGGAATCAAAATCCGCAGAAGATACACAAAACAATGAAATCAGCCGAAGATCGTGGATTGGACACTACTTTGTTCAGATGGTTTTTACAAAAAAGAAGTGAGGGTGTTCCTCTTTCTGGCTGCATGTTACAGGAGAAAGCTTTATTAATGAATTCAAAGCTTGGAGTGAATGAAAATTTTAAAGCAAGTAGTGGATGGGTGGAAAGATTTAAACATTGCCATGGAATACGCCAATTAAGCATTGAAGGGGAAAAGGTTTCATTGAATTTTGAAGATGCTGATTCTTTTGTTAAGAAATTGCAAAAGATTATCAAGGATGAAAATTTAATTCCAAACCAAATCTACAACTGTGACGAAACAGGCTTATATTGGAAAGCTCTTCCGACAAAAACTCTTGCTGCTGTCAATAAAGACTCAGCTCCCGGTCGAAAAAAAAAGAAAGAATGTGTCACAATCCTTGAGTGTTTGAATGCATCTGGATCACATAGCCTAAAATTAACTGTTGTTGGAAAATAAAAAAAACCACGTTGTTTTAAGCATCTGAATGTGAAAGCCCTTCCTGTTGATTATCGAAATCAGAGAAGTGGGTGGATGAATAGTGTTCTTGAAGATTTATTTTTCAATTGCTTCACGCCTGCAGTAAGGAAGAATCAAGAGAAGACAAATCTGAATGGAGCAGTTTTGTTGTTAGACAACGCACCTGCTCATCGAAATGTCGACATGCTTATTGAGGGAAACATCTGTTGTATCTTTTTACCACCAAACACTACAGCCATTTTGCAGCCTATAGATCAAGGTGTTCTTGAATCCTTAAAACGAAGATATAGAAAAGAACTCATTAGAAAAATACTATTCGAAGGGCATGAAAATGGAATGAATGTGGTTGAATTCTGGAAGAAGCTAACTATAAAAGACTGCATTTATATGCTTGCCGATGCATGGGCCTCCCTTCCCCAGCATACTATTCAGCATAGTTGGAGAAAACTTGCACCCTACTTACCTAAAGAGATAACAGAAGACACGGCTGCGGTTCTACCTACTGACGATGACGGTTTGAATTCTAATGGCACGATTTTTGTGACAAAGTTTACCCAAATTACGGGATATGATACATGCAATACGGATAATATCAATGAATGGTTAAACAGTGACCATAATGATCCAGGATTCCAAATCTTAACCAATGATGAAATCATATCCCAAATTCAGAATGAACGTACTACTGAAAATGAAACCGAAAGCGAAAACAAACAATGCAAGGTTAGCAATGTAGCAGCTTTTGACTGTTTTTCAAAAGAACTCACACAGTTGGAGCAACAATCCGATGCTGACCAAACTGAACTATTGCTACTAATGAGACTTCGGGATAGAGCCACAAAACAACGTTTGTCGCAACTGCGACAACAAAAACTGCCATTTCAAGCAATAGCTTAACAATAGGCAAACTTGCCTTGCCATACGTGTATGTATATATACATACTACATACAGTATATGCAATTGTTGTAGTACATCATATGTAGTACATGGTACATGTATATTTAAATTGTTGCATTTAAAATTACTAAAAAAGTTTGTTTATTAATTACATATAGGTGTATGTATTAGTATTGTACTGGCTCACTACTACATATTTAATGTATTTTCGGTTATCCGGCATTTTCGATTTTTCGGCCTACTCCCAGTCCCAATTAGGCCGGATAATCAAGGTTCTACTATATATATAATAAAAATATATGAAATTCTAATTAGAGATTAGAGATAAGTTGTAACTCATATGACCATAACTTAAAATATAAGATAACTACTTAAAACGATGTAATAAATAGAGATTTATCAATCAAGAGGTGAATAAAATACATATATCTAGTCATCAAGCTAAAAATAATCAACATACCAATGGTAAGATTTTGAATATCAAAAAACAGAGAAAAACCAAACATTAAAGCCAAACACATAGAAAAGCACTAGGCTAAAAAAGGATTTCATTTTGAACAGATTCGTCTTCAGGTCCAAGTATCTATTCAAAATGAATAAAAAAAGCTTGTTTCTGAAAATGGAGATAGATAATATCTACAAACTCCGTCTACTTGGCCTGCAAGATAATAGATTGATAAATAAAATAGGAATATAAAGATAATATACCTGAGAAAATTTTGCACATGTCCTATCATAAAGCAATAAATAACGAGAATACTGTTGCCATTTGCAGGAGATAAAAGTGGAGATCAACTGTTGCCAATTGTGAAATATAAATAACAGTATTGTTATGCCGAGATTTGACAGTTCTAAATTTAATTAATAGTTCAAAATTATGTAATAGCTTAAAATTCGTTATTTTCCCCTTTCCCTTCAAAATTCAAAATTTATTTGTTGTTTTCGAATATTTCGGCGATTTATTTCCCCTTTAACGTAATTTGTTATCTTTTTAATGTTTTTATTATTCAAAATTGTGCGCAATGTGCCTTTAAACGTTAAATAATCTTTTGTTAATTCTCATAATCTTCGTTTTCAGCTGTTAACTTCATTTCAGTTCATTCACGAATCCGCAAAATAAAGGCACTTTTTAAGACGAAATTTGGCTTTCCCTCGCTTATCAGTTAAAACACCTGCAAGTAGGGTGCCAATAGGGTTGCCTCACGACATCCGGTGACCATGCGTCACCACGGTTCGTGGTTGCCGCCTTGGCGGAAGTGATCCCGTTTTATGATTCTTGGCATAACAGCGTTTTATTTCCGCAGTGTATGCATAAGCGCTCGGCGCGAAGCGCAGGGTTTCACTCACCAAGTTTGGCGTCTCCTGGGAAGGCAAGCGTGTTGCCGGGGATTCGATTCCTGTCCGGCATTGGAGAAGGTGGTCATTTTCTTTTGCTCTGAAAAACCGCGGTCCGGACCCCGAGCAAGGGGACCCATGACTCGCGGTCGCTGAATAACCTGACTTAAAATATTCCTCTGTTCAAGAGTAGTAGAGGTGATGCTGAGTTTCTGACACCCTACAAGTGCTCTCTTTGTGTGTCCCTTTTTCGTCAACCAGTTTTATTTTGCCTGCATTGTACATGGTACAATCTGCACCTACACAATTTTAAAATGTGCTCTCCTTCATGTTGTGAGATCGCCACTGGTATTCCTCGGCCATCACTGGTTGTGCACCGCATAAGCCTTGGTTGCTGATTCACCTTTTTTTTGGATCCAGAGCTGTCATCTATTTCGCCAATGAAAGTATCAAGAGCTGTCAATGGTTTCGCAAAAGGAATTCATCCCTCCCCCGCGAGCCGTGGCGGGGATATGGTCTCGAAGTTTGGAGGTGTGGTTTCACACAATTTACTTATCAATCACTTCTAAAGTGCATACCAGCAAGTGTTAGTGTTACGTTCATCAGTTTCTCCAAAGTGCGGTTTTAGTTTTCATGTTTTACTTGTGAACTTCATAATCACCTTTGTTCATCATAATCACCTTTGTTCTGCGGTGCTGCCATCTAGGAGCACCTCCTAGATTGAAATTCAAATAGGGAAAATTGATCTTACTTAACACTTTCTTTGGTTTACATACATGGGATTTATTCCTTGAAATTTTAGTGATGTTTGTTTTACGTTATTTTTAAGTTATAATTTTTATACATCGATAATGTGTTTTTTTCTTGTTCTTTTAACATTTTTGGTGGTGGACAGCCAGCTCCAGGCAGACCAAGCTCTGGTCTTCAGACCAGAGTGGATTCTGTACCTGGATAATTTTGTTAGTGGGTCATTTAATTGAAAAATGAGTTTTCATTTAATAGATTTTAATTGTATACGCAATGTACTACTTAAAATTATACAATTCATGTAATGAAACCTTAAATGGTTCAGAACCTTAGATTTTTAATTGTTGTTAATAAAAGTTAATTTTAAATTTAACAACTAGTGTTTGTGATTCTTTAGAAGTTGTTGGCTGTGCTTTTTACTTATTTAAAGGTAAGTGGTATTTCTGGAAGTTTTATGGTGTTGAAGTGTTTTTAAAAGTGTAACATAGTTGAGCACAGACCAAGCAATAGTAATGGTTGAGTAAACAAAGAGAAAATAAATATTATTAAAAGTAAACTTTATTGATTGTTTAAAAATACTATACGATCGTAGGGTAAAAATAAATATAATAACTTGGAATAATGAAATGTAAATATAATTAAAGACAAATATGAAATTAATAATAACTTAAAGAATAAATATAAATAAAGTATAAAGAAGTTAATATTGTAAAAGGGAAGGGAAACCCTCATAACAGTATTGCAAATAAGTATAAAATATTATAAATTCACCTGTAAAAGCTACGTAATAAAGGGGCGTGAAGAATAATGAAAGCAAGGAGGCAAATGTCTAAAAGGATGTAAATAAATTGTAATGCCAATACAAGAAAATGTTGACAATTAGCTAATATAAGATACTTAGGAGAAAATTTAAGAATATTTAGCTAATTTAAATTTATTAACTATACCATTTACTATATATACTGGATATTTATCTAATATACTGGTATTGCTTAGGTTATTAATGTGCAAAGCATGAAATTTTTTATCTGATAATCCATAAATTCTAAAAAGTTGATTAAGTATAATATTTCTAAACAATTGAATAAAGATACAAGAATTAAATGGTAATATTTTATTAATATTAAAATGAAAATAGTCTGTTTTATCATATAAATTAGTAACTATCCTATTAGTTGGTTTAATAATTAGATTTAAATCCAAAAAATTAACACTATTACTAATAGAGGCTTCATTAAGAATTAATTCCAAATTATCCGGATAGAAATCTATATCTATGGCATAGTTGTCAGTGAATACTAAACGAATCATATCATCTCTCTCTCTCTCTCTCTCTCTCAACATATCTGTAAATTTTATAATCAATTGAAGTAAAAGTATTCTCATAATGATAAAGATTTAAATTAGCTAACATACTGCTACTACAGCCAACTTGTGGAATCACAGATAGGCAGTATATAACATGAGTGAGAATCACTTAACATATACTTCATGTTTTAGAACAGAAATTATTTAATTGCCAAATGTGGGCATTCTAAAAGAGTAATGTATTAACTTCACACAATCCTGGGATTGACAGCATCATTCCAATTCTTCTCCAGGAGGGAATTGAGGTGCTCACTTCCATCCTCTGTAGAATATACAGAGCTTGTATCGCCTTTGGTCATGTACCGTCCGCCTGGAGGCATACAAAGGTAATCTTTATTTCAAAGATTGGCAAAGATAATTATTATGAGGCCAAATCCTTCAGGCCTATTAGCCTTACGTCTTTCTTTTAAAGATTATTGAAAAGCTTATTGACAGGTATATAAGAGAAGTGAATCTGGCCTCTATGCCTCTGTCTAACTCTCAGAATACCTATCAACCGGGTAAATCTACGGATACTGGCCTTTATAGTCTCTCCTTTATATTGGGGAGAAACTTAAATGCTAAGGAAATTGCTCTTGCCACTTTTCTTGACATTGAAGGTGCTTTTGATAAAGTGCCCATTGACACCATCCTACATGCTCTTGATATTGTGGATTGATATTGTGGTGTTGATATGACGATCTCTTGTTGGATCAAGAATTTGTTATCTAATAGATACATCTGTGCATCTTTACTCGGTGATAATATGACGGTGCATGCTTTAGCAGGCTGTCTGCAGGGAGGAGTTCCTTCCACAATTCTTTGGTGTTTAGTTGTATACTTTCTTTTGGAGAACATAACTAGTTCTGGTGTATCCTGTTTCGGATATGCTGATGATGTTGTAATCATTGCTAGAGGCAAATTTGGCAATACTGTCTCTGACATGATGACCACTGCTGTTAGGAGTGTTGAGTCATGGTGCAAACATGCAGGCTTCACTGTTAACCCACAGAAGACTGCTATGGTTGCGTTTACAAAAAAACACATTCTTAACCTTAGAGACATCCGCTTCTTTGGTCAGAAGTTTATATGCTCCAAGGAGGTAAAATTCTTAGGAATCTACTTTGATATGAGTCTCAATTGGAAGAGGCACTTGGAATACTGCATAACTAAAGCTAGAAGAATTTACCGGTCTTGTAGGAATGCTATTAGGAAAACCTGGAGATTGAATCCCAAGGCTATCCATTGGATTTATTGCATTCCATTTATTGCACTATCCATTGTATTCCAGGTAATGAAATGGCTGATGAATTGGCTAGAAAAGGTTCAAGTACACCTTTTGTTGGTCCAGAGCCGGCTTTGGGTGTTCCTAATGAACTGACTAGAAGAATTGTCTATGACATCTTCAGAAAGCTTCAGTGCAAGAACTGGCGTAATACTAAGGGCCAAAGACAGGCGAAAGAACTGAACTGCAATTGCCCTAGCATACGTCAAAAGGAATTGTTCAAGCTCAGTAGAACTGGCATCAGAAGGGCTGTTAGGCTCCTCACAGAGAACTGCACTCTTAAAAGACACCTAAATATTATGGGTGTCACTAAGGATTCGCTTTGCAGAGGCTGCAATTATAGCAAAGAAACTGCCACACACATTATTTGTGAATATTGTTCTCCGCCCATAGGTTTGAACACTTGGGTCGATATGTGATTGAACCCTGGGAGTTGTATGACATTCCTGTCAAGTACCTGTTTATTTTTGCTTTGCCTACTGGTCTCTTTTCTTAGGGACCTTCACTTTTTGGGATAGTACAATAGACTTCCGGTCGATGTGCTGAGCTCTCCTGGAGCCACCGGCTTTAATGTCATTCATTCATTCAACTTCACACAATCTCAAATTTATAGAAGAATACCCTACTCTGATAAAATTACGACATAGTATATAAAATTCTTTAAAATAAAAATTACAAGAAATATACACAATGTAATGATATTCCTCTTTGGTATTGCAGCTTTTCTGCATATTTATTAAAATTACAAACAGAACCTATGAAAAATGCACCATATGCAACTTACACTAGATGCCTTTTGGCGAGCTAACAAAATTTTATTCTTTAAATCTTTAACACTCAGCTGCATCTGACTGTTGAGTCCTTTAATTCTTTCAACTCTTTTCTCAATAATAGTAGCTCTTTTATTTGCATTTTGTGAAGTAGTTTTGGCTAGCTCAACTATAATAAACAAAAGATAAATTTAATAGATCACAATAAATGTACATTAGATTTATTCATTATATGGAATTTTGTTTATAAAATTGTAATTTTTTTTCATATATAAGTAGTCTACTAATATATATATTACTCTCCCAAAAATCACATGGATATAAGGTACTATAAAAAAACATTATATAGCACTAGAACCAAAATAGTTATAATGAATTATTAGCGATATGAAGTGCACTAAATATTCAGAGTATTCATTTTTTTAACATATGTATAGCAAATTTTTTTTATTGATACTATTTGCTTGTTATTCCCAAATTCCGAGAATCAACTTATGGTTTTGAATTCTTATCCAGAAAAAGAATCAACTTAAATATGAGTATATATTAAGGTTCCCAAATATACAGGCTGGCGCAACAGCAGCCATCTGTACTCTCAGTTGAAACAATGGCTGTACCTGGTACATAGTGAAAAGATGGTTACTGTCTCCTCCTTTTCTCAAGCTCTCGAGAAAATCAAAGCATTTTAGGCTACTTTCTTGAATGAATGGTATAATTTTTGGAAAGTAAAAGTACCTATTTACAGCTAAATTGTGCATCAAATATCATCTATGGATGTAACATGCACTTGCCAATGAAATAGCACATGCAAGCAATAACTGACTGTACCGGTTGAAATCAAAATGATAGTTGAATCAGCTTGCATATTTAGAAAACCTTAGTATGGCATTTAGTTTTACTACAACACTTTAAAATGAATGACAAAAATTAAACAAAATCAGAAATATACAATCATAAAAAAATGAAGACCATACTTGTTTTGGATGTATTTGATAAGCCAGCAGAGGATCTCACTCGCAGACCATCCAACTTAGGATATAGTTCATTATTCAGCATATCTACCAAATTAACTATATTCTTATGGGCAAGAGTCATATTATTTTTTGCAGCTTTATGTTTATCATCAATATTGTGCAATCGATCACCAATACCTATAAACATGTGATAAAAATAAGATCAAAGACTAATACATTCACACTAAAACATGACATCTATTAATATTTTAATTTAAACTGGATTACCCCAAAATCACTCATTCAATGTCCCCAACCTAAACCAAGCAAGTTAAAAAATAATATTGAAATTGGTATGACTGAGAAAATTTAGGGTACAACTACAAATGAAACTAAAAATAAGTGTACAGAAAAAATTTCTGGATTGAAAATACTAATTTAGAATCTGTTAATGATATCTCCAGCTAGTACCTTTGTGTGTATTCCCTATAATTTAAAAGCAATGAGTTTGATAGTATCAATTTTATAATGAATTTAACACTGTCAAATTCACAGTTATAAAAAAAATTAATATTGTACTTGCTAAAAATTTTAAGCCTAAATTCTAACTAAAGCTGGGTAAATGAAAACAGTGGGAGATATGCATTTCAGATATCAATAATAATATTGAACAGTTGTCAAAACTGTAGAACAAAACTAGTGAAAATATAAAAGAAAATTATAAATTCTACCTTGAAATGATCTAAAAAAATTCAAATAAATATTCTTAAATGTTTTTACATTTCCCTGCCTTTACTTGATGTCTTAGGAAAAGTCTTAAAATCCCCCTATTTTCCCTGGCCATGTTTCATTTCTGTAATTATCTAAATCAGTGGTCATTTTTTTTAAATAAAATATGAATGAAATATTCTGAGAACACACACCTCTGGGAAGAGTATCAATGTCCAATTTAAAATCATTTAAGGAGGAAACCACATGCTTCACATCTTCGACAACTTGGTGTATATCCTTTTTCTTTTTCTCAAGGGCCATTTGAACATCTACAAAATATACATCTGTTAGAAAAATAAGTTATAAGGTGAATCAAAATTAACATGTAAATTTACCATAGCGGCAATAGCTCATAAATAAAGCTAAATAATTAATATTTAACTTTGAACATATTTTTAATTACAAAACGGTTTAGAATAAAAGCCTTAATATATATGATACATATATTTTAGCCTAAGCCTTAAACCTAAGCTTTTTTCCAGTAACACGTCTTTGAATTCAACATAAGTATTCCAAATTCCTATCTCTTAGCCATCACTTGTGAAAGCAGATGGATGGCAACCTCATTAAATTTTATTGTATACCTCATTAAGTTTTATACCACGCCACTAATATTAACAAGTGGTCGAACACTTAATCATACACTTCATCTTTCCCTCGATCATACCATATATGGTCACGAATCCTATCTCTGTAAATGTTTTAAGATGCAAAGGGCACTTCTAGTCAAGTGTTAAAGCCTAATGAACGCCAAGATAAAAAACGCATGGCCCATATCATAAGCCCTCTCCAACTCCAAGCCTCTCATAGCCTATCATGGCCCCTCCGAAGTGGACTACATAATGTACTTGTAGAGAAAGTTGGGTAGAGTTGGCACTGGAATTTTGTACGAGCGGGTCGCTTAGGACCACGGTCAGACCCTGTAATGATGTCTGTTGAATAGTTCCAATAAAGTCTGGTTCGAAGAAAATGTCTCTGTCTTGGATTACTACCGTCGTGAATGTGACATATACTACATACCTGCCAACCTGGGAAAATTGGATTGGAATGTGTAAAATTTTGCGTTAACGACATTTATAATGATTTTTTTTTTTAAACTACAGGCACAAATGACATTTCTAATTAATTTAACTATGTATAAGTACCTGCATTAAAAAAAATACTGCATTAAATATCAGGCATAGTACTGGTAGAATATGAAAATTCAGGACACCAATTTTATAAAATTTCAAGACAATAGATTATAAAACAAAAAATATATAAAGGTTTTATCCGGTGAAAATTACTTTATAATGAAAACAAATATTTATGTTTGGTAAAACACAAGTTTTCACTAAAGAGAGTATCAAATATTGATCTTTAATATGCAAAAAAAAAAAAATAATAATAATAATAATAATAATAATAAAATAAATATAGCACTGAATTATATTCTTGCCAAAATGGTTTCCTTTTTATTTGCCTAAATCATTGCTTTAATACAACTTTTTCGAAAACATCCCTTCACAGAGTTCATACCCATTTTTTAAAATAGAAAAATTTGTATTATGCAAATATAATTAAAAAATTAACCTTAATAATAAGCCATAATGCGAAAATAAGCTAATTTAGTCGATCTAATATGCAACATTTAAATTGATGGAGATGGATGGAAAAAGATACTAATTTACTCTCGGCAATTAACGCGAAGTAATTGAATTGTGCAATCGCACTGTTTATGCAAAAATAATTAAGAAATTAACCATAATAATTAATTAGAATATGAAAATAAGCTAGTTTATTCAATCAAAAATACAATATTTAAAAGATTGACATGGATGGAAAAAGATACTATTGTACTCTAGGTGATTCATGAAAATAAACTGAATTGCGCAATCACAGTGTTTATGCGAAATTAATGAACAAATTAACATTTTAGCAATTTATGCTGAATTAGACAACCTTTGAAGAAGTATATTTATTACTTTCATAAAATGATCGAGATCTTAATTTACATTACACGTGGCCGTAAATATCCGTTAATTTGATTGGCATCACCCTGCATTTTATTATGGATTTGCAATGATCCCGGGAATGGTAGAAATCAGTGTTAAAAAAACGGAAAATCGGTGTTTCCGAGGAATTATACCATGCCTGATTAATTGATAAATTTCAAACAAAAAAAGCCGGAGAATGATTTCCCAGTAATGTTAAAAAATTCAAATTAATGCGGAAATGCGTAAAATATAGCAATATATGCGTAAAAGCGTAAAGAGCAGTTAAAATGTGTAAATTTTACGCATAATGTGCAAAAGTTGGCAGTTATGCATATATATATGCCCTTATAATGGTGTATAGTGGCGTGTCGCTGTGAATGTTCTTACTGCCTCCTAGGTAGTATTTTGTCATGTTCATTCCGGTGCTTCTAGAATTTTCTTATACTGCTGAGGTTGATCACATACATGTGGTGAAAGAAAGAAGGGTTCCTGCCACATGGTAATACAAATTTTCCTAATGTTTCTTCATTTTTTCATCTTTAGGTGCCTGTTGTCTGAGTTTGGACATTTATAGAAATGTACTATTGTCCAATCTGAAAAAGGCATTTGTTTGGGTTAATTAGAATTAAATACTCAGACCTGAAGATGAATTTAATTCTTTTTAATCTTCGAATTTGGGCCGGTGCTGATATTTTCTATTATCGGCATTATGGCCGTGGATTTGCTTCTATGGTGGTGCTAATATTTCACGATTACTTGAATTAACTATTTTTATTATTACTTCTTTCTAATATATATATATGTATATATATACTCAGTCGAACTTCCACTAACAGACACTCCCCATTTATGGGCAATTTCAGTATCCCCAGTCCATTGAAATAGGATGTTAATATATTTCACTTCCCATTAGCGGACACTTCCAAAAACAGACAGAGTTCAGGCTGACCAACACATACATTTCTGTCAAGATTTTGGTATGTTCTGAAATTTAATCGATATTTGAAAATCGATTCTTAAGATATCCAGACTAATTTTCAACCAATCTGAATACTAATTTTCAACCAATTTGAAATATGGCATGATTCTTCCAGACAGTAACATGCAGTTAGCTATATATCCGATTTTCGATTGGGGCTTTTCTTGCAATTTCATTGCAAAAATTAAATGTTATCTTGAGTGAAAATCATTAATTTTTAACACTTTACAACATAGTTGAAAAGTGTTTATGACTTTGTTATTTATATGGTTGTCATTTATTTGTCACATTAAATATACAAAAACTATTCTATCATGCTAACTGCACTTAGTCTTAATCTTAAAAATTTATGTTGATTTAACACTTTACAACATAGTTGAAAAGTGTTTATAACGTTGTTCATTCTGTCTGTCTGTCCGTTAGCACAATAACTGCCGTAAAAATGACTTTATCAAAATAAAATTTTAGTATGTTGTTCAGACGGTATTGCTTCGAACGTTTTAGGAAATATTCAAATTATCCCATAAAATATATAAAAAAATTTCAGCAAAATATGTTCAGTAGTTTTTAAAATAAAAATTAAAATAATAATTACACCCTTTATATGAAGAGATTAAGTGACCATTATATGAAGAGATCACGTGACCCACTTCAAAATAAAATATGGCATCCATCTTGAGTCAAAATCATGATTTTTAAAGTTCTTTTTAATTCATATTTATTGTTGTATCCGTCCTAAAACCGCTTTGTTTTTGCTTAGGTTCTGTGAATCTACATACTGAAACAACGCAATTACAATATATTTGAGTTTACATCATCATCAAACTTTTATTATTTCTACAATGAGGCCTAATTTTCACTTATGGAGAATGTAAACACCAAAAGATGTAGAATTAGTTGTATAAGAATTGCTGCATTTCTTTAATGCAAAATTATTTAGCTCATGGAGTCTGCAATATAGCTGATATGAATGAAACGAAACATTCATTGATTTTACACAGAGAACCAGACGATTTTTCCGATGAAGTTTTAAGCATAGATTTAAATTACTTGTACCTACATGGTTTTAAGTTTTTAAATAAAATAAAGTATTATAGTATTGTGATGAATGAAAGGAATGGAAAAACGTTTATGAATGAAATGCTGCTTTTATAGAGAGAGCCAGGTGATTTATATTTCGATGACGCCATTTGAATAAAGTTCATTTGTTTTCGATGAAGTTTTCAAATATAATAAATTATTGTAATATTCTGATAATTTTAAAAATATTACCAAGGAATGTATTGCATTTTAGAGATGTTTAAACCAGGCAATTTATATTTCAATGCCATCATTTGAATAAAGTTCATTTTTTTTTTATGAAGTTTTAAATTTTCAAATATAATAAATTAATGTAGTATTGTGATAATTTTAAAAGTATTACTGAGGAATGTATCGCATTTTAGAGATGTTTATATATAATTGCATTGAAGTTGGAAAGTGTTTCATAATCAATGCTTTATGCATGATTTATCTTTCTTGTTTTATTTCAGTTGAGATCTGTAGAAGATATCCTACCAACTATGAAAACATATCAGACAAAAATTGTTGCCATTTGCATAATTCCAAAAATTAAAGCATTTTATATTCCCAACTACCTTAACAAATCATAAATATTTTATAAGAATGCAATATCAGATTTTTAAAAATTGTATTAAATATCAATACTAGAATTTTAAAATATGCATTAAATCTCACCTAAGATATCTGATTTAAGATTGTCAGCAGCATCTCTCGACATTTCACTGGATCTCTTAAGAAATCTTGCTTGCTTGGATATGGAATTATGCCTCCTGGGATCAGCCTATATGATATGGAATGCAAAGTTTCAAGAATAATATTTCACTATATTAAGTATATATACTAATGCTGTAAATACTGTACTCAATAATATAATAATTTCTTCCTGCAATATGTAATACATGTAAAAGAAAAGCATCGTGAGGAAGTCAAAAACCAACTCTGAAATTTTAACAGATTTACACATTTTGAGCATATCTGAATACGAATCAAGATTTTTTTGATGGTACCTGTGGGCAGAATAGCTCTTGAAAACAAATTAAGCAATGACAGTTGTTGTAATTATTTCAATTGATAAACATCAGGGGTCTATTAAATTTTTGAGCGATTCTACCAAGGAAAGATTCTTGACATTTTGAACATTATTTTCAAAAATAAAAAGTAAAATTACAATATAAATTATTGCAAAAATAGATATTTTTTCTGTAATTCTTTATTTAAATGCAAATGACATAATTTACAAATTGCTATCAAGCACCACTTTAAAAGTAGTGCATATTTTTGATCTGAAATGTAAAATATGATAAAAATCATATTCACTATTATCAAATGAGCAAATGCTTTGCATATACTTTTAACTAGAAATAAATTAACACCATTGCGTAGGAGTTATCAAGAGCTGTTATATTACCAATGTAACTTAAAAAGGCCTTCAATTAGATACTTGACTTTTACAAAGGATCACAATATCTATCAAAAGAATCAGACAATTCATATAAAATTGGGTATGCTTATTCTAATTAAAAACACCAAAAAATTTCAGAAACTTATAAAGTTTGATATAGAACAACATAATACACAAAATAAGGGATTTGTAGTTTAACTCACTGAACAAGTCCTTTAAATCTTTTTGCTGGTTATTCATACCGTACTGTTTTTTATGACCTCTAACATGTAAATTTTTGTCTTCAAAATAAAAATACATAATTAAAATATGAAAAGGCCAGTAATTGATAGAATGTGTTCAGCAATAGTTCAATTCATTTTAGTTTTCTCGGCTTTAGGTCTGAGTCTAAGAATTGGGTTTTATCTAAAAGTAAATGTTATGCATATCTAAAAATAATAACTTGGGTAATGTGACTAAAAGTATTATGCCGAGATTTTACAGTTCTAAATTTAATTAATAGTTCAAAATTTGATAATAGCTTAAAATTCGTTATTTTCCCCTTTCCCTTCAAAATTCAAAATTTATTGGGTGTTTTTGAATATTTCGGCGATTTATTCCCCTTTTAACATAATTTGTTATTTTTAATGTTTTATTATTCAAAATTGTGCGCAATGTGCCTTTAAACGTTAAATAATCTTTTGTTAATTCTCATGATCTTCGTTTCCAGCTGTTAACTTCATTTCATTTTATTTACGAGTCTGCATAAAAAAGGCACTTTTTAAGAAAAATTTGGCTTTCACCGCTTATCAGTTGAACACCTGCAAGTAGGGTGCCAGGGCATCCGGTGGGTTGCTATGCGGCGGGTTGCCGCTTTGGCGGAAGTGATCTGTTAAATGGTTCTTGGCATAACAGTGTTTTTATTTCCGCAGTGTATGCATGAGCGCTCAGCGCGAAGCGCAGGTTTTCGCTCGCCAAGTTTGGCGTCTCCTGGGAGGCAGGCGTGCTGCCTGGGGGGATTCGATTGCTGACCGGCATTTTTGGAGGTGGTGGGTTTTCGTTGCTGCTAGGATCCGTGGAACAGGGCCCCATGCAAGGGCGCCCGTATTCCGCGGTCGCTGGAAATGCATGAGCCAGTATCACAAATTTGGCTCATCATGTTTGATCTACTGTCACCGGATGTTCCAGTTCCACCAGATGTTAAATACAAAAATTAAAGAAATTGGCTACCACTCAGACCCAAGGATTGGAGATGGGGATGACCAAGCATTTATCAAACAGCGTTTTTGTTCATAACAGACCTACTCTAGATTAACTTTGTTGTCAAAGTGTAACTTCATTAAGAGGCTTTCTCTAAATCAACGTTACCACCAGTCCAATGCAAATCCACAGTATGGTGTTCTGGTGCTTTCATTTGCCTGTGCTCTACAAGTGTTTTGCTTCCAATGAACCGGCCCGCTCAGGTGCTCCGCGGGATGTGTAGTGTTTAGTTTATCGGCCAACCTGAGGTGTTTTATTTTCATTGAGCCGGCCTCCGTGAGTGTTTCACATCAGAGCAGTGGTCCTCATAAATATTAATCCATCTCCTATTATTGACCCTACGTGTCAGTCTTTTGTATCCACCCTCACATCAACTTTAAATGATATGCAATATAATTTACAAAGAGAAAAAAAATCAATCTTCATTAATGTTTAAAATAATAATTTAAATTCGAATTGGTACGAGTGTTATGCCATTGTTTTCTTTTGTACTGAAATGATGTTGGGTGTGTGATGATTGGAGATTGTGATATAGTATTCTTTTAAGTTTCTTGTATTCTCTTAACATTTTTGGGGGTGGACAGCCAGCTCCAGGCAGAGCAAACTCTGGTCTTCAGAACAGAGTGGATTCTGTTTCCTGGGTTATTGTAATTGGGTATCTAGGTTATCAAGGTCAATAGATTTTAATGTTAAGAGCAATGTACTATCTTTATAACAAATATCTGTTTAAGGAATCTTAATGTTTAGATTTTTAATTGTTGTTAATAAAAGTTAATTTTTAATTTAACAATAAGAGTTGTGATTTCTTGAGTTGTTTGTTGGCTGTGCTATTTTTATTCATGAGAATATTTAAAGGTAAGTGAAAATTTTAGAAGTTATATGATGTTGAAGTGTTTTAAAAGTGTAACATGGTTGAGCACAGACCAAGCTGTAGGTAAATAAAAAGTAAATAAAGAAACAAAATAAATAATAATTATAAAAGTAAACTTTATTGTTTAAAACTATACGATCAGGCTTAATCTTAATAACATAGAATAAATATATAATAAGTATTAATAGTAAATTATAATTTAGTAAATAAAGAAGTTTAATTGTAAGGGACGGGCAAACCCCTCTCAACAAAAGTAAACTCAAATATGACATAAAAAAAAAAATTTAATCCAACAAACAATATCAAAACTTACATAAATTGACATCCAATGGTACATATACTAAAATACTTAAATGAAAATCAGAACTCCTTTCTATTTTTAATCATTCATCAATTTAAAGTTCATTGCATAACATTTCACTTACTTGGATACATCGAGGAACAAAGTAATATAGCACACTTTCAAAATTAATAAAATGCACTTTTCCAAAATATCACAGCATTTCAGGGTGCAGAAATTATTGAGTAATAATATAATTGATAAATCAATTCTACTCATTTTATTCTCCCTTCTGGAGAAACAAAAAATTATACTGGGGAGTCAGGGTCGATGTCTGACATCCGTCATGTACAGTTGTGAGTATTCTTTCATGCAGCAAAAATTAATGTTATGTTTGTTATTTAGATAGAGATAACAAACATTTAAGGTACACAACATTGACACCTTCCACAAGACGATGGATCAGCAGCTTATGAGCAAGATCCCAGTCACTTGTTACAGGAGCAGGAAAAAACAAGAAATCACTACTGGAAATTTAAATGCAGAATGGGAGAAACATAAGTAAAATTATGGCCTGTACACTTTAGGGACTATGATTCATTTTTAATCACTAACGAAGAAATTAGCAGAAAGCAAAACACATATCAATCAGGATCCTTCAAGGCCATCTCTTTCATACTGAATTAATTTCTAATGAAGAAGTTTGTCTAAAGGACAAGACATATTAATCAGTATCCTTCAAAGTCATCTCCCTTGCTTGCAATGGCAAAGCTTTGGAATCTGCCTTGGAATGAACACAATAGCTTGCCCAAAGGGAAAGCCATGTACTGAACACATCACATATTTTTACATATAGTTTTAAAATATAAAATAACTGTGATGCTGAGATAGATTTTTGATTTTAAAGTGCTAATATTAGGTACCAATACATATTTTATCTAAATATTTTACTATATTAAACATACATTTAATCCCATGTCACAAATACACAATTATAACTATTAATACCAAAAATATCGAAATAGTAATGAAATATACAATATTTAATTGAGTCTAAGATGCACATTTTTATTCATTTCAACATCTCTGAAATCAGGGTGCATCTTAGAGTGAATAGCATCTTACAATCACTGTCAGAAAGAAAGTTGTGTTAAGGGAAATTGCTAATCAGGTTAATCCTGTTAGCAGCATATGCAAAGAGGATATACCAATAATGCATGCAAAACTATATACATGTCACTTTAAAGAAAGTATCCTAATTAAAAAAAAATCTATAGTTTGTTTTTCTGCCAAAAAAATCTTTAAACATTACATTTAATAATCCAAATTATTTAACTATGAGTAGAAATGAAAATCATAGCCCACTGTGCAATCAGTTAACCTTTTGCTTAAGGGTGGGACAGCGTCCATCCCAAATGAAGAACCTCTGAAAAAGACAGGTATCTGACATACCCTATCCCAAATAGTTTGATCCCCTTTTGCAGACATTGGCTTCCAAGGACGCCCATGCCTGCAAAGGGGGATCGAACTGTTTGGGATAGGGTATGTCAAATACCTGTCTTTTTGAGAGGTTCTTTGTTTGGGATGGACGCTGTCTCACCCGCAAGCAAAAGGTTAATCTAATATTTGAAAAAATATGGTATAAATAATAAAAATAGAAATATAAGTTTAATAATAAACAATAAATGCATAAAATATAAACACCTCATAATAGGCCCGTTCAGCAGAACTGTAAGTATGAGTAGCAACTTGCTCGGCAGCCTCAATGTTATCTATAATGTCATCATAAACTTTAGCAGCAAGCAAAGGAAACTGAGCAGCAATTTTGGTTCCACTAAACAAACTGAAATTAAAAAAAAAAATATTTATGTTTGCATAGTTTTCAAACAGAAACAGAAAATTCTGAAGCATATATTTATACAGAAGTACAAAAGTAGCTTGCATACACTCTACAAATGTGCATTAAAATTTAGTTTCAATTTTATTACTTATAACATGATTTTCACTCATGAGAAAATTTCAAAGACAATATATCACATATATGTTAATTTGTCAGTTTTTAATTAAATTTAAGGAAAAAAATTATGAAACATCACAACTTGTAAAAAATATAAAATAATGATAATAATAATAATGATTAATAATAAAAAGCATACATATATCACAAAAATTACATTTTTATAAAACATTTTAAGTAAAAAAAGAATTTTAATTTAATTTTGTGAAATTTAGAGACAACTGTAAAAGTTGCAATATGTAGTGATATTTTTTAAAATATTGTATTTGAATAATATGAGGAAACTTTTATCATTTCAATTTATTCTACATATAGGATTTCCACCTATGTACCCAGAATTGAAATACATGTTCATGCAAATTGACGGCTGTTGTTAACATACATATCTCTATCAATACTGTGTATTCCTTACCTAATAAACATTAAGGAAGTTCTCATATTTTGTCTACAAAAAAAATTCAAGCACTTTTAAACACTAAAAAAAAAATCTGATGTGGGCAACACATGACTTTCCTTATATAATGCAATGAATTTACTACTTTTACAGTTAAAAAAATGTTATTCTTATACTAGTAGATACTTATATTCTTTCCAAGATATTGAATTTTGAATCAAAATGTTTGATTCGTGATCAGGGATGCTTGAAACGTGCTCTCCCGTCGAAAACTCGATTTCGAATTTTCGACCCCGTCACAATACTTTCCTTATACATTATGTATATAAGGAAAGTAATAGGTTTTTCTTATAGTAGATACTAATATTCTTTCCAAGATATTGAATTTTCGACAATGAGTCGTCATTTTCATTGATTTAGTGTCTTTATCCATTTGGCAAGATTTTCGTTAATTTGGCAACATTAAAAAATGTTGCTAAGTTGGCGACATTCTGCTAAATTCGTCGCCAAACGTTTTAGATGGAGAAATAAGTTATTCTTACAGCAGATAAATGATTATTGGCGTTCAAATACAAAAGTATTACTCAAAGTACATTTTCTCGTGAATGGAACGAGTTAGATCCATAAGAATGATGTCAGCAAATTTATCGCATGATATTACATATGAAAAGTAAACATGTTTCTCAACAGTTAATATTTTTTTTTATTTATGGGATTTTTTTGATAAATTTATTTGAAAAATGTGTAATATCTCTAGAACAGTTTATGCTAGCTTTCTAAAGTTTATGTCAATCGTTTTCTAAGGAAAAATTACATAAGAAATGCCTATTTGTGTAACCTTATTAGAAGTTTTGATTTTTTTGAAGATTTTTTCAAAATTTCACTCGAAAATTCAGGGGGGGTTCTGAACATTCGATTGCGTATAAAAACAATAGGCTTCCAGTATTTACGGATTATGATTTTTGTACTAAATTTCATTCAAATCGGTTCATACGTTCATCAGTTATCGTCTCCACAGACTTACTGACACACACACGCACGCACGCAGGCACAGACATCACTTCAAAAATGTTCGATTCGTGATCAGGGATGCTTGTTGAAACGTGCTCTCCCGTCGAAAACTCGAATTCGAATTTTCGACCCCATCACAATACTTTCCTTATACATTTTGTATATAAGAAAAGTAAAAAAATTAAGCACTTTTAAAAACTTTCGGAAGCAAGTCTTTTTATCTATTGTAGTGAAATTTTTAAAATTGCCTAAAATTTATTATATATATATATATATATTAAAAAACTGGCATAAATTTTAAAATTTATTTAAAATTAAAACCTAGATTGAATATTAAATCTAAAAGAATATGTAACAAATACGGCAAAATTCTTACTTCTCACAAAGAACACAGAATCTTCAATTCATTATTTGAAATATAAATGGTTTGTGATTAGAGAATATTAGTTATTTTTTATTCAAAATTCTATATAAGTTCCTTCTATGATACTATGCCTAAAAATTCCTTCTGTTTGAAAGCAATCAATGACCAAACAAAAATATATGTCATTAGATGTCACACAATTATTAATATAGAATTTAGAATTAAAAGGATAGTAAAAATAAAGCACTTCAAGGATTTTAGTAAAATTCAAGAAATTTCAAGACCCATTAAAAAGCAAGCACTTTTTAAGACTATGAAAATCAGCAATTATTAAATACAGTCCAATATACATTTCGCTATAACTCTGCATTTTAGAAAATAATATAAAGCAACTTGTTGGGTTATTTTCTAAAATGCAGAATGAGATTTCAAAATTTCAATTTTTAGTTTACAAGAATAATAAACTTTTTTTTTTTTTCAAATGGGCAGGCACTTTGACCTTCGTCATTCGCCTTTATTACAGCTGCCAGAGTGTGAACCATTTAGCCGTCCATTGACGTTGCCCCAGGCGCACCAGAGGGGGGCAGAAACAAGCATAATAAACTATAAATTAGATCATGCTCCCAATACAGATAACAGCAAGCAACCTGGACTGGTTTTGCACTAGTTAACATGGAATAGTCCATATCTGACATAGCAGCAAGAAAAAACAGCAAGAGAGTTTACTATGGGAATGACCCCTATAGGCACATTCTGTGAGTATATAAAATATAAATTAGTTTTGTATGCATAAAATTCTTATAAATTAATATTATAGTTTAAACTGAATAGTAAAATTATTACATTGCACAATCAATCAGGGGTTTACTACAGAATTTAAGTGGTAACTGACACATTTCTTGTCTCATAGTTATCAATTACCATACTTTTTTATACAGGGTGTCAGAATTGTTTTTACAAAAGCAGAGGGGTGATAGTACCCCACCGGACGAGCAATAATTACCATGGAACATAGGGTCACATTGCATTCAGAGAGGCAGAAAAGAGTAAAATTAGAATATGAACCTGCACGTACACCAGTGTTGGAAAAGCGAATGAATGATACCAAACGTTGCACAAACAAATTTATTGTGCAGCGACAAACTCACAGCAAGTGCTCAAAGTGGCGACCACGCGTGTCGTTGCACCATTCACACCGGTGAAGGAATGACTAACGCACCCTCTCGAAGATTCCGGGTGTTATGTTAATGTGGTCTGCGGCAACAACGATACACGCGATGAGATCTTCCGCCAAGTCCACAGGTGTCTCCTACACTAAAGATTTCATGTGGCCCCAGAAGAAAAAGTCCAATGGGAATAACTTGCAGCGTTGAAGTTGTGCCAGTTTTTAAAGGGCAACGTGTGCTCTGATTGGCTATCGCCGGAACCTACTAGGAGCCAGTTATGCTGATTTTGCTCCCTGGACATTTGCATACGGTAACCACATTCGTGTCTAGCGTAGGAGATACTACATAGGCAGGTACACAATGACGTCCGAGGCGCTGACTGTGTCATGCTCGATGCGGTTCGACGTGCTTCTTTTCTGCCTCTCAGAGTGCAATGCGACCCTATGTTCCATGGTAATTATTGCTTGTCTGGTGGGGTACTATCACCCCTCTGCTTTTGTAAAAACAATTTGGACTCACCCTGTATAAGCATCCCCCCCTCCCTCTCTTACCACCAGGTCCTTGACACATGTCCTACTTGTCTCCTCCTGGACCACCAGACAAAGTGATAGCTCTGGACATTCTAGTGCAAATATCATAAGAAAATATATGCTTTTGTTAAAATAGATTTATACCATTAGAAAGGATGGTGACATGAATTTCAAATCAAATGCTAAGGATTGACATACTCCATTAAATAGAGGGCTTGCTTGGAAATATGCTCTGCGTGCTCAGTTGCTGGTACAACAAATTTTTGTATATATCTTGGATTTATTCGGGCTAAAATGCCTCGATGGTGTTCAAGTTGTTCTGTTGCATTCTCCAATAACTTTTGCACAGGCACCACATCCTAAAATACACACATAGTTTTTAGAAATTGAATGTAAATATATAGCCTGTGAAATACTCTAATCAAATGCATACCTCTAAAATTGTAGTAACATTTGCAAGAAAGATTTGTACATCTTCTAATAATACCACTGATGTTGCTAAACTTTCATTGGCCATATCACGATGCTTTTCTGCCAAAAGTTTATTATTCTGAAAATAATTAAGATGTTCCAAAATAAGTCTCAATCACAAATATAATAACAAAAATACCAGCTGCATGTATCACAAATGGAATATTTTTCTATTAATTAAAAATAACATAAAATTATTTTCCAAACAACTAGGAATCCAAAATTCCACTCATCATTTTAGAATAATTTATTACCAGGCAAGCTGAGAAATTAATTTCCTAAAATGGATTTTACCAATCAGTGTAATGCATTAATTAGCAGTATAACTGAACATGTTTTGAACTCATGTCCATCTGTGTGTTGGTATATGTGTGAGGGGTGTGGGCATAATAATAAGACCATATGTGCATTATCACATGAAACATTATATTTAGAAAGATTATGCAAATACTAGAACTGGATTTTTTTTTTTCTATTTGTACAATTAAATACAGACTTTATTTAAAATTTAAGAATTTGATAATATTACAAGGAAAATCATGATAATTATTAGAAACTGAAAGTAATATTCTTCATACAGGAACATTAGAAAGTTTGATGAATTTTTATACATAATAATTCAAATTATTAATACAAGTATTTTAATTATATAATAATTTAAAAAATGTTTTCATAATTTAAATATTTTTAAATGCCTCTGACTTATTTGAAAATATGCAACATTTTAAAATCATTTTTAAATATATGAGATATTATAAAAGTATTAAAATTTTAAAAACTTACATGGATCTCTTCTTCCATTTCTCTACTGTCACACACAAGAACAGTAGATTTTACAGAAGGTAAACGGATTCTTCTTTCTATGAGGTGAATAAACTCACCCATAAGGTTACTCATATTCTTCAACAACTCTTCGTCAAAAGTGAATAAACTGAAATTCATGAGAGCGTTATGTACTGCATCTGAAATCTGAATGGCCTTCCTAAAAATAAAAAACTGTTTTTAAATAATGACAGAAATAAATATGAAAAAAATTAATTATAATTTTCTCAGCATCAAACAGCAGCTATTTGCACAAATTGTAACCCAAATAATATAATAAAGCATTATTCGGGGGATCTGACACTTTCCCACAAAAAACGTTCAAGGACTATCATAACTTATAAAATGTTTCCAAGCATCAGAAAGTTTTGAGTCTGAATTTGAGGCTTGAAAAGCTTGAAATAAATTATTATAACATTTAAAAAAAGAAGCATCAAAACTAAAAAATATGTGTTTCATCAATTCAATCAAGAAACATGCCTTCAATCTAGAGTTACCTCATTTCTCTCTCTGCTTCTTCTCTGATCATGTCAATATCTCTGCTTTTAATTTCTTGGAGAACATTCTCAGACCAACTAATTTTTTCTGCAACTGCCGACTCAGAAAAATTTAAATTTGACCCTTGTATCTGCAGGTAATTGACTGAATCTAAAAATTAAATTTTTACATCAAATAGTATTCAGATTCTAATACAATATTTTTAACAGAGTACATTTCAATTTAAAATCACTTCATTATTATGTTAACGATAATGATTCTCTTTTAACAACATTGTAATACAATATTGTTAACAGAGTACATTTTAATTTAAAACAATTTAACTATTATGCTAACAATTACAATTCTCTTTTAATAATATTGCTTTAAGTGCAGAATAAAATATTGTTAACACAGCATATTTCAATTTGAAATCATATCATCATTATGCTAATGCTAGCAATTCCCTGGTTACAATATTATATTGATCCAAATACAATACTGTTAAGAGTGATGGGATCAACAAAAGTAAAACTGATCTAGTGATTCTGGATGCTTCTCTGTGAGCGGGAGTCTTGTACAGATAGATTTTGTGATTATCTACTAAATTTTGGATGAAGAACTGAATTTCAGAAAAAAGCACGGTGAAATTAAAATATACATAATTATAATGCATATTATACCAAACTCACTAGCTTTTTAATATATTAAACATTAGTGACTAACATTTCCTTTAAATTTATTAACAAACTGCATTGAAAAATTATTAAAATAATGTACATACAACAGACTTTAGTTATATCAGTGTAAAATTGCAATCTTTTTAAATTGGTGTCAGCCAATCAATATGGATGTTGAGACCAGGGGGTTTCAGTTTTGGAGCTGTTTTTGCAAATGTGTAAACTGCCAAATGGCAGGAATTTGTTTTGTGACATTATAAAAGCATTAAGTATTGAAAGGCTTCTTCCGCTTCATTAGCACTTCTTATTTATTTTAATTCTTAGAAATTATCATGCGATATATAGTTTTATAAGTACATCAATAATATTCCTGAAACTGCAAATAATTCTAACAAATCAGTTTAAACATTTATTAATTTTTTTTAGTAATTTATAAAAACTAATATAACAATTAATAATGCAATTTATCATTGTATGCTATTCAAAGAAATTTTAGATATTTAAATTTAGATATTTAATTTAGATATTTAATAGTTAGATATAAAAAAAACTTATATATTTTTTTTACCTTGAAAGAGTACATAGAGTTCTGCATTACTCACCCTCGTATAATTATCACTAAATATTACAAATGATTCAATATGTCTAATTTTGCATGTTTTTTTATCCCTACATATATAAGCAAGTCTAGTTTGAATGTCTACTGTGCATCACTTTTCAGTCCGTCTCTTGAATTTCATTCTTCAAATATATATATATATATATATATATATATATATATATATATATATATATATATATATATATATAAATTGAAATTTTTAATCAAAAACTATGCATAAACTATGGTAAGTACAAAAAAAACCATCTCTAGCATATCTGTTACAAATAAGTAACTATAGACCAAGCCTAAGGAGTAGGTGATAGAAGGTAACTTATCACTATAATGGAAAGGGGGTGAGGGGAAGATGAGTATACAAAAATCATAATTAAAAAGGTATATATATATATTACTATATATAAAATAAAAAAGCAAACACGGCAAAAATGAGAAAAGGCAATAATAAATAGCTCAAGATTGAAGATCAAGACATGGAGAACAATCAACTGAAACTACATAAGAAACGGCGGTTAGTTCGAAATTGCATTCTCGTCCGGACAGCCATACCATTCGAATTAAAACCGATAGAATAGCCAGTTTCTGACAATGGCGATAGTATTTACCTATGGACACCATTGGAACTGTCTACTGGCTAGTGGAAGGACAAATAATAAAAACCAAGTGAATTATAAACCAAAAATATAAAAAACAGAAATATTAACTCACAGGCACAGCCACCATGGGGAGTCTACATGTTCGAACATTCGACAGAGCATTTTACATCTCTTCATCAAAACGAGTGGACACCGGAATGAATACACTTGAACGAAAAATAATGTGTATGAAGACTTTCAAAAATAGTAAGCAGTAGAGGACTCAAGACAAGTGGAAAGTAGTCTTTCAAAAATAGTAAGCAGTATCAGATTCAGACCTAGTGGTAAGTAGGTGATAAGAACAGGTGAAATTCACAAAAATATAAGTTGGTAATTGATCTGGCAAATCACTGTATTGAATGTATTGAGCTGGTTTGTCAATACATGCAATTTTAATACATTTCACATGAATAAAATAATCAAACCTATCAATTGCCTTTATTAGTTATTCTACTATCATTATTTCAGAAATTGTTATTGTTCTTTATTAGGAAAATAATCTCACTCTATGAAAAATCTTAAATTTTGAATAACTCTTATTCTAATTATTGTGAATTATAAAAATCATATCTAGTTGAAGATATTAACATAATGTATCTATACATATAATTTCATAGCAATAAGAAAATTCATTCTTTAGTTAATCATGTCCCCATCTCAAATCTTAAGTTTTCAATAATTTATGTTCAAAATATTCAAAATTTGCAAAAAGTTTCATCAGATTTTGAGTTTTTGATGCAATGTATAAACAAATCAAATTTCATAGCAATACGTGCATTTATTAATGTGTAATTGTATCTATACCTTACTTTTTGAAACTATTCAAAACCTGTTCAGGTGATATGGTGATCAGGTATTCATAACATCTGATTTTCTGTTAAAATCTATACTTCAAAGATCTTTCAGAAAAACAATAACTTCACTATACAATAATATGAGAAAGTAAAAATGTAGATATCTGATAAATATTATTTTCTCTGATCTAAGATTAATATAATTGTACCATAAATGATTTTCCATATTTTATCTAAACTTTTAAACATCACTTCAGCATCTTCTTTCACTTCAAGAGCATCAAAAGCAAGAAGCGGGGCTCTGATATTCATATCACGACCCTAGAAAGCAACAGAAAAAAAATTAAACCAAGAATATTAAAATGCTTCAAATAGGTACAAGAATGATAATACAAATAAAAATCATTAAGACTTTGGTTAACAGGCAATTTAATTTTGGTTTTTGGTAAATAGAATGACTTATACAACAATACAACCAACCCTCTTAAAATTTATGAATTACAACACATTTCTTTAAGTATTCTAAAACAATTTTGACTGATTTGAAATCTATTTTGAATCATTTTAACAGGCTTTAAGTTAACAATATTCAAATTAATTAACAAATGAAAGTCGGTTAGAAAACCAAAGTATAAGGAGCAAATACATTTACATTCACAACAAATTATATACAAATAAATTTTTCAACTTTCCAGTTTTTGTCTCCTCTGACTGTTAAAAGATACTAAATCTATTTGAAATATCTGCAGTAAGAGGGTTCCATTTGATATCCTCAGCTCCAGAGAGCTCCATTTGATATCCTCAAAAATAAATATCCCACATTCCTTAGATCAATGTGTGTCAAAATGAATTATATTATCAGAGGTGTAGTGGAGAGGGGGGGGGGGGCACCGACCCTCAAGCATCAGTCAATAGGGGCACAAGACTACTTAGGTTATACTAATAGGTTATTTAAGATAAAAAAACCAATTTCTAAAAAAAAAATGCATGTATTGAAAATTCAGCATATATCTACATACAATAGACATGATAATATAGGACTCTAAAGCAGTGATTCTTTAATCTTTATAGTTTAAAGAAACCCTTGAAATATTTCATAAAATATCGCAAAACCCCCTACTTGGCAGACACATATTAGGTTTGATAGGGATAAAGTATAAAATATACTTTTAAAACGTAATTCATAAATAATAACTAACTCATACTTTTCAATAAAATATTACAAGAGTATTTATTGCCTTTCTCTGTTAATTACTGTTAAAAAAACGACAAACTTTTTTGCCTTACACCTGTCTTACTAGTTATAAACAAACATTATATTTTAAAATAGTTTTGATTTAAAATAATTGTTTACATAAAATTTTTAACAAAAAACAAATTACATTTTACTATTTCATGATACAATTTCATTTTCATGTGATGTGATTAAGAAAAATATGTTTTAAATGGTTTGGTATTTTTCTATTACTGCTTGCTGCTTTCTGACATCCCTAAACGTAGTTGGTGGGGGTACTATGGCCCATTATTACAACTCAAACCCTTGCCACTACAAAAATTCCCCACTTTACTAAAAAATTCTTTTCTCAAGTAAAACTCTTGCTGTTTAAATTTTAAATATCTAACCAAGCACATATCTGAAGCAAATATTTAACCAAGTTAAACTTTCAAAAGGCTTCCTTGTTTTATCAACAGATCAAACCTTAATTAAAACCTTAATAATTTTAATTTTTTTATTAAATTACAAAAAATATGGCAAGTTGTATTTTTTTCCCCTCAATCTTTTAAAAATTCTCATGGAGCCTGGGCATGGCTCGAAAAACCCTGGTTGAAAATTACTGTTCTAAGAACCAAGACTAAAATCCTACCAATTAACTAAATCAGCAAATTATTACACAACTATATCACAAATGTAAGATATGTGTAACTAATTAAATAAAAATGTATTGTTTTGATAACTAAAGTTCAATGAATTACAAAATAAAAAATTCATATTCTGTATAAACTATAGTCTCTTCATAGTGGACAATGCTATCAAAATTTTAAATGAATTTTATTCAAATCATGAAATTTTCAAAAAATTAAACCTAGTTTAATGATTTTATATAATGTATTAAAACATAAAGATTCATGAATATATTTTCATTCATATTTATTATTTTTTCCTGGAAACTACTATTCCATTACAGAAAACAACGTTGTCAAAATTTAAAATATCAAATAACTTTTTTTGTGCATGCAAATTATAAGAAACACTATATATTATTTCTTATTATTTTCAAGAATAAATGGCATATTCACTCATTTTTAAGTTATCCTGTGTCTATGCCTCTCAAATGTACCCCCCCCCCCCATGCACAGTGGGACAACTTATTTATTATTGAAAAAGTAATTTAACAGTACATCATAAAAACTAATATAAATTAAAACTACGCATACCCTGAGGTACATCAAGTCAGCTAGTGTTTCAAAATCAAACTGAGTTGTAAACTCTTGAGATATATTTAATCCAGCATCAAGCACATTAAAGTATTTTACCACAGCTTTCTAGAAAAACAAAAACAAAATTAGCACATTGAAATAAACAGAAAACTTATTAACCCATTTAAAAAAATAAATGAACTTTATACAGATTAGTATGACTACAAAATGTTGTATATAAGAATAGGGCAAACTAAAGTATACAGATAACTTTTTATAATTCAATAAATGTAATGTTTGTTATTTTGAATGAAAATCAAAAAAAAAAAAATAAATAAATAAATAAATAAATAACTGTTAGGCAATTTAGCATTTAGAATGCTTGTTTGTCACTAAATTCATGATTATATTAAATAGTTAAGATTTCTATAGTTTTAATCTCTATATTTTTATTTCAAAATCCTCACTAGACGGTGCTAACACAAATGGGTTACTTGATCATCTAGAATTCTCTGATGTCAACTCACTGTACATCATTGGGCCTTGTGACTCACTACAAGATTGTCTTGTGATACATTACAAAGCTTTTCAAAATTATTTTTTTGATCACTACATTTCCTTTACATCACTTTCTTGGACAACTAGAAGAGGAATTCTGTGGTGTCACATTCTTATGGCAAAATTAAATATAATTAATTGGAGAATTATTTTGTTCATCATAATAATGTATGCCTACCACAAGAGGCCGAGTTTGATCCCTGGTGTTCGCACAAAATCTTACATAATTACATTTTTTTTTTCATTTATTTGATTTCAAATTGTGATAATAATTTTCTGTGTAGATCAGGGTAAGTATAAAATTCTTATTGACAATATCAAGCCGTATATGATGGCAACTTTAAACTTTGAGGATATATATCTTATAGAAATAAAGATATGTTTAGATTATTTTTTTCATACTGTAGACATATACGTGTAGCTTTATCACTATGCAAAGTTTAATGGTTCTGTGGTTAAAATTATCAACTTTAGAAATTCACAAACCAGGTTTGGATTTATATGTACTTAAAGAGGACAATCTTCCATCCTAAGAATTATCAAAAAATTTTGGAAGTCTCTAAAATTAAATAATTAAAAAAAAATATTAAGTATATTTTTCTTTTTAATTTAAAAACAGGAAGCTTAATAAGGGCAATTTAAATAAAGTGATAAATTTTATTAGTATTACTATCAATATAGTATAGATCAGATATATAAAAAAGGTATTTTTACTTGTAGACTAATGGTTTGGTTATCAAGACTTAACAAAGGTATCCATGGAGGTGGAGTAAAACTTGATATGTTTAATTTAGCAACTGATTCTACAAGATATTCTACATCAATCAAAAGGGGCCCAATACATTCATCATCACAAGCTAAAAGGAAAAAAGGAAATATATAAAAACTTTATTAATAAAATAATTACATATGTAATATACAACTTATTTACATGTACATCCCCTTTACTTAATACATTCACCTCAAAATTTAACACACATTCATCTATTTCTTGTTAGTCAATTTTCAATCAGTTTTGACCACATGTTTAACATTTATACAAAATTATGATAATTCAAATGATCATTCTATACCCTGATTATAAGAAAGCAAATTTAAATTTTTGATCATTTCTAAAGTTCCAATATATACAAAAATGTTGCATTTAACAATTTTCAGCTTATCTTACAAAAATAATTTAGTAAACTAGAAAAAAATAAATTTCAAAGACCCTTTAATAAATGTATTTGCTATTAGGAGGGTATTGTTTATTATCTAAAGAGTGAAGATGTGTTGGTGTAGCTTGCTGGTGTAGCTCATGCTGATGTAGCTTGTATGGTAAAAATTGGACTTGCAATCTAAAGGATCTAGGTTCGATTCCTGGTCCCACACATTTTTCACTCTCTTGAAATTTACTTGTATTCACTTCATTACACACATATATATATATATTACATATATATATATATATATATATATATATATATATATATAT
Source organism: Amaurobius ferox (assembly GCA_951213105.1). Taxonomy (NCBI): domain Eukaryota; kingdom Metazoa; phylum Arthropoda; class Arachnida; order Araneae; family Amaurobiidae; genus Amaurobius; species Amaurobius ferox. The sequence continues at coordinate 106,732,527 of OX578139.1, forward strand.
GTGTGTGTTTCAATTCATTACATATATATATATATATATATGTACATCAAAACTATTTCGTTCATATTCATACAGTTTTATCCAAAACTTAAGTTGTCTGCATGGTCCTTTGATAATCTCAGCAATTTAGTTCTCGACTTTGTTTTATCTTCCTCCAAGTTCTTACTGCATGCATCATCGTCATGCAATTTCCTTATTAGTTTTTATACTTACCAAATAGCATTTTTGATTATTATTTTAATTAAACAGCATTTAGGCAGAGCAACGTAACTTGCTTTTGATCGAATTATACCCAATGTGGCAGTGTAATAGTATTAATTCCACATGTTTTTAGCCATTATTAAATTTTAACTGTTGCCTGTCAACAATTTTGCCTTAATTATACACTATTTTAACTTATATGTGCCATTTTAATTTATTTACAATTATCTGTTGTTGTATATATTCCTCAATTTTTATGATTTTATTTATCTTAATATGGTCTCAGATTTTATATTTACATAGTTTCTAAATGTTTTCAAGTTCTTAGGTGTACATAATTGATTTTTTGTACATCTGTACAAGGTAATTAATTAAAAAAACATTAATTAATAGAAATAATTGAAAGTTAATAGCTAATTAATTGAAAAAGGTTGATATGTGCATGTTTCTGAATTATTTTTCATCTAAAGTAAATTAGTTTATCTGGCCTCTTGCTTAATTTTCATCTATTTTTTTTTGCAGAAGACATACTTTTCACAGTGTTATATCCAAATCGACAGTATATTGGACCACACTATAATGGGCTTTTACTGTATGTATGTGTGTAATATCAAAATAAAATAAATAACTCACATTTACAGCCAGCATCAGTAAGTATATGACGAGGGCTACATTGAGTACAGTCCCTTCCAGCAATGTCCCTCCTACAATAACACTGGCCAGTCATCCGATCACATATCCGATCAAGAGAACCATAAGGATTGCAGTTACAGGGTTTACAATCACCACCGGGCATTTCTGGATTACCATAAAAACCTCTGGAGCACCTACAAATGTATAACAGATCTTACAATTATTGGCTGTAACTGCTGTTAAAAAAAATTACAATACCAGACATTACAATTTTATTTTCCATACAGTGTTGTTGTTGATGTTGTTGAGACCCAAACCGTCCGACCTACCAGAAAGGTGTAAGGCAACTGTTTGGACGGCCGGGAAGTTTTTTTTTTCCATACAGTGTGAATAACATCTCTCAAAGGAATTGACCCATTGTGATAAAATTTGATATGATTATTTCAAGTGGCAATTAGAACAAGCTTATTGATTTTAGCAAAATTGAATCAAAAGACAGCTTAAATTTCCGCTATTGTCTTCATACAAAATTAAAATATTTTAGTGTGTTAGGAAAGCCATTTATTGGACAGATAAGAATTTTCTAACATATTTTACTTGTAGTGCACTGATAAAAATCTAAAGTTATTTAAGTAGTTAACTATCTAAATTTATTTAAGTATTCAATTATTTAAAGTTATTTGGTAGTATTTAAAATTTTATTTAAGTAGCTTCCAATAATAAATATCACAATACTATCCACAGTCTAAAAAGTTTTGGCCCTGTTCTAAAAATAATATCTGAAAATAGCAGTCCACAATTAATTTAATATAATAAGTCTGCAGCAGATAAATTACCTCTCACATCTCTTTCCTTCATATCCAACTTGGCAGTTTGTACAGATGTGATCTCCAGTAATAATCCCAATATTGATCTCAGTTTCACATGTGTCACTAAAGCTACAAAAACAAAAACAGGAATCTAATAAATCTCATGTTTTTAAGGCACCTATTTGGAATAATGCTTATGCCTGCATAGGAAATAATTTTATCATTGTTTAGAATCTGATATTTAAATTAAAAAAAAATAAATAAAAATTGAAAAAATGAAAAGGGATGAGGCTCTAATCGATGTAGATAATATTAACAAGCACATAAGCCTGAAAAATAAGTTGCAACAATTCACTTACTTCTAATTAACATCATGATGAAAGAGTTGATCACTGATGTATAGACAAGTATATATGGGGCATTTTTTGTAAACAGGAGTCTTACATGTCTCAGATGTTTTAATAAAAGTGTGCATGACTTGGGACTAATTTTGGACACTGATCAGTTTTACTATATTATAGTTTATATTTGTCAGCCATTAGCTAAAAAAACAATTTATATTTTTAATATTTAAAAATTTAGTTTTTTATTAAATGTCATTCCCCTGTGTGTCCCAACAGCCAAATCATAAAATCACAACTTCATTTACAAACCTTCATTTTCTAGTTTTCTTTTAATTTGATGTTTTATATTAAATTAGATAATTTAAAATACAAACAGTGTAAAAAAATCCACTATGCATTAGAGCAATATTTTAAGTTAATTTTTTACAGCTGTCCCCTAACTTTTTTGTCATTCACCTGTCTTTAAATTTTAGCACCTCATTCTGTACATAGATGACAACACAATATATAATTAAAGTATTATACTTTTTTATTGAAGTCTATATTCACCATTTCAAGAGTTCAACTATGTTCTAGCTATCATTCTGTGCAGGGAAATATTATAAAACTGAACAATTTTGGGTAAGTGTTTTTATTCCTTGTCATTCACCTGTCTTTAATTATTCTCAGAATAAAAAAGTAAATAATTTTTTTAACATGTATGTGTGCCTAGTTAGTGTAGCAAACTGAATATCAAGTTAGGCTTAAATGCAAATAAAACTCATATACTCAGAAAGTAAAATCACATGATTTGTCATTCCCCTGTCTTCTTAGTAGACAAGGGAATGACATTTAAACTGGATTTTCTTTTTAGAAAATAAAACAAATAAGAAGTTAGTCCTAAATATAAGATTGCAATTAAAACAAAACAATTTTTTTATTTTTCTAATATTGTATATACATACTTATAAAGCAGTTGCCTATATTAAGTGTCATTCCCCTATCATGCTGTTATTTACTTATCTTGAAAATAAAAATTTGCATTTTCTATTTAATTTCCACAAAATGATTGCTGCTACTGTTTTTTTTTTTTTTTTTTTTTTTAGTTTAAAGCACCCATGTTAAAATATAATGCAGAAAACAGGTTAAAAATAAAAAATATATATATATTGTAACAAGATAGATGAAAAAGCCCATTTAGAGAAAATGACCCACATAGCAAAAGTATAAACAAGCATAGATAATATAATAAGAAAGAAAATTAAACATGACACTAACTATGATTTCCCATAAGTAGTGCATCTACGTATTTAAATTTTGATATTAATTCTGCTTTACAGAAAGTTTCTGGAATCTACTCGTTTGAATTTTATGGGTTTTTTTTTTAACAAATAGTACCTGTAAATTTGGTGAAAAAAATTTTTTGCTAAAACTGATAACAAAAGTAAATTTGAATTTACAAGTATGTGCTGAAAAACAGGCTCCAAAATCCGATGCAATACTGCTGCCATTTAAGATATTTATGATCTTTCCTGATAACTACTGTGTATGTTTCATCAACTGCTATATGTTCATAATTGTGTGTTCATCAACTACTGTGTTTTCATTCATCATTTTGCACTTTATATTTTCTTAAAAAAAAAGAGATCAAATTTAAATTGTTTACTTAACTTAAGCTAATATTATCTTAATTCTCCCTTTAAAAATATATTGGATTGTGGAATTTTTCAATCACTCGCTGTATGAAATAAAGTCTGACACATGTCAGATTTTTAGCAGTCACGATATTTTGTATTAGACTTAATACTAGACCAAAATTCAATATTTTATACTTGTTATACTTATGATCGCTTAATACCTGTGGGATAATTAAATGAGATTACTAAACAAAAAAGTCCTAATAAACAAATAATAAACATGAATATTTTAAAATTTATTATTTTTTTACATTTTGCAACATTATGTTTTGATTGATTATTACAGAGAAATGCAAGAAAAAAATATGAATTAGATTCACATACAAAATATTCCAAAGGCCTTTTACCTATTGTTTACTAAAGGACAAGCATCTGCAGGGAGCTAGCTCTCAGCAGATCACCAAAAAATCCTTTTTCACATATTTTAAAATTCATTATTTTTTTTTTATATTTTGCAACACAACGTTTTGATTGATTATTACAGAGAAATGCAAGAAAAAATATGAATCAGATTCAAATACAAAATATTCAAAAGACCTTTTACCTATTGTTTACTAAAGGACAAGCACAAGGTCTGCAGGGAGCTCTCAGAGGATCACCAAAAAATCCTTTTTCACATATTTCACAAAAGGCACCAGCTGTGTTTTCTCTACAATTCTAAATAAATAGAAAAATATGCATAGTCATAAAACAATTGCAATAATCAATACCGTTTATACAAATAAATCTATATTAAAATGCATTAGACCATATATATGTATGTATGTATGCTCCATTAAAAAAAATGTAAATTCTTATCACTACTTTTCTTGGTAACCAAGATATTTTAACAAATTAAAATACTCATATAATGTACAAAAATACAGTAGTTCCCCCACATCCATGATTAATACGTTCCAAGATGCGTTGACATACAAAAAAAAATGTCAAAAAAAATAATTTATTTAATTAACATCCAATTTCAAGTCAATATTAATAATTTTTACATTCAAAACCTTATGTTAAATAAGATAAATCTTGACTTTAAACTAATTAAAAAAAAGTTTCAGAATAAAGCTAAAAATATATATGTACATAATTCAATTTGCATGTACGATTGTAATTATATCACCAACTAACCGCCTTCGGAGCCCAGTCTGTTCGCTACCCTTGAAAATTCTGACCATGGCAAACTCGCTGGCGCGACCTACCAACTATTTGGATGGTCAGGTGGTGCCACCCAATTTAGACCGGAACCCAGTGGGGAAGGCATCCACAGGAACCGTACCCCCCTTCCCCTACCACCAACCTCTCGGAAGGACTTACGGACCAACATGTTTAACATGATTCTACTCCGCCTGAACACGGAGGCAGTTTGGGCAGTGGCGGGTATCGAACCCAGGCCTATCGAGTGCAATTCCCGCACGCTAACCATTGGGTTACTTTGCCTTCTGCGACAATCTCCATAACTTTCTTTTTATTCACCCAATTTATACCGGAACCCAGTGGGGGATGCATCCACAACGACTGTACCCTCCTTTCCCTACCACCAACATCTCGAAAGGACTTACGGACCCACATGTTTAACGTGATGGTACTCCGCCTGAACACGGCGGCAGTTTTGACAGTGGTGGGAATCGAACCTGGGCCTACCGAGTGCAATTCCCACGAGCTAATTTAAATTTTATAATGACCATATGCTAAGCTCTTAATTCCTTCTCTTAATTGAAATTTCGTGTTTTGAAATCTTTATTTTGTTTTCCTGGAATCATTAGCGGTGGTTAACTTAATGCTGAATAGAAAATAACAAGTTCTCTATGGAATTTTGGAATGAGAAAAGGTACTTAAATTGGTGTTTATAAAAAGATGTTTTGCCTTGGAGTTCCTTTTATGTTTAGGTATTGTATATATGTATTGTATTGTATATATGTATTATAGAATCGTTTTAAACTAATTGATAATTGAACAATATGGTTGATTATATTGTAAGATAACCATAAGATGTGATTATAATTGTAGCTGCTTTTTGCATTTTTGGCTTTTGTCGGCCACTTGGTCTTTATTTTAAGTTTTTATAATTTGGAGTGAGACATGCCGAATGTTAAAGTGTATGTAATAATTGTAATTTGGTTTTCCTGCAAATTGTTGCAGATGAGTTGTTGGCTTATGTAACCGCCATGGCCTGGAACCTCTTTTTAGTTTTCAATAAATTTGTTGGACCCTTGGGGTGGGGATGAAGGGATTTCTTTCTCGGCCGTGGGGTAAACTGCTCAATGTCATTCGTAGCGAGGGCCACAGTCCGAGTTCTTCAAGCTCTTAATTCCATCATCCTCATTCCATCGTTCCATCATTTAAAATATCCATTCAAAACATCCATTTAAAATATCCATTTTTAAATTATTTTTAACCATTTTTAATTATTTTTATCCATTATATTTTTATATCCATATTATTTTTATCCATTATATTTTTATATCCATATTATTTTTATCCATTTTAAAATTATTTTCATGATTTTAATTAATTACTTTTAACTCTATCGTTGTCTAAATCAAAACCTTACAAACTGCAGACGATGCAATTCCCGCACGCTAACTTCGCATGCACTAATTTAAATTTTATAAGGACCTATTTATATGCTAAGCTCTTAATTCCATCATCCTCATTCCATTGTTTCATCATTCAAAATATCCATAAAATTAAAATATCCATCGTTCCATCATTTAAAATATCCATAAAATTAAAATATCCATTTAAAATATCCATAAATTAAAATATCCATTTAAAATATCCATATCGTTCCATCATTTAAAATATAAGTATAATAATTTCACCCGATATATGCAATACATCACCACAATTCAATCCACCATAATTCAATCATTTAAATTTTATAATGACCATATGCTAAGCTCTTAATTCCATCATTTAAAATATGTTATTTTCTAATCCAATGCATGCCAAAAACGGTCGCCATAGAAATGCGGCATGCCCATGTGGGGAAGTGGGAAGTCCGCCCTCTTCGCCGTGAAGTTCTTGTTCTTTAAAATCAGGATTGGTCTGCCATTTATAATTATTTCTTGACCAGATTGGGCTTGTAAGAAAACCTGAACTTTGAGCTTTCTAAAAATGTAAATTATTAGTCGAAATCAACGGAACTTTTCCCGATGCGAGGATTTAAAAATGAAAGTTCGTTTTTTTGAGCCGAAAGTGGCTTTTGTTTTAAAATCTTTAAAAAATAGTAGAAATTGAAATTGAGATTTAAAAGTTATATATTTTTACTCGCAATTGTCTGCTCTTTCCAGTGGTGTGATTTGTTTTTTTCTACGACGTCTGGATGGTGGAAAAAAAAGAGCTAAAAGGGCAAAAAACAGTAGAAATCACATAAAACATTATAAATAACAAAAAAATAATTCAAATTTTAAAAATCAGTTTTGACGTGTCACCCTTGGGTCTCCGATTGCCAAATTTCGTAACTCTCCGATGCGAGGTCACTGAACCTATAGTGTATAAGACACACAGACAGACAGACAGACAGACACACAAACATTGCCTTTTATTATTTAAGATTACAGAAAATAGGGGTTAAAAATAATTAATAAATAGAGAAACATACTTGACAATGACCATTTTGTGGATTGCAAGTTTCACTTCTGTTGTTACATGGACACCTAGCAGATTCACCAATCAAATCAATCAATTCTTTGCTTTCATTAAAATTTATCACTTTTCTGTAATAACCTTTTCCTGGATCCTACAAAATAAAAACTATATTAGCATTTTTACATAGTAACAAATGTTGGGATAAACATATAAAAAAGCTTATGATATAAAAAATAAAACAAAAATGTATAACACAAAAAATATATTTATATATATAATTAAAATAATTTTATGATATTCTAAAACATATCAATGTTTATGGGCTAAGAAAAAATACTGATGACAAAAAAACTGAAACAGCACATGATTTTCCCTACATAATACAATTCCCTACATAACTCCTTTGACAACGAAAACATAATATACAAGATCTGCAGCACAATCAGACATCTTTCCTGAATGACAACATGTAAAATATTTTCAAACTACCCTTTAACTGATATTTTACGTAAATCTAATGCAACAATCATTAATATATGATCCACAATAAGCAATTATAGTCCATATATTAAAAACTTTTAATAAATTCATCAATTTGGCATCATTTTTGTTAATTTATCATCATTTTTATAATTTTGACTGCATGTTTTTCAATTTGGCACCATTAAAAAAATGTCGCCAAGTTAACAATATTTTGTCAAATTAGTCAACAAATTTATCACAGAGTGTTATAGAATAATGGATAGAAGGGATTTTCTGTGTAAATGACTACTGGTGAATTGTTGGGCATCAAAATACAAATCGATTGCACAAAGTATCTTCTCTCATGAATGGAACGAACTACAAATCCACGAGAATGATATTAACAAATTTATCAGATAATAAAATCAGATATGAAAAGCGAACATATTTCACAATAATTAATACTTTTTAATTTTATGCAACTATTTAATTTTATAAATTTATTTAGAAAATGTACATTTTGAGAGCAGCAGTTCATGCTAGTATTCTAAAATTTGTGTCATTTGCTTTCAAATGAAAAATTACATAAGAAATGATCATTCATGTAACATTATTGAAGATTTTAATCTTTAAGTGATTTTTCCAATATTTCATTTGAAAATTTGGATGTCTTCCAAACATTTGATTACTTTCAAAATCAATAAGGTTCTAGTATTTACCAATTTTAATAATCGTGCCAAATTTTTTCGAAATGCTCCATTCGTTCATAAGATATTGCATCCACAGACTCATGAATGTACATACACAATAACATACATACATACACACACACAAAACTGTTCGATTCGAGTTCAGATATGCTTGAAATGTGCTCTTTCATCGAAAACTCAAATTCAAATTTTCGGCTCCATCACAATACTTTCCCTATGCATTACATTATGTATATAGGGAAAGCAATATTTTGGGATCATATTTTCACAATATCTGCATATGCATCAGCTAATAACAATTTATTCATATGAAACAGCAAGAGAATGTTTGATCTTTTAAAAGCACCAGTCCTTTCACCCTGTTATATATATCTACATAATATAAAATTACAAGCCTCACTTTTGTTCTATTTGTTTGTTTTTCTCATATACAAATCCAGTTTTCACCAATTTGTTTCAAATTGATAATTATTATTATTAATTAATTGATAATTATCATTACTTTTGTACTGGGTATACTACCCATCTACATTTAAAGTTTCAAGGCACAAAGATTGTCAAGAGATATTAATACAATAAAAACATAAAAGTAAAACTTTAAAAATAACATTATGGTGACATTATTTTTGGTGAAACTGTATTTAAAGAAAACAAAATTGCATTGCCATAAAAAATGCTTTAATAGATGTCAAATTAAAAGGCAGATGATATATTTTTCTACCAATCTGAAGAATAAAAAATTATTTGATACATAATTTTAATAAATTCATAGATTTATTTTGTTTTTTGGTTGTTGCAATGAAATACAATAGGATTATGGAATTATTGATAATTTCAACCACTTACAAAATCATCTATTCTAATTACTAAATCATCCGTTCAACTTATTAAATCACCTGTTCTGTGTCTAAGGATATTCAAATTGGCATAATGCAGATTGTGTTTAATTGATTGTTGTAATGGGATAAAAAATGATATGAAAATAACTTTCATTACCATTTCACCATTTTGCATATGTTGACTAAAGTTTATATTTTTGTAAATTAGTGTACTAAAGTGACCAGAATCTTTATTCTGCAGATTTGCGCATGAAGATAATTTTGTATAGAGAGAACTGGAATTCTTATATTTTCTATTTTTTACTGCAATCTTATATATATTTAATATAATTTTTTGAAGGACATTATGATTTAGAATGCTATTAGAATCCATACATATTACAAGCAATGACAGGTGTATCTGCTATTTGTTTATAACACAAAGTAAATATTTTACAAGGTGTCCTAATAAAATTTATAAACATGAAACAATAAAATATTTAATAAAATGTTTATAAATTATAGATTAGAAACAATGCAAACTAAAGGTAGACTCCAAAAAATAAAACATAATACAAAAATGTTAATACTATGAAACTACACTGTTATTAATATAATTTATAAGAATTAAAATAAATAAAATTTTACTGCTGAAAATATTCTAAAAATTGATAGAGGCTTAATCCAGGAATGATTTAAAGCATTTTAACTAACCTGGCAAGACAGACTTCCATATTCCTTTGGGCATTCACACTGTTCAATTCCAACAGCAACATATGGAGAGGCAGGGTTAGGAGTCAAAGGAACAGCTATCTCCAAATTTACATCTCTTATTCTAGGAAAATATTTGAATAACCATTAACTCAATATCCTATACTAATATGTATCTTCCTTCTCTCATTGTATATAATACAGAAACTGTAATATTGATATTTTCACATATTTGCTCAAAATAAAATTATGAAAGGGTAATTTAAAATTGCCATTAGAGTAATAAATGTACAGTAGAACCCACTTACACGAAACAAGACTCAGCAAGATTTTTTGATTGAGAAAATTGAAAACTTTTAACTGGAACAATGTTAATTGAAGCTTTATTTGTTCTTTTTACCAAGCAAAATATTATAGTTCTCCAGTTTTTAAATAGCATATGAAACAGTAAAATTGGATAAAATATCCAAAAGGATAAAATTTAGATTTAAAAAAAAAAAAAACTTTCTATTTAAATGGACATAGGAGTAGGTAGTATGTTATGGGTTCATATCAGAAGATTTAAATATCAGGCACCCTAAAAAAAAGAATTGAAAAAAATATATATATATTGGGTGGAATTTCACTAAGTGGTTTAATGAAAGGGAATTAATAATACAATACATAATAGCAATGGTGTTATTATAATAATACTATAATAATAATCGTGTTATTATAATAACACTATAATAATAATGGTGTTACTATAATAACACTGTAACTACTGACAATGGTGTTAATATTGAATTAATGCTTAACATAAGCATCATTCAAGGGAATTTTTAAAACTATTGCTCCTCATGTCTATTAAATTTTAAAGGCAGCTTCAATTGGCAGATTTGCTGACACACAGACAATGTTTCCACTACTTTGGGTCTAGACAGTAAAAAAAAAAAAAATCATTGAATTTTCTATTGTATAAAAATAAATAATACAAAATAAGACACCCATATTATAGCACAGCTTAATGTCAAATACTAAACCTATTGCAGTCCATCAAAACTTCAAATCTAGTTCAAACAGTAATAGTTAATTAAACTTCAGATAAAAAGAAAATGTCATTTCCATGATAAAAACTACTTAAGTGAACCATTAAATGCAATCTTTGAGACAGCACTTTCAGGATGAAAGCTACTTTAGTGGAATTGTCATGTGTTTGTAAAAGTTTTACTAAGACTTTTTTATACATTATCTTAATTTTCATCATGGCACATACAAGTGTGACTTTTCATCCTTCCGTGACATAAAATTCTGCATAAAAACTCTGAGCAGGCAAGTGAATTACTTTTATTTTCAATTGTCAAAAACTCTAGGTATATAAAAGGAAGTGAATAATTACTTTTTATCTTTAATCTAAAAATATGTTATTGCTTTAGTGCAAATTGAAATTTTTTTTTAAATATGAATACAGTGAAACATTAAATTATAATTACCTTAACACATTCCCACTGCGAGCATAATTGGAAAAGGAAACACAAAAATTAAAAGTAATTAAAGATTCAAACCAAACAATTACAAGTTAAAAGTTGAAATGAACTAGGAACTTAGAATTTTCAAATTTTCAATGAAAATACCATACATGTAAATTAATCTTTTTGTAAAATGCTTTATTTGTCAATATTTCATAATTATATGAAAGACATGAATTATCATTATGAGAAAAGTTTTATTGATTTAAACATTTATTCAGATAACCTGAGCATAGGAAAATAATTGAATATACATATATTTGGTTATGAAAAATATTCCCCAATTCAGTCAGTTTCGTTATATTTTTTTCTTATCAGTAACATACAAGAAAGTAATAAAATATCTCCGTCCCATCGGCCGCTTTGTAACGGTTGCAAGGGTTCAGGGCCCTGTACGAGAAGTATGCTGAATAATTACCAATCTTCATATCAAGTATTATCTGGTGGGAGATGGGTTTCAGAAACACCAAAAATGTCAAAATCATGGGAAACAACAAAGTTAAGTACCTCGTCGATCTTGGAATGCATTCCATGAGAAACAATATACTTCATAAATGTAGAATATTCATTTTCTTTTTAAATTGACTTATTAGAATATCTATCACATTTTTTGTTAATCAATGTATAAAATCCATAGAAATTATTATATTCAAATAATTCAATTTCTCCATTTACTACAAATTTAGATTTCTAATTTACATGTTAGTATTCAAATTAAGTAACAATAATGTAATATCACAAAAACTAAAGCACTGTTTTCCACTTTATTAATTCAAAACTTAGAAATACACATTGATGGAAAAACATATTGACAGAAATACACATTTTAAAATGTTATTACACAACACATTTCTGTAAAATTTATGTAATTCTCATAATAATTACATGAGTTCAGATTTCATTGTGATAATAATTAGATGAATGTGTCATCACTACCAACCTTTCTCCTTCTTAGTCAGGGATAGGATTTTTTAATTTTGATAACACATTTTCATGGGTTTATTATACACTTGAGTAGGGAGCACAACGGGAGAGAGTACTATTAGAAAGTTATTAACCCTTTCGCGATGACGACATTCTGGAACTGCTGTGGCCCAAAGGACGGAGCGCTTCGCTTCCAAACTGTTCCCAAAGGACGGTAAATTTTTTGTGCTAAGCCCTAACTCTCGAAAAAAATTCACTAAAAATCACCTATTCAACACAGTAATCAACTTTTTTTCAGGAATAAAAGAAATATTTATTTTCTATTTGATGTATATTTTTCATACAAATCTGAATACAAAATACTCGTTAGTTGCTCCCATTCTTTTATCCGAAATAAATGAATAATTTCACTGCCGCATATTCCTCTAACCCCCCCCCCCCAAAAAAAAAAATACTCTCTTATATTCCTATGATTTACCAACGAAATCATTAAGCTGAAATCAAAACGAGAACTGGAACTCAATTATAAAATAGCTGATGCTACCAGAAGTGCTCTATTTGTTTATATTACAAAACCATGTTTCACTACTCCAAATGGAGTTGTTTGCATGGACATTTAACGCCATCTAGTAGACAAATAAAAACATTCGACATAAAAACGTGCGTACATGGCACCCGTCTTTTAGAGTACAGTTTTCTCCGTCACAAATGCGTGTGGGCCGCCCTTGAATGCAAGTTCCTTGAATGCAAGGGCATGGCAACCATCGCGAAAGGGTTAATGAGCATTGAATTATTATAGACACAAGCTTACGGGGTGGCAAGCAGAGCACATTGAAAAGCTACTGGGCTGGTCACTGTGTGCAGCTAGTTTATACATTCAGTATAATACATACCTGGCTATTTTAACATCTGCTCCTTCAGTGGCTCTGATCATTAAGTCTTGAACATTTTGCAATACAAACATCATGAGTGTTCTAGTGACTGGTACTTCAGGATTTTCCAATTGTATCCATTCATCCTACACCAAAAGTTAAAAAACAAATGAACCAATTTTTACAATTTTATTATTTACAAATGTATAATATTTATACTTTATATTATTATTTTTATTTTTTAATGGGGCAAAGAAAATTCTTCAATAGGAATCATGTTTAGAATGTTTTTAGACTTTGTATATTAAATGATGAACAACACAGTTGCCTATACTACTATATACATAGCACAAAAATAAACAACATCAAATTTGAGTTATGAATTAAATTTCCAACAAACACTCTTTCTGACATAACTGATTCCAGCTCTAATGAAAAAATTCAATATCAAGAACCAAGTGAGTATCAAAAAATGGGGAAAAAAATATGCTAGCAGAATGACAGCCATAATCAAAGGGATACATTGGATGCCAAAAGAAAAGTTGCACTTTTATAAGAAAGTGGCACAGTCTGTGTGGCAAAGGACCCAACATATGGACACTAATGATGTGTCTCTTACATAGATGATGCCACCATTTTTATAGTGGTTCTTGCATTCTTCTTGGCATCCACTGAATCACGTTGATTGTGGCCGTTGCTACTAGGAATAATTTTTCTCAATTGGTTTTGGTAAACGCTCTATCCTTAACACTAGATTATTTTCATTATAAATGTAATCAATATTGCCTTGCACTTATTTGGATGCTTAGATTCAGACTTTCTCATTGATGAAGGAAATCCTGTTAAATTTCCAAAACAAGCTTATGAGTATTTACCATGACTTGTGCTTCATTTTACATTGCAAACCAATTTATTATTGATTGTGTGAAAAGTCACATGCATTACTTATACCCTCATGTTATTTTAATATCATACTTCATAACTAAACTTCTACATAAAAAAAGGCAATGTTTTCTAAGTACACACAAATACATGTAATTGTGATTATTCAAATACGATTAAAAAAAAAATGTAAAAAATAAAACATTACCTCCTGCAATCGAACACTATATTTCCCACCAGAAATGGGAAGAAAGGGTGAATGGGAGAGAGCAATGCCATTGCCATTCAGAATCACAAGTGGATACTTAAAAAGCAAAGGATCAGGATAGCGGCGAGAACTACGACTTTCAATGTGGAAATTCAACATCCCATTGAACGATCTAGTCTGAAAAAGAGAATACATTTTTATTTAGTATAGTTTTCATACATTAATTTCATCTCAATTTATTAAAAGTTCTAGTCAATAAAATTACAAAATAAATGATGACACGAATTTCTCATGGAAAAAAAATGGGCATTTTAAGGACCTAAAGCACATACTTTAAGGACCTTAGTCACAGAAAAATTCAATTATCATAACTATCTGTCTACGAGACACACACAATTTTACTAACATGTACAGCCATTGAAAACTTAAAAGACTGAAAAATTCTGTAATTTGATGCAAAAAATCAAACTACTTAAAACTTTTTTAGAGCATGATTCCAAGATTTAGAGTTTGAATGAACTCCCAAGCAGTCTACAGACTCCAGTTTGGTAACCACTGCCATAGTTCTATAATTATCCTTTAAGGACTTATAACAAAAATACTAGTACTTTTAAGGGCACTAGAAAATGATTTATAAAATTAAGAAGTTTTAATGGTCTTTTAATAATTTGAGGATCACAGGCATGAGGATCACAGGCATATCTGTGCATATACTGTGAAATTACATAAAACAGCAATACTCACACATTTGTGTCAATAAGGTTTTTACCTTAAAAGATGAAAGAGGCAAATGTGCATTTTCAACTAGAAAGATTTTTTTAATTTATTTGAATACTAGATGGCGCTAGACGTTCATTCTAGTAGTTACAACATATTTTGCCGATTGTTGACTTTGGTATATGGGCAGTCCCAACGAATCATCAAATCATCTGAAGCCATACAACAGTTTTATACTATAAACAAACTCGCACTCAATACAGATTCTATGTTATAATTTAGTATGGGTTCTTGTTTTGATTTTCATTTAATGATTATGTTGCAAGGTAATTGAAATATAAGAGATTATTTTCTTTTACGTTTGGGTTTTGAAGGGATGAAATTTCAAGGTTATATTGGAATTTTAAGGTTTAATTAGATATGAGTAGGTTAAGACATTTTCAGTCAGTGGAAAAATAAACTAGTATATTAAATGATGCGAATAGTAATGAAAGAGATGCAATTAGTGACTACAAGAAATAAAAGAGAGAGCTAAGACAGTTTTTATGAATTCAGAAATCACAATGTTGGTTTGAGAATGGAATAATGCTGTGAAATATATATGCAAAAGGTGTATTAAATAGTGAAAATAGCAACACTATTTTTCTATATATATAATTGCAAATAATTTTTATTAGTTATATAAAGTTTTGAGTACAATCATTCAGATATTTTCCCTACATAACTGATAACCAATTTTAATCAAGGTAAGTAATAATTTTTAATCTATTTTAACTTTTCATATTTCCAAAAGAGAAATTGTATATTAAATGTATTCATCAAAAAGAAAATAAGCATTTATTTTTGAAAAAAATAAAACACTAATGAATGGGGATTTTTATTCCATTTTTCAAAGATTTAGGCTTAAGGCCTTATTACACGACAGCAATTTGGTACAACATACCGTTCGCACAACAGCTTTGGAACGTTTGTGACGTCACTCCACGCAACACAGAATGAATGTGACGTCACTTCACTCAACAAGTGGGGAAGTTCTTTCCCCCTTGCATTCGCTTCGTAATTTCCTCATAGGAATACCGTTTTAGAGTTCTCATACTGTAAAGATCGATTTTAACATCCCAAAGGTTCCGTTTGGATTGAATAATGGTGTTATTACACAGGGCAATTTTTATTACCAAACTTCGGCAATTCCACCCGACAATCATACTTTAGACTCCTCCTCTTTAACAGGTCCATTTTCTCCAATGTCGGTGATTTCATTCCAGAAACCATTCTTCAGTGTGTTTTTCGTATATTATAAATCTTTTATATCTCAAAAATGTCTGTAATTTGGTAAAATTTATTTTCTTTTTTCCCATCTGCATTTTCAGAATTCAGCAATTCCGCCCGGCAATGATACTTTAGGTCCCCACCTTTCTAAAGCTCCCTGCCTCTTTAATGCCGACGATTTCATTCCAAGAAACATTCTTTAGTGTTTTTGCGTATAATTTGAATCCTTTATATTTCACAGATGTCTGTAATTTGGTAAACGTTCTATTATTATTTTTCCATCTCCAGACTTTAGCAATTCCACCCGAAAATGATACCGTAGGCTCCCCCGTCTTTCTAACTCACCCCTCCTCTTTAATGTCGCCGATTTCATTCCAAGAAACATTCTTTACAGTGGCTGTTTGCATATAATTTGGATCTTTTATATTTCACAGATGTCTGTAATTTGGTAAAAGTTGTATTATTAATTTTCCATCTCCGGACTTTAGCAATTCCACCCAAAAATGATACCGTAGGCTCCCCCGTCTTTCTAACTCGCCCCTCCTCTTTAATGCCGCTGATTTCATTCTAAGAAACATTCTTTAGTGCTTTTTGCATATAATTTGAATCCCTTATATTTCACAGATGTCTGTAATTTGATAAAAGTTCTATTATTATTTTTCCATCTCCAGATTTTAGCAATTTCGCCCGACAATGATACTTTAGGACCCCGCCTGTTTAACGCACACCTCCTCTTTAATGTCGCCGATTTCATTCGAAGAAACATTCTTCAGTGTTCTTTGCGTATAATTTGGATCCTTTATATTTCACAGATGTCTGTAATTTAGTAAAAGTTCTATTATTATTTTTCCATCGCCAAACTTCAGCATTTCCGCTCGGCAATGATACTTTAAGCCCCTCCTTTCTAACAGGTCCTGTCTAATGCAGGTTCTGTCTAATGCCGACGATTTCAGAAAGCATTCTTTAGTGTGTGTTTTTCATATAATTTGCTTCTTTTATATCCCACAGGTGTCTGTAATTTAGTAGAAGTTCAATTACTTTTTCTATCTCGAGATTCTAACTCATTCCAAAGCAGTCTATCGGCCATCTTGGTCGCTATTAAAGGCACGTCACCTGTGACGTTCGGATTTACGCACTTCTGATTGGTCGATTTTCGCACAACCTTTTCCTCAACCACAACATTTTAGGTTTGAACCTAAAATGTTGGCTAGATTTGTTGAATGAACTGCTTTGGCTAGATTTGTTGAATGAACTGTCTTGCGAACGGTTTTGTTGTGCCAAATACTGTCGTGTAATAAGGCCTTTAGTGAGAAAAATATGATGTCCTTTAGGAACAGTTCACAAGGGACAATCCGTCCTTTGGACCAATGCAGTTTCGCAATGCCACTGTTTGTAAAAGTTAAGGACTGTGGAAACTTTTAAATTATTGTTATTATACAAGATACATTTTAAACATTTGAATAATTATACATAGATGAAAAGATCATTGGTTCCTAATCATTAATCATGTTTCAAATACGACGTTGAATTACAGAGAATATTTTTATAAACCCAAAATTTGATTTATTAATGCTAAACAGACATACATTCAGTGATGAACTTTTCAATAGGCACACCCAAAGCCTGACTTAAACACAGGTCAATGTTGCCTTGGCTGTGGGCTCAATTTTACTATGGATGTTTGAAATTTTGAAAAGTTATTAAGAAAAAACTGTATATTAGCTTAAATATAAGCAAAATTGTCCAATTAAAAATGATTTACTGTAATTTCACACTGTGATTATCTACTTAAGGTGCTGTTTTATAGCATTTAATATTTATTAGAAACCTTTATTTAATTCAGATTGATTCAAATTTAGCTTGATTTATTACTAAAATTGTAGCTTATAGCAAGTTTCTATCTGCCATGGCAGATATCAGCTATTCCATGCTGATGACTGTATAAAGGGTAAAAAATCAGCCATTATCTGCAAGGAAGCATATTCCAAATGAACAGTGTGATTTTTGCCATGCAGACAAAGAAAAGAAAGTTGACAAGTAAAACAAAAGATAAGGAATACTTGAGGTATTTTTTGGGAACTCAAGTAAACTTGTGTATTCCATGTGTACATTTATAAAACAAATATTACCTTCTCTCCCAAAAACTCTTTTGGCAACATCCAATATACAGGTTGACTTAGCATATAGGGAATTCCGAGTTTTACATTTCCAGTTTGCCCAGGTATCAAGAAGAAATTAAATTTAGTGGCCAAAGGTGTTCCTCCAAGCTCAAACTGCACTTCTCTCTCAGGAGTATAGATCTGTTCAAATAAATGAAAAAGTTATTTAATAGATTCATGATAAAATTTACTTATTTCTAAATTTAGTAGTTTCCTTTTTTTTCCCAAATAGCTTTTAAACATTTGAGATAAATGTCTCTCTTTTATATATATACAAAACATCTAGAACATCATGAATCAACATAAGCAGCCATATAAAACAATTTATTATATCTGCTGCAATTAAAGAAAATTATTTAAGATATTTATTATTATATTATATACATTTTTTATTATTATAATTATATACATTAATTTATTATATTAATTACCATATATTTAATTTTCAAGAGAATATAAAATATATCTAAATATTTTGAGAAAATAATAATAATAAATTAAGAGTTTAACAGTTCAAATAAAAATAAAAACATTCACATTTGAAATAAATAAACTCAAATGTCAGATACAAAACTGTTATTTCACTATTCCATAGCTAAAAGTGTATGCTAGCAAAACAAAAAGTACATTTACAATAGATTTTATTTTTCTTTAATAAAAACTAACTGTATGTATGTGTATGTTGCAAACATTTTAATTTTAACAATTTATACATAATTACCTGTGACCAGACCATTTCAGCTTGCTTACAAGAATTAGATCTTTGAAAACAAAAGCATTCAAAGCAGCCTTTAGGATTATCCACAGCTAAACCGAAAGTCCCTGGCTTGCAAATATCACACTTTAAACCTTCCACATTTTCCTATAAAAAAAAAAAGTAAATAAATAAACAATCTTGCTTTAAGTCAAGAAATAATTGTATATCATCAAACAAAATGCTTTTAAAATCTTACAAAAACTGTGCTTGATAAAACTTCAAGCACATCAAGTAATGTGCTTGAAGTTCATATCAAGAAATACAGCATGCAAAAATATAAAAATCTTACAATAAAAAATATTCTCTAAAATCTAATAGTATTTGGATAACAATTCAAGATTATGAATATTCCTTAAGTACAAGTGTAGGTATGAACAAACATTTCACGACAGATAGCATCACTACATTAAAGTTTTAATTTCTAATTTCCATGTTTTAAATAAAAAACATCTAATATGCAACATTCTATCAATTACATAATTAATATATTTTGAAGTGAATTTGGTAGAATTTTGTTTCTCACAAATATTTCATAATTTGTCAAGTAGGGTAAGCAGAGACAGTATCTTGGAAAAGAAAGGAGGCAACAGTTATAGATATTGTTTGGCTATTGTGGGCCCATTAAAAATTCTAAATTTCTACTGCCTTAGCTTTAACACTGGCAAACAGAATTTCTTGATATCATTGGTTCAAATAAAACTACAATTTTTGGTGCAAGATATGATTACTAGTGGACAACCTTAAGATTAATGCATTGGAAACAAATGTACCTTGCAAGGGCATTGTCCATTATCATCACACTGGCACAGACCTTCGACAGTGCACTGAGAAGGATCAGTTCCATCATACTGGCACTCACATTTGTCACAGATGTGAAATCGAAAATGAGCAAATTGACACTTGTCACAGCGACGACCTTCATAACCTCCGAGACAATAGCAATTACCATTGTCCACATCACATTTACTATCGCTTGATGATCCACGCCAATTACAATTGCAAGGCTATGGAGATATAAAAGGAAATGTAACAAATTAATTGAATGGAGAACATATATTAAAGGCATTTGCATTCTGAAATAAAAAATTCATCAAGGAATAAATTGTATTTTTAATAAAATATGTAGTATATGCATTGATGCAAAACTGAACATAAGGGGTTCAGAACTAAAAGTAAGGGCACATTTTGGTGCTTAAATGACAGCTTTTTATTAGATAACACAATTCATTCACCCTCCATAAAGGGGTAATTCTTATCTTTTATCTACTCAATATAAATATATACAAACATTTTTAAAAAGTTAAACAATATTTACTTAGAACATGGATGGGCATTTTTATGAAAACTGTTCAGTTTTATTAACTAAATTATAATTCGTTTATCAACTAAATCATTAATTGTAAGTTTAAAACTATTTTGATGGTATAAAAACCTTCAAGATAAAACTCAAAGTTTATTAATTAGATGTTTATTCATTATATGTCTACAGTAATGGTACAATAGTTAATTGAACAATCTTAACTCCAAAATTATATTTTCCATTGTTTTCTAATAAGTATTATTTTAACCAGCAGTTTCCTTTATTTATTAAAGTCGATACAACAGACAAACTCCAATTACATTAACCACTAAATATACATTGAAAACGGAACATATAAAAAAAAAAAAAAATAAATATTAACAATTAAAGAAAAACAAACCAAACTGTACACATGTCAAGTACATCAAAACAAGCATTTTTAAAACTGGTTTGTGGCATAATAATACATTTTTGTTTATTATTGGTACCAAGAATGTGAAACTCAAAATTATAAAGTTGGACAATTAATTTGTGATAGAAGTAAAAACAAGATATTTTTTAGCAATATAAAATTAAATTTTTGTCAAAGTTGAACAGCTGGTATTTTATAAGAATATAGATTATATTGAATTTTAAAAGTCAAAATTAATATTTCACATTCTTCAATTTCTATGATAATTTAGATGTGAACAATTATCCACTTGGATCATAAACACATTATTCATAAGTGGGATACAAATACTACACAAATAATATTAATTCTTTTAGCATTTAAAAAGTAACTGAAATGCATAGATTTTATTATTATTATCCACCAAAATATATTTTAAAAATTTTGTAGCTTATCTTCACAGTTTCAGTGAGATATAATTCGGGATATTTAGAATTTAATCACATTAGTATGCCTTTATTTTTAATAATATTTATTTGAACATAAATATCACAAGAATAGATGTTTAAATAACCTAAAAAAAATTTTTTTTTTAATCAGATGGTCAGACACTTGACTTTCATCAATCGCCTTTGTCAGTGGCCAGAACGTGAACCATTTAGTCATCCTAGGACGTTGCCCCAGGCGCACCAGAGGGGGACGGAACACACTGCGCCCACAACACAAACATCCATGCCTTACGTGAGACTCGAACTCACAATGCGGCAGTCGAGCGATTGCTGTGGAAACGCTCGCCTTGACCACTCGACCACCAAGTCGGCATGGATGTTTAACCTAAAAAATAAATTCTATGAATATTAGCAGGTATAAATTAATACTCACCTTGCATCCCAATAATGGATCATAACCCCAAGATGAATTAGTGCATATTTGGCAATATTCTCCTTCGGTGTTTGGTGGGCAAACACACTCACCGGAGTCAGGATCACAAATGTGCCCAGAACTTTTACATGGCTCACATTCTAAAATAACATTCTTTGTATAAAAGAATTATACTTTCTTATTTCAAAAACACTAAATAATATTCTAGGTTGTGTAGAAATTGAGTAAAAGTCAAGAAAGTTAACTTCCTATTATTTTTCACGTATCAAAGATTACACAAAAAGTTAACATGCCTACTTTTAAAAAAAAAAGTAACAGATGTAAACAAGAAAGATTAATCATGCATAAAGCATTGATTATGAAACACTTTCCAACTGAAATGCAATTTTATTTAAACATCTCTAAAATGAAATACATTCGAAGCTGATATTTTTTCAATTATCATAGAATTACAGTAATTTATTATACTTGAAAACTTAAAACTTCACCAAAAAAGACAACACTAGTTACACAAAATGAACTTTATTTAAATGACGTCATCAAAATTTTCACCTCCGCTTAAAAAATGTTTGAAAAATTATGTCCAAT
This sequence comes from Amaurobius ferox, assembly GCA_951213105.1. Classification (NCBI taxonomy): domain Eukaryota; kingdom Metazoa; phylum Arthropoda; class Arachnida; order Araneae; family Amaurobiidae; genus Amaurobius; species Amaurobius ferox. The sequence continues at coordinate 106,754,930 of OX578139.1, forward strand.
AGTGTTCAATGTATTTCATTTTTTCAACCTGGGTAAAATCCAAAACTAATCAAGTGATATTATTTATTTTCATTCACAGACATCACATCTCACAGACCATCTCAACAACATACTAAAATTTCATTTTGATAAAGTCGTTTTTATGGCAGCTATCATGCGAATGGACAGAGAAGCAGAATGACTAAATTCAAAAACTTTTCAATACATTTTACTTTGCAATAGTTGTTACTTTTCTAAATATACTTTATTTATCTAATTTACAGATTATTAACTTTAGCTTTCTGCATTTTATCTTATTCTAAGTTCTTAATTGCAAGTGTATTGCAAATTCTATAATAAGCCTCATAAAAGATGACTCTATGGAATTTAAAAAAAATATAGAAATGGATGGATCTGATTTATGTTTTTAAAATAACATTAAATAACTTAAAATATAACTGCAGCTAGTAAAATTCAGTTACTCCTTTTTTAGGGGTAACTGTATTTTTACAATAAATCAAATTGCTGCATGTAAGACAAACACTTGCAGAATGTCCTTAAAAAAAGCAAACATATGTCAGTAAGGTGACCTGAAGAAGGGGGCTTATAACACCCTAAAAATAATTGTAGTCACGTTACTGACATATGTCTGCTTTCTTCAAGGAAGTTCTGTAAGTGTTTAACTGTATTTTTGTTATTTACTAACACAAAAATGGTAATTTAAATTTCAAAGTACCTTACACAATAATATACAGGGTGTCCCAAATAGATTGAAACTTGCTTTAATTCTTTACCTGTTGGAGATAAGTGGGCAATGTAAATTGCAAAAATGTTGAAAGTAAGGTGGGAAATAAGACTATGTTAATGAAATAGTCCTCCCAATAATTTTCAAAAAAGTTACACTTTTTGAATTTTTATACGACCCCCTTAGACAAATTTGGTCAATCAGAAAATTTTTATTTTTAATGTAACAGGATCATTAAAAAAACCCACATATCTGTATCTTTAATATCAACTGAATTATGATAAAGAAAAAAATCTGACACATATGCCACTTTTCAGCACCATTTAAAAGGCTGTTTCATCAGTGAAAATAGGGATCATAAACAAATTGACGATGGAAATTGTTTAGATCAAAAATACGTTAATATGTGTCAAAATTTTTTATCACAAATGTATCTAAATAAATCATTACATAGACGGAGATCATATAAAGCAGTGGTACTCACTATGTGGTTGGGTATCCTATGTATTATCATCCACGTTTATCTTTTTTGTGATATGTTACAAATTTACATTTCTAATTTGATATATGGTCCCCATTCACAATGTTTAATTTTCAATTAAATATAACTCGCTCAATTTTAAAGATACAGATATGCGGGGATTTTTTTTAATGATCTTGTTCCATTAAAAATAAAAAATTTCTGATTGACCAAATTTGTCTAAGGGGGTCGTATACAAATTAAAAAAATGTAGCTTTTTGAAAATTAATGGGAGGACTGTTTCATTAACATAGTCTTATCTCCTACCTTGCTTTCAACATTTTTGCAATTTACATTGCCCACTTATCTCCAACAGGTAAAGAATTAAAGCGTGTTTCAATCTTTTTGGGACACCCTGTATAAAATCATAATAGAAGAATTTAAATATTACTAAATAAAACTAATGAAATAATGGATTTGCTCCTTTTTCTCTTAAAACATTATATGTCCTTCTAGATATTTCAGAATAAATAAAATCTGAGATTTAAACCAACTGTTTAAATGTTATAAATACTTATAAAAATGAAAAGAAGAGAAAAGAAATATCAATAAGTTATTTTAAATGCTTCAAGTATTCAAATTGTTTCAATTTCAAGTTCAGTTGAATGAGTATGTGGAATACGAAAAATAAATTATTTACTTTGACATCCTTCCGACGAGAGTCCAAAGTACCCAGGCAAACATTTGTCACATTTATCTCCTCCAATGCCTGGATGGCATTCACAAGTTCCATACAACTCATCACAAAAGGAGCTTTTAGAGCCAACAAGATGGCACCTGCAGTCTTCACAGCCTTCACCAGATAACAAATTCCAGGTACTTTTCTGAATATAAATGCAAAAATAAATATCAAACCATTTAATCGGAGTAATAATATTAGAAAAATTGGCAATGAAAAATTATAAATGCTCATTATCATAAAAGAAGCTAAAATAAAATCTTAAAAAGGGAAACTTTGAAGTACACATATTCAAAATTAGGGAAATATATTAATAACAATTATAAGATTTTGAAAAGAGCTTGTTTTATACCTATCTTGATAATAATTTTGGCAACTGTTTGGAACCTAATAAACAATTATACTTTGATTAATCACTTGGACAAACTTTAAAACTCTATAAAACATACAACTTTCTAATACTACCTAAAAAGAGCAGGCATAGGAAAATTAAGCGACTACAATTGCTTTAAGGATGTTTTGAGCCCAATTTCTCAAGTCAGAAATAGTGTCTTCTCTTAACAAGCAGCTAAGAAGGTTGTTGTTGTTGAGACCCAGACCGTCCGACCTATCAGAAAAGTGTAAGGTAACCGTTTGGACGGCTGGGAAGTGCCACCCAATTTAGACCGGAATCCAGTGGGGGAGGCATTGACAGGGACCGTACCCTCCTTCCCCCACCACCAACCTCTCGGAAGGACTTGCGGACCCACATATTTAAAGAGAGCGTATTCTGCATGAACACGGCGGCAGTTGTGACAGCGTGCAAATCCAGCGTGCAAACCGCCGGGCTACCGCTCCCGAAATGTGTAACAGCACGCGGTGTTCCCAGGTGGTCACCCACCTAAGTACTAACCGTGCCTGATGCTGCTTAACTTCGGTGATCTAACGAGAACCGGTGTTTTCAGCAGGCACAGCAAAGAAGGTAAAATAACTAAGCCAACTTGAACTAATTTTCCTATGTCTGCTTCTTTTAAGGAAGTATCAGATTCTTACAAGCAGCAGTTTTATTTATTGTGTCTATAAAAGATGTTAAGTGTCATTTAAATATCCACACAATCTGCATATGCTTACTACTCACTTTCTCTTCTGAATGAGCTATTGGTTACATTATTTATCTAATTTCAACTGGCAACTTTTTCTTATAAGTTATCTTTTAATATATTATTTTGGAATAAACTTTTGCTTTCATCTTTCATTTCCTTCACTTTTATGTTTTTTTTTTTCCACTACTGCTTTGGCAAAATATAAACTATGCTATTGTAAACTGTCATTATTTAATACACCATCTTGACATACAGGAAAAGTTTTTCAAAATACCATAGTGTCCATCATCACTGACAATAATAAGGAATTGACAGACATGAGCTTTTATACAATCAGAAACCATGAATACAAATTTGCATAGGGTATAAATCGGATAAATCTATACTAAAATTAAAATATATTACAAATAAGTATATAAATTTCAATTCATTTCAAAACCCATGTATATAAATAAATCAGGCCAATTCATAAACAAAACACAAATTTATATTCATGATTTCTGGTTGTATAAAAGCTCATGTCTGTCAATTCCTTATTATTGCCACTGATGATGGACACTATGTTGTCCGAAAGTGCTATGGCATTTTGAAAAACTTTTCATGTACATCAAGATAGTGTATTAAATACAGTTTGCAATACTTGTAGTCTTTGCTGAAAACATTAAAATATTTTAGATGTGTTTTACTATACTTAAGCCAAGCCAAGACACTTCTTTTACAGGGTGCCTGCATTTGATGACACTTAACCCCACATCTAATGTAAAACAAGTCCATTTGTTTGTGCGATATTGAGATCGTAATATGCACTTGGCTCTTAGAGGGTACTCAGATGAAGTTGCTTGATTTCATAGATGAGGTGAAGATTCTGTCTTGGATGGCTGATCTGACGAGTAGGTAGGAAAGGAAAGGGTAGGGAAGAGGAGGGGAGGGGCCAAAAATACAATCAGCCAATCAGAAATGATTGGACTGAGGAAGGAACAGTTATCAGTTATGAGTTACGTGTTTATAAACTGCTAAGTTTAAGAAATACAGAGATTAAATTAAATTAAAATTAAAGGTAAGGTTAATAATTATTTAAAAATTTAAGTTAAAACGTTAATGAGTTTGAAATTGCAGAGTTTAAGTTTACAAGTTTAAGAATTACAGTTGCAAGATGATGCACAAGAAATAAATTGAAGTTATGTTAAAAATTTGTTTTTGCAAGGACTAAAAGATAATAAAAGTAACAACAGATGTGAACGAACGTGGATATAAATACTGGATACACGCAAACGCGACTGGCAAATGCTAGCTTTTCTATTGGTCTGTGGCAGGGCCGTGAAAGAAGAGAGGAATAGCGCAAAGTCCTTGAATCGGAGTGGCGCCATCTATCTTCGATCAGAGTACCATACTTAAGAATATAAACTATGCATTTTAAATAGTTTTGACATAGAATAATGTCTTTGTCCACACCTGGTATGGGGGCCATGATGACAAATCGGGTGTGATGAAAAAAGATGATATTTTGAAAGATTGTAGCTCAGTGTGTAATAGTTGCAGGGAAGAGCAGTGGTATCGTGCATTAAGCCGAAGATGTACACCTGTTATGAGAGGTAGCTCATCAGAGTGACATGCTCGAGAAAGAAATGCTACCGAATGTAAGATAAGATAAAAATTAAAAAGCAATAATCAAATTACCAAGTTTTCATTATTTTAATTCAGGTACTTAATCAACATTTCATAGTAATTAACTTTGTACCTTATTTCTCTTATCATAAACCATTGTCGGCAGTTTGTAGAAATAAATGATTTTATATAAACCGTTATTTCATTTGTAAGCACCTGTGTGACAAGATATGTTCTACATTATGATCGTACCTCCAGTACAGCCCCTCAAATTTTTTTTTATTATACAAGGGATTAAAGAAAAACTGGAGAAAAATTTTTAAAAACGGATCCTTCACAAAAGTTCAACCACTTCATAAACTTTCTGAAAATGGCATTTTTAAAAACTAAGATTCTCTAAAAATAGACTCTTTACATAAGTTTAATTAAATAACTAAAACAAATAATTCACAACATATAAACATTAAATTGCGATATCAGTTAAAAGATGGAAAATGTTCACACTAGTTGAAACTAGTGGATTTGCTAGTAGTTTCCAGCCATACCCTTATACATTTTTTAAAAACATTAGATTGGGAGAAAAAAATATGAATAGACACTCTGTATCATCATTTATACAGTGAACTCTCATTTGTCCACCACACTTGGTTAACTACCACCCCCTCGCTCCAATTTTTTTCTAATATGTGATAAGCACCAGTCCTTATCTTTCTTGTATTCCTCTATCCGGCTCCCCCCCCCCCCCCCAAAAAAAAAAAACAGATGGTTTCTTCCCACAAAGTATTTAGAAAGATAATATTAAGTATATTTTCATATATTTTCCTGATATTTAATATATCAAGGTATTTAGGTTTCTTTCTAAGCTGATTCGCCTCCCCCTTCTGCTCTAGTGCAGATGACATAATCTATGTAAGAAGGTGCATGATTTGGCATTCTCCATTGCAGCATAGATCACGCCATTGTTAGGAGGTTAATTTTATTTCAGACATTTAGGCAAACAGAATAAGTGTGAAAGAAAAACAAGTTGTTCCTGATATAAAAGAAAGTTTGGCAATCACAAAACATTTTCAAAAAGGAAAAACTGCTACTTATTTATCGAAAGGATATGGAATAGGATGAGCTATAGTAAATGATTTGAGAAATGGGTATGCCTTCAAAAATCGAAAGGTATGCCCACAAGTTAAAAACCACAGATGAGGCTATAAAAGCAAGAAAAATGCAAAGGATTAAAAAACTTGACCCATTATTAGCAAAAAAGCTGTGTTATAGAAATAAATAGGAAACTTGACAGTGAGGCATCCTTCAAAGCCAATGGAGATTTACTTGGTTTAAATATTTTTAAGTGTCAATTATTGGTGAAAAATTTAGTGCTGACAATTAATGCATTGGCAATTTTTAAAAGAATTTTTAGAAGATGATCAAAAGGAATGAAATGTTTGCAAAGTGTTTTTTTCCCCCAACATGTTAAATTTATTTCATTAAAGTATTTTCTTACAGCCAATTTTTTTTTTTTAAATAAAAGGAAAAAAATTATATTTGCAAATTCGAATGATTTTACAAATGACATTTTGCTTGTGTTTTGCTTATACGTCTATTTCACTTTTCCATCACGCCTCCAATACCATAACTGATGGATAATCGGAAGTTTACTATATATCTCACTGATTCACAATCTGGGATATTCTTTGGTAACTTGGAATTGAATGGTTGTTTACTCTCCTAAAATTGCATCTTTTCGAACAAATTTCTCAGGAAAAACCTTGTTCAACATTAAAATAAAGTCAAGCATGACTTCATTAACTGACAAATTTGAAAATTCAGCTGACTCATGGTATTATCTATAACACTGATGCTTTTACCAAAATAAATGAAAAGAAATATATTTATGAATTACAGTTATGTAGTCATGGAAAAGAAAGAACGGGCCCAAGATAGCCCAGTGGTTGTGGTGAGTGAATCACAAGTGGTAGTCACAAGTTTGATCCTTGATAACACTCCAAATTATAAAAAAATATATGTAATGGTTTATAAGAAAAGGGTCCAATTGTCATACATTTTACTTATGAGATAATGTAGAATATAATTATACCAAAAACTCTGCACACTTTTTAATATTCATTGGATTTAGGTAGCTAAATACTTCTCAAATACGAGAAATGTTTTCATTATAATCTATGTGTTAACAATTCCGAGAAATACATTTTTTTCTATCAACTAGGGTTAGAGGTAAAAAAAAATTTTTTTCTCTTTAAATGCAAAACAAATATTTAAACAAATAAAAAAGGTTTAAACTAAAATGAACCATGGTTTTAAAAAAAGCCAAGGTTTAAATTAATGGGATTTAAACCAATGCGGGTTTAAACCAACCAATCCTGCTATTAACCCAAAAATATTCAGGCATTTTTTTTTTTAATGTTCTTGCTTGTATAATAATGCAAAATTTGTACAGCCTTTAAGTATCAATAAGTTATATTATAAGTATGGATATTGCTAGTGTGTATAGATTTTTTATTCTGCAGAAGGTAAGAAAAAATACTTTTGTTTGCAAGGGTCATGCATTGCCAAAATACTAAAAGGTGCTATGATTCCATTTATGTATTACTTTCTATGATTCCATTTATGTATTACTTTCTATGATTCCATTTATGTATTACTTTCTATGATTCCATTTATGTATTACTTTTTAAGTGAAACTGTTATATTGATGTTACATGACATAAAAACCAATCAAACCTTTAATTAATGTAAAATATATATACTTACAATGCATACGCTACAATTCTTGCCTGTCACATATGATTTGCAAGCACACTGCCCACTTTCATCACACTGAATACTAACAGCACCATTGCTATCACATCCACACCCTATAAAAAAGCAATAATTAGTTTTTAAATGTTGTTGACATAAGAAAAAGTAGTCTTTCTCAGATTTTGACTTTCTCTGCCATAAATAGTAAAGAAAAAATATTGTAATGAGCCAAAAAAATCCAATGGAAGGATTATGATGGATCTAAACATTTTAAGCACCTCTGAATACAAATTAACAGTTTTTTAATGATGTCTGTGAGTCAATGAAGGCAATAACTTTTGAACACATTGAGAAAATCACTTGGAATTTGGTACAATTATTACAATTTGTAATTAACTGTAAGAGCTTATTGATTTTCAGAGAGGTTGAGCCAAGGGAAGGCCAACAATATTTTGAACATTTTAATTGAAAAATAATATTAAAAAACAGCTAAATATTGTTACACAGACAGGAAGTTTATATGTACTTTTTCATTTAAAAGCATGTAACATCATTAACAAAATACTAAAACATGGCATTCTGAAATATTGCACATTTTAGATCTAAAATGGAAAAAATAAGAAAAAAAAATATGTTCATTATTATCAAATGTGCAATTGCTTTGTATGTATTTGCAAATATAAATAAATTGTTATGCTTCTTAAAGAATTGTCACAAACTGTTCTAGATATTCAGGAAATTGTACTTTTTTCCCATAGAGAGCCATATCTCTTGACCAAATTGTATGCAATTTGGTATGATTATACCAATGGAAATATATTAGATGCCTGGTGATTTTCAAGGATGTTAAAGGCAAAGAAAGTCCTTAAATTTTGGAACATTTTTTTTCAAAAATAAAACATAAACATATTTCTGTTAAAACTTTGTGAAGAAATAGCCATTTTATATGGCATTCTTTATTTAGAAGTGAATATGACATACCATTAACATCATTTAAAGAACGTTAATGATTACCATATTTGAGATATTGCCTGTTTTCATTTAAATTCAACAAAATACTTAAATACATTCACTATAATCAAATGAGTAAATGTTTTGTAAATACTTTTAACTAGAAATAAATGGACACTGCTGTTTAGTAATTATCAAGATTCACTCTCCCTCACAATATATATTAAAATTTTATTTTTTCTCAGAGAGACCAATATCTCTGAAAATTAATCAAATTATATGGAATTTGACTACTATGCTTAATCTAATCGGTAACTACAAACATTATATTGAAATTTTGCAAGATATGGAAGTTTTAATTTATGCCATTGTCTTTCCCTAATATCGAAATTTGTTAATCTATTAGGAAAGTCATGTGTCAAACACATCATATTTTTATACATAAGAAATATAGATATGTGATTTCAGAATAAGAGAAAATCTTTAATATTATGCTATTAGCCACCTTTAACAACCAGCTCAATTGCTTTTTGAAAAAGCTCTTAACTCGAAATAGCTTTCTTGCAGTAGCTGTCAACCATCTAACCTCTCACTGCAAGAATATGCAATCTCTACATGCAATAACAATAACCCTACTCCATGCAATAATGGTACGCCCACTGTACAGGCCCAGTTAAAGCCTGCTATGCAGGTAAGGCAGAGATAATGATAGACCAGCTGTTCAGGCCCACATTTGACCTGCTGCATGAGTACATGTTATCCACATACAATATATGCAATAACAATAACCTCATTCAATACACCAATTATACACTCAATGCATAGGCTTGCCTTTGGGCCCCTATGCGGGCTCTAAATAAAACATATTTATTTAAATAAAACTATTGTGCTGCATTTTTAAAGTATTAAAATAGAACAAAAAATCAAAATAAAATATAACTTAAATGTTTTGAAAAATAAGTAAAATGCCATGAAGTTTTGTTTTTTTTATACATAATATGTTTCAGTCACAAACAGTTTTAGAAACCTTACATCTGCAATCAGGCTTAGAATTTGAAATCCTTCTCTAACACACATATTTCTAAATGATAACTATAATGGAAATGGAATCGTGGCAAAAGGGCATATTAAAAAAACAAAATCTCAATTCTCACTCAATTAAACTGCAAATTACCCTAGTAACTGATCTTTATGCTTGTAACTTTCCTAATCATAGCAAATGACTTTATGTGAAATATCTTTACACACACCATACTAAATTATTCAATATGCAATAAACCTGTTCTATCACAGCATGAATAAAGCAAAAATTCATTACATATGAACTTCAGTCTAATTTGCTGATAATTTCTAAATTTAAAATAGTTAATATCTTTTTATAGGCTAAGGAAAATCTTCCATTTAAAAGGTGATTTCAAATAGTTTCAGAATTCATTTGAATCATAAATATTACGTTTTAAATTACAAGTAATGTCATACCTCTAATAGTATTACAAAAGCAAAACACAACTGTGATTTTCATTTATATATATAGAAGTTTTAAAACATACACTTGCAACCAGTCTCTGAAAAACCGTAATATCCTTCTAAACAAGAATCACACTTCAGGCCAAAGACACCAGGTTTACATTCACATTTTCCCGAGACTGGATCACATTTATTCATTTTTCCTTCCAGAGTTCCAGTTCTATTGCACTGGCATGGGACACAACCAAGTTCAACATTTCCATATTCAGGCTAAAAAATATGTAGCATAATTAGAATATAAAAGAAGAATCAAACTATCACAAAACTGTTATCTCTAAATGATAAAGAATCATTCAAAGTTCAGTGAAAACATCTAAAAAAATTTAATTGTTTCTCATTCTTTTAAAGAATAACACTTAATAATAAATGTTTTTATTTGATTACATTAATAACATCCATCATGAGTGGCAATTGTGACTCATGATGGACATTTGACGTTCGAAAGCGCTCTGGTTATAATGTGATTTTAGTGTCTTATTTCTCTCAAAAAAGATGGTATTTTGGGATGTAAACAAAGAATTTTGAATAAGAAATTCCATTCTTATAGGAAATCCTAAAGAGTTATCCTAACCTGCATTGCCAAACAAAACACTCTTGATAATTTATCAGGGTCGCCTCCTAAACAGAATAAAATCACCTGACTATTTTTTATAGGCTTTTGAAATTTTCAAGTTCTAAAACAGATTTCATGAAAAGAACTGAATAGCTAAATGCCTCTCTTTATGTTGCGCTTATTCAACTGAAATCAAAGTAAATAATAAAACTAATAATGCAATATATACAAAGAGTTTTATATAATGGCAGAAGGAATACTAACTAAAATTTTTAATTTCCTGACTTTTTTAAGTTTGGAGCTTTTTAAATTTTGTCGACAAGTGCCTGACTTCTTGACCTATTTTTTAAATTTCTTTATAATTCCAAATTATCTTTCTTTTTCAGGTAGGGTGGGGGAAGACATTGATTTAAGGACATTGTCTAATGTTGAATGCTATTCAAATATAACTCTCTTACAAATACAATTATACAAATGATAACAGCACAGAATAGATAAAAGTTCCCATAAAGAATTAAAAGTTTATAAAAGTAAATATTTTGGAAACTGGTAAATTAAAAATAACAATAAATATAAACTAAATTATTATCAATATTTTGTTTACATATATGTAAATAATAGATAGCAATAGAAAAAACAATATAAGCATATTCATGAAATTAGAATTTTTCAACTAAGAAAAAAACTTGCATTTCATACAAAAAATTTTCTTTATATAATGACAGAAGAAAAAAAATGCTATTTAAATGCAAAATTTGAATGCTAAAATTTTTAATTTCCTGACTTTTTTAAGTTTAGAACTTTTAAAATTCCCTTCGACAAATCCATGAATTTTTGATCTATTACGTAAATTTCTTGACAATTCCAGGTTATCTTTGTTTTTCAAGTAGGATGGGGAGACGACATTGCTTTAAGGACAAGTTTGAAACTTTTTAATTTCCTCGACTAATCCCTGACTTTTCTTTCTATTATTTTTAAAATTTCTTGACAATTCCAAGTTATTCTTGTTTTCCGGGTAGGGTGGGAAGACATTGATTTACAGACATTGTCTGGTCTTGGGATGTTATCCATATCTAACTGCCTTACAAATGCAATTGTACAAATGATAATAGCACAAAAGTTCACAAAAAGAATTAAAAGTGTATACAAGTTAAAAGTTTGCAAAATGGTAAATAAAAAATAACCATAAATACAAACTAAATCAATATAAATATTTTGCTTACATATACATTATTCACTAGATAAATCAAAGAAACATAATAGAAGCATATTCATGAAGTTTAGAATTTTTCAATTACGAGAAAACCTTACATTTCATACAAAAATTTATACTCACTTTACATCTATCGCAATTTTTCCCAACGTAATTTAGTCGGCATTCACAAACTCCATTTGCAGGATCACACATGGAAGTCACTGCTCCAACTGGACTACACTCGCAGGCTGAAAGGAACCAGAGATGTGCTCATCTGCAAACTATCACAATCTAAAATTACTACCATCAAAACTATGAACCTAATGTTTTAGATGGTATTGATAAATTAAAGGCTTGAAAGTAATCATATAAAAACTATCTAAATATCTAAGCTTTAAAATAAACTTCTATCAACAAGATAACTTACAATTGTTAAAAATTATTTCTCAAAAGAAATGATAAAAAGTTATTTTCTCATATATATATTAATTAAATTAAATGATCATGAATAAATATTTTTAATTTAGATAATACAATTATATTTTACATTACAGCCTAAGCAACTAATTTAATGTAAAATTAAATCTTCATATGCATGTACACAGTTAAAAAAACAATTCTCTAGGTATTTTCAGCTTTAATTTAGATGCTTATGAAACTTTAACCTAAATAAATACATTTACCTGTATAGAGTTACAAAATAACTGAATGATTATCACCTTTATTTCAACATACAGTTTATTTTAAGTTAAATAATTATTAATTGCGAGAATATAGGGTAATACAACAGTCATTTATTCTAAATACTGTCCTACCGCCACGAGAAAGTCTCTGAACAGGGTTGCCGCAAGTAGACGAGTCGAAGAAAGGAGGGAGAGAGGTTTAAAATCGACTGCAACATTTGGCAAATCAAGCGCACTTCGTTAAGCGAAGAATCCGTTTCGTTTATCATGATGTACTAAAAGAAAATAGTAGATGTTTTTTATCCGACAGTTAAACAAAATTTTCGTATTAAATGACATTAAATTATAAATTAACTTAAAAATTTCTCGTCATTTAAAGTCAGAAAATAATTTGTTATTATAGGCGACAGCGGTTACGGGAAGCCGTCAATCTATTAGAACAAAGTAGTTTTAGATATTTTCTTTTAGGTTCGGGCGATTTTGGGAGAGAAAAGCTTACAATTTAAAGCTAGAATTTATATCATTTTGTTTAAAACTAAATTTCGAATTAAATGAAAATTATTACAGTTTTCAATCAGCAAGTTACACAATTATTAGCCAGCAAAAAGGAAAAAATAAATGATAAATAAGCAAAATTATGACTTTAAAATATTCATTCTTTTCATATTTTTCAATCAATTATAAAATATTCATTCACATTCATTGGAATAACTATTATCTACTATGTCCGAATCACTTGAAATGTTTTTACATGAAGAAGAGTCTGAATCGCTATCCGACAGATTTATCACTAATTTCTTCACAATATCTTCTATCAGTCCATCTTTCTTTCAATAAATATTCTCTATTTTTTCAATGTGTTCACAGAGTTTTTTCCATTCATTTTGTGTTACTTTTAAAATAGCTTCTTAAGCAATAATTGTAAGTTGTTCAAATAGATAAAATACTCATCTCAGTGTCATTAAGCGATTTCCCCCTCACGTTTTATCTTTTTAACTAATGACGCTGAAACCTCTGTCGCTTCCGCAGTTCTCTTCATTGCATTTGAAATTGGTATTTTTTAGAGAATTTGCGGTTTTTCCTCTTCGAAAAATGCCGTAACATAGTGGACTATTGCACATGCTTGCGAATGCAAAGTCTTTCCACTTTTAAATGTAGTCATTTTTCAACTAGACAAAATCCACAAAGTGTGCAACACAATACAAGTTACTTCACAGCTTTAAAAATCGCAGAATGCGAGCGTCTAGCATTGACCCTAGTACAAAGCGAAATGCGACTTTCGTCGGTTCTATCTGCGCCAAATCCAAAAAAGCGCTTTCCGTCATACCTAAAATGCAGTGGAATAACCTGTTTCCATAGCGACCGCCACCATAACGTCTGCTGTCTGGGGACTTTCTCGTGGCGGTAGGACAGTACTTATCTGCATAAAAAAGCAGCACTCTAATTACACTAAACTATTTGTATGAGTGTATCCAAAAACCTGAAAATTAATAGGTGTAACCAAAATCCACTAATATATGATATCGGAATTTTTTTTATGTATTGCAAATTTTTTATGGAATTCAGTTGTTTTCTGCAATCAAGAAATTCCCAACAATTTTTCAATATTTGATGTTTATTTTCCTCCCTGCATTTTAATATTTCATATTTATAATAAGTAATTGAACTGCTATTAAAAGATGGGATCAATAAACTATATGTATGAAATAAATTTAAATTGTATGAAATTCAGAATGAAATTTTTAAAAACTTTGTAAAAATATAAATATTTTAGGAATAAAAAAATTTAAGTTACCTTTTAAAAGAAATTTCCAGCAGTAATAAGAAAAGGAAAACAATCACATATTTGATTTATTAATTGACTTTAAAACAGTTAATACACCTTATATTTTTCAAATAAAAAGTATTTAAAAATTCTAAATATTTTACAATGCTGAGATAAACTGACTGTTAATATTATTATAAATTACTGTTAACACAAATACGGCTTGAAATTTTGTAGTCATTGAATTACATATCAATTTATTTTCATGTTTTATTAAGAACATAGTTAAAATAAAACATTGGCTAGCATGAATAAACAAATATCTCAAGCCCCTTTCAATCCAAAATGTATAATTGATTGCATAGATAATATCTATAATCCTAACCTGAAATCAAAAATTAAGTACTACTAGAAATAACCCCAAAAATGAACTTTAAATGGCAGCAGCTAAAAATGTTAATACAATTGTATAGATTGATTTTTAAAACAATAAATAGAACTTCTTTCATCAGTAAATAAGAAAAAGTATTACTTCTAAAAATTCAAACTGATCTACAATCTAAGCCCCAAAATATCCACATTCACTTTTTCACTACCCTGGGACAATAGTGTCATCGTTTTTGCACTTATAAATAAGGAGTAGGCAGTACCAAATGCTAAAAACTTGTTTAAAGCAAAGATTCTAAAATTTTTCAGATGAAAGTTTTGAAATATTTACTTTCAATCAGTTACAATCTAGCATTATATTACTGTGACTCCTCAAAAAAATCTAGGTGTTTGGAATTACAATGAAGCAACTTCTGCTCTGTAACTTGGTGATGAAAATTAAGGCTAAAATGAGGATGGCGTTACAATAAAGATTTGCACTGTCACTGGTTGGAAGTAAATCAAAAATCAATTTCAAAATTTCCACCAGAACAATTTTAGAGTCCTTGCATTAAAAAAGTTTTGTATATTTAGCCATTTCATTTCTTACCACGTGCTGATGAATGGCAAAAATCCCAAAACCCAAATCAAAGATGATGAAAAGACAACCAAATTAACACTTTCTTGTTTATTTTCATCACACTGTTATAAGACAGAAATAAGTTCATTCACTACAATCTATAATTACTTCATTTGGAACATGTAACTAACAAGGGTAATGAAACCGGCTTGTAGGATGTGATCTGCTAAATTATTGGAGCAAAGCGATCATAGCTCCTTTATACCTGACGCTTATGCAAGAATGTTTGAAGTTCTTTTAAAAAACAGCTCAACAGATCTGAATTATATTTTACAAGTAGTTAGAGGGCATTGATGATTAGGACATAGATAAAGAAAGTCAGAGATAGATTATGTTACTGAGGAATTATCACCAACAATCGACGGCCTAATGTTACAGTCCATTACTTTAGAATTGGCAGCTCAAGGTCATGGAAATTCCTTCTCTTTTTCCTAGGATGGGAAAAGGAACATGTGACCTTGTGCCACTGATTCTAAAGGAATGGACTATGAGCCATAAAAGCCCCATTATGTTCTTTGTGTATAAAGTACGAAAGACTTTGGTTTCAATGCCCTACTGGTTTCAATGTCAGTAAGAACATGAAGCTCTTCACCTGATCATTGCACTATCCTAAGTAAAATCTTTTGCAGGACTACTCATTGATCCATGTTTTTCTATTCATCGACTACTAAAAAACAATATCAAGAAATGACTTGAGAAAAAAAATACAGTGTATGAACGACTTTTAGTACTTGCTCATTAACATCTTTTAACAGTTGCTCTATCTTATGTAGGGTCATTCCATCCCACATATTCAAATTAATAAAAGAATAGTGAATCTATTAAGTTTAACATCTTATACTAGTGGTTGAAGACCCAGGCAGTCCGACTCATCCAAGGACGTGAGCAGCTATTTGGGCGGCCGTTATACTAGTGGTTGCCATTACTCAAACTACAAGAAATGTCACAGACTTAATGTATACATTTTTCCTTTAGTTTAATTAAAATTGAAAAAAAAACCTTCATAGTTCTTCAAATTGTGAGTAAAGTTTTGTTTAGTAAACTTTAATTGCACTCCTAGTATAAATTTGCATTTATGCCACACAAAATAAGCTATATATTTTTTAGATTTTCTGATTAGTAAAGTCAGTGCAAAATCATACTATAATATAAAAACATTGAATTTGATATTGGCACAAAAATTGTTATCCAAGGAATTTACATAAGCAGGTTTAATCTACAATAAAAATATTTCATTGATAACAGCATAAAAAGTTGTTAAAAAGTATCAACTGATTTAAAAGGAAAACAACAAAGATCAATCATGCATAAAGCATTGATTATGAAATACTTTCCAACTGCAATGCAATTTTATTTAACATCTCTAAAATGTGATACAGTCAGCTGTGATATTTTTAAAATTATCACAATACTACAATAATTTATTATATTTGAAAACTTCATCCAAAACAAATTAACTTTATTCAAATAATGTGATGGAAATATAAATCGGCTGGCTCTCTATATAAAAGTAGTGAATATTTCATTCATAACCTTTTTCTATTCCTTTCATTCAGCGGTGATATTTTCAAAATTATCACAATACTACACTAATTTATTTTACTTAAAAACGTAAAACCATGGAGAAAAAAGTACTCTCTAACTCCATGCTTAAAACTTCATTGAAAAAGGGAATACTATTGAATCGTCTGCTTCTCTATGTAAAATCAATGAATGTTTCATTTATATTAACTATATTGCAGACTCCAGAGCTAAATAATTTTGCGTTAAAGAAATTCAGCAATTCTTATACAACTAACTTACAGCTTGATGTGTTTACATTCTCCGTGAAAATTAGGCTTCGTTGTAGAAATAATCAAAGTTTGATCATTTAAATTAAAAAATATAGTCATTGCGTTGGCGCAGTATATAGATGCACAGAAAAACATGAAAAATAAAGTGGTTTTAGGATGGATGCAACACTAAATATAAATTAAAACGAATAAAAATCACAATTTTGACACAAGATGGATGCCATATTTTATTTTGAAGTGGGTCATGTGATATCTTCATATAATATGGGTGCAGTTATTATTTTAATTTTAATTTAAAAAACTACCACACATATTTCGCTGAAATTTTTTTTATATATTTTATGTGATAATTTGAATATTTCCTAAAATTTTGGGAAGCAATTTGTGAATTTTAAATTTGCTTAAATGTTTGAAAAATTAGGTCCCATAGGGTTCAATGTATTTAATATTTTCAACTCGGGTCAATCCAAAACTAATTGGATGATATTATTCATTTACATTCCCATATGTCCCACAGATCGTCTCAACAACATACTAAAATTTCATCTTGATAAAGTCATTTTTATGGCAGTTATCGTGCAAACAGACAGACAGAATGACCAAAGTCATAAACACTTTTCAACTATGTTGTAATGTGTTAAAAAGAGTCTTCTACCAGGATAGACCTCACCAGCAAAAGGCAAGACTGTGTTTTGTGGTATCTTTTGATGGTATGGTTGCTGTTTCTCTTTATCCTGATAAGAAAGACCCTTTTGCCTCTGAAATTGAATGATATTTTTAATTAACATTTTATGCTCTTATTAATGAAAAACTTTGTTGCAAATTAATTTCATCAGCAGATTAAGTGAAATTTCATACTAAAAAAATGTATTTAACTGTATTTCATTAGTGTACCAGTATTACTCAGTTGGGTTCTTTGTTACAAGAGTCAGGACTCGTTAATTTTAGAAGCACAAACTGATATTATTATTCATAATTATCAAAAGAGAGCATTTAAAGATCTTTGTTTCTCTATTAGTGTAAAATATTGACATTGATAGAAGCCCCATAAAATATCCTGGGCCCCAGGTCCCAAAATAATAATAAAGACTGCACTGATATAGCATTAAAATAAAACAGAAAAATTCTTACGTTTGCAATCATGTCGATATGCACTTCCGTAATGTCCTTCCAAACATTCATCACAACGCCATCCTCCAGTGTTACCAATACACTTCAAACACTGTCCAGTAATATGATCACAATAAGTTGGATCAAATGTATTCACATTCCCAGTACAATTACATGGTTGACAAAACCCACCAGGTGTTCCAGGTGTACCAAAGTATCCTGATGTACATCTAAAGACAGTACAGAAATAAATTACTTGGCATGTTTGGTAGTTTCTTTTTATGAGGAATCACATTAGTTTATGCAAGAAAAAGTTGAGATTGAGTGTTAATTATTAACTATAAGGTAACATTTAATAAACAGAAATTTAAAATACTTCATTAGTAACAAACAGTATATGAGAAATATTTAAAACTAACATACTATTTACATATTTGTCTTATGATGCTACTAGCAAACTGTTTAATTTTCGATTTATTTAGACAGCAGTTTGAGTGAAAACTTTTATATTTAATATTTAATAGTACATTAACAGTTAATTATAAATAACATAGCATTTAAGTAAATCAGTAATAATAATCCACTATTCAGCTAAAAAACTATTAATGTTAACTATTAATAAATATTAATACACAATAGTAGTTAAATCAGAATCAAGTAACCAATATTAATTTTTAGTTCACAATTAATAAAAATTAATAGGTAACAGGGATAAATCTTAGAAACATGCTCTAAATGCAATAACTAGTATCCATTTACGGACTATGTCCATTTTAGCCGGATTGAAACAAAAAGTTTTTAAATCATGGGTTTAAACCAGGGGTCACCAAACTACTGCCTGCGGGCCAAATTCGTGTGCGACACCTTTTTTGGTATGGCTTGCAAGCTAAGAATGAATTTTATATTTTCAAATGCTTTCAAAGTCATTTCGACGATAACTGGTGTTGATTGAGTCCCAAACTTTGTGAATCCATACCTTTGTGAAACCATACTCTTTGTGAAACCATACCTTTGTGAAACCATACCTTTGTGAATCTCCCATGCTGTCAAAAATTAAAGGAAGTGAAATCTCCATCCCCACATGAATTTGCAGGAAATATAATTTATGAGTTCAAACTGTCATTTTGATAAAGTCATTTCGATCGTGCGGACAGACAGACAGACAGACAAAATAAACAAAGTCATAAACACTTTTCAACTATGTTGGAAAGTGTTAAAAATGGGAGTTGAATTTTTATTAGTAATAAGGAAGATATTCAACAGAAAAGCTGTTATCAGACATGTTGCAAAATAGGGAAGGCATTGAATGGGAAAACCATTATAAAGCATGCTCTGCTAAATACCATTCTTAACTTCACTTTGGGCACATACATTTGAACAGCAATCCTATTTTAGATATTTTCATTTAAACAATAATCCTATTTAAGTTTGAATCTAATTGTCTTGCTATTTTAATGTGCATTGTGCATTCTCTAAAACTTAATTTATTGCAAATACAGGAAATAATTCCCTATAACATGTATACAATAGAAGTGCCACTATAAAAATAATAATAATAATAATAATAAACCTAAGGAGGAATAAAGTGGAGACAATGGAGGGGACAAAAATGTTGAGATTTGAGACTTTTAAAAAAGAAATTTTAAGACTTCATGTAAAAATTATGAAACAAAAAATACAACATAAAAGGAAAATTATTTAAATAAATAAAAAATAAATATTATGTTGTTACACACAAATTATAGCCGGCCGTCCAAATGGTTGCTCGTGTCCTTTGGATGAGTCGGACGGTCTGGGTCTTCTACACAAATTATAGCGAGTACATTTGAACTAGAAAAATGATATTTTTTAATTTAGATAACGACATTACAAAATTTAAATATTTAATGCATTTTTAAAAGTTCCCTTTCTTTAAATAAGCTAATTTTCAGATGATACAATGTGTTCAGATATCCAAAGCTCTCCCCCATATTGGAAAATGTTGAAAAAAGGAAAGAAAAGAGAACTTTAAATTTATGGGGATATTCTGAATAAGGTGTTTTCACTTCGAGTTCACTACTGAAATAAAAATCTAAAGTCATTGATAAAATATATATTGCTTTACAATTTGCTTAAGGAATATTCTGTAAACCATACAAACCTTTCACATTTATTGCCTGCATAGCCCATTTCACAGGCAACGCATATGTAATCAGTAGCTCCATCAGAAGAAACAATATCTTTACAAACTGGAGAAAAATTATTTTCTGGATGGAGTAGAGGACAAGCGCAAGGCTGACAGTCTTCAGGGGTTCCTCTGTAAGGATTGCCATGAAAACCATCTTGGCAGACCACACAATATTGGCCAGTTGTGTTATGATCACAATCCTATAAGAATTGAGATCAGAAATAATCAATTTAAGCATCTGGTTGTTACATTGTTACTATAACTAAATACATTTCTTTTGATTTGAGTAACCAATAATTTGAAGTCAATTATTATTCATTGATGTATTGATTTGACAAATGAATTTTATTTCCTTTTTATATTTCCGTTTTGACTTAATAACTATCAGAATTATAAAATATATTTGGAAAAAATATGCAATGTAATTAGGTAGAAATTAAAATAAAATGCAGTATACAGCTGTTTTAAGGATATCATGGATTGCTTTCGTAAGTGCTAAAAAACTAACAAAATCCAATACCTCTGTATCCAGCTTTTTATTTTAATTTGTGCTTAATTACATGGCATGTTTATTCCTAATCCCATTATAGTGTTTCACTTTTTAAAATAATTTTTCAAACAAGAAGTATTGACATTTAATTTCACAAATTTTCTATTTTTAAAAATAGGTTGCCTCTGTTAAACATTTTACATGTCTTATATTATCATGTTACGGGGATGATGAAATAAAGAAGAAAGTCAAATCTTGTCTCCCCTAAAAACGGAACTGCATGCTCATGCCAACTACATGGCCAAGACATTTGTCTATTGTTGATTTGGATCAACAGCTTGTGCTTCAGAAACATTCGTGGACAGTTATGCCGTTATGTTATGTTACATTACCTCTGAAAAGAAAGAACTCACTCAAACCCAACAGCAAAATTTAATACAATTTTAGTTGAAACTCTACTCACGCATAGCACCATGTGTGCTCATCTTTACAACAGTACACACACAGTAAAGTAGCTTCAACAGTGCAAAACATGAATCCCAACTACGGAATACAGAGTATAAATTATATGAGCTTTGTAAACAAGTCAAAATATGAGGCTTTTGCCAAAAAGTGAGAGCATGATAAAGAGGAAGAGCGATATCTTGTCTTAGGCCTTGAGCATTTAAAGTTTAATGAACTGTGCAGATAAATGTGTGTAGGCCTTAAAGGAATTTTTATATACAATACAATGTTGCCATAGCACTCCAATGTAAACAATTATGCAATTCAAATGGAAAAAATAATTTACAATAATCTAATATATCATACATATATCATAATATTGCTTAACCAGTTAACATGCTTATATGTCTAGTACAAACTAATGATGCACTATGACAATTAATCTTAATTGAAATATAAATTTACATTTATACATTATTTGTATTACATGCTGACATAATCAGTATTTATAGTAAAACATAAATTTTACTTGAACATTAAATGAATATATTGCATATTATATAAAACACTTCTTCAGTTTAGCTATATATAACTTGGCAATAAAACAATATTAGATTACAGAAATTTCTTAAGATGTCAAAAAATATATCAAAATTTTCTAAAATGTGAATTATATTTTTTCATATTAAAACTCAAGAAAGCTAATAAAGTTGTACTTTAATCAGTTTATTGGATGTATATATTTCTAAAACTTTTTTTTTTTTTTTCCAATGGCCAGACATTGACTCTTTTATCTTCGCCTATACATCAGCCAGAACAGTGAACCTCTTAGCCGTCAAATGACGTTGCACCAGTGCACCAGTGGGGGTGGGGACACATTGCGCCCAACAACACAAACATCCATGTCTTACGTGGAACTTGAACCCACAACGTGGCAGCTGATCAATCGCTGGAAACACTTACCTTGACCGTTCGGCCACCACGTCGACTGAAATGAGCCAACAATCTGAAATGAGCCAACGGTGTTCCCAGGTGGTCACCCACCTAAGTACTAATCGCGCCCAATGCTGCTTAACTTCGGTGATCTAACGAGAACCGGTGTTTTCAGCATGGAAGAGCCATTGGCTTCATATTTCTAAAACTATGTGACTAGTATTTTTCAATATATATATAATCTTATTATTCTTAAATTTTTCATAAAATTGCTGTCAATCTTCAAAATTATATTTTACAGTTAATAGATCTGGAATAGATGACATTTTTAATTGATTGTACTTTATATTATCAGCAAATGTTCTGTATATTGCCTTTATAAGAAATATTTGTTACAAATAGTCAGGAATAAGTTGGAAAATACATAGTGTCATAAATAAATACCATGGCAAATACAAAACAGGATGCTAATGAGATGCTAACAGGACCATTGATAGTTACCATTGATAAACTTATATCAATGATTAATGTTATTAATGTTG
The DNA here is from genome assembly GCA_951213105.1 of Amaurobius ferox. NCBI lineage: Eukaryota > Metazoa > Arthropoda > Arachnida > Araneae > Amaurobiidae > Amaurobius > Amaurobius ferox. The sequence goes on from OX578139.1 coordinate 106,777,450, forward strand.
TCTGCTCAACACTACTTATATTGAAATTATACAATCATAAAACGTTAAATAAATTAATGGAACATCTGTAAAATTTCAACGCAAATGTACATTCAACTTAAACATGCTCCGATTAATATAAATTAGCTGTACATACAAAAAGTAACAATACAGATGATATACTTACAATACAGTGACCTGTGTAAGGATCACAAGAAGCTGCATGACCATGGCATTTGCATGGAACACAAACTCCTTTATGAAGAGTCTCATTAATTCTTCGATACCCTGGTTCACAATTCTGAAATAAAAGTATCAAATCAATCTAAATAGCACAAAAGTCAAGAACTATGCATGCTATAAAAATTGAAATACGATAAATTATGTATCAAGTCAATTTAAAATAGGGTATATTACCATTTCGTGTTTCTCGACATATTTATAGTTAGCTGAAATGGCCTCCAAAATAAGTTATAAGGTATGAAGTAGTTTTAAGCACTGCATCACTTTAAGATGATTTAAATGTGAATATTGTACATAATATGATTGTACATATATAATATTGTACATATATGATAATTATACATATATAATTATACATAAATGTGAATACGATTTACACCAATATTTGAGAACTGGGCTAATTTGTATTCACATTTTCAGATTAAGAAATTAACTAAAGAAAATTGCTATAACATGACAAACTAACCATTTAATTAAAATAAAATATATTAGTCATTTGCAACACAAAGAATGGGGGCAAGTTAAAAAAAATTTCAAATCAGATTTTTAAAAATATGTTCAAAACGCATTTGATTGTTTACTGTTTATCCCTTTTAACATTAGCATCAAAATGTATAAATAAAAACTAGCAAACAATGCTTTCAAAATTTTTCAGTTGTTAAAAATGATTACAATTATATGAAAGACACTGTGAGAAAATGTAATCACATATTATAAAATATGTAATTAATATCTCATGTCAAAATCTCAACATGCTGGTCAACAAGTGCAACTGAAACTGCCTTTGTTTCTGTTAATCAACCATTAGCAATAGAAATACAACTACTAACATCTCAAACTTGGAAATGGTATTAGGCGGCATATTTAATAAAAGAATTGCAATGGAATATTGAGCTGCAATAAAACTAGTGATAACACAAACATGCTAATGACTTCTCTCATGAACATAATAAATTATGATAACTGTGTGCAGAAAAATTTCTATGATATCTATATCATTTAATTTTAAAAGTTAAAATTTTTAATAAAAGCCTGATAAAAAATAATCTTAATGAAAGCATGATAAAGCATAATAAAAAAATTACCTCACAAGAAAGCCCAGCATATCCCAATGGACATTCACACTTTTCTACAGTTAGCATTTTTTTCAAACTACTTGACCATCTATCAGCTATTTCCATCTCTACATTATAAAGACTAAAAAGAAATATATCTGGATTAGTTAAGAACATAATTTATTAAACGTCTTTAAACCCAAAAATAGTTCAAGAAAAAATTAACTAACAAAACTTTTAGTATTTCAACTTTCACCATGTAAAGACAAAGTCTGTGTTTTGATTTTATTAAATAAAATTCTTTAATAGTATTTCTTCAACCCATATAATGCAAATGTTAAAAGTGCTGTATTTTATAATCTTCCTTGTTAACTCTATTAAAGAGATGCACAATAGGGATATTCAAAGATTCTTTAGCTGAATTTTCTGATAAAATCAGAAAATTTGAAGATTTAAATACATATAAGTATGTTGTATAGAAAGTCCAAAAATTCAGCAGACTTAAGGCAGCAAATTATAATTAATTAAATTAATAACAAATTATAATTAAATAATCTAGCACATATAATGGCTAACATATGCATCAAGTTTGACACTGATTTGATAAATAGCCTAGAAAAACAGCACCAGACAAACATAAATAAGAAAGTATGAAATTAAGAGAAAAAAAGCCTTGTATTATGCTTGTGGGCTTGGCAAGAAATTTTTTAAATTTTGAATCGGATAAGAATTGCCAGATTTGGATTTTAATTCTGCTTCTGATTTTAATTGATTGTGATTTTAATTCGAGATTTTAATTCTCATTTTGTGTTCTAAGCAGGTGTATGGTTATTGGATGGAGGGTGCTTATTCAGGGCATATACAGGATATGAGGCTGCATAGCTGCATATGTGCCTCCTATGCTGGTACCATTTTTTCAATTCATTTATTTAAAAAAGTAATTGCTAAAAATTGTAAGTAATTGCCTTAGCAAACGCATAGCAGACACCGATTTAGAGAATATGTTGGATACAAGATGTGTAGAAGCTTATGCACCCACATAGTGAGCCTGGTGTGACTTTTGAATTTAAGTTGTTAGTGAACTATGACTTAACGACAATTTTAAATTTTGGTTATCAGCAACCTATTTGCCTGCATAGTCGGTACATATATTGCCTGCAAAGTAAGTGCTTATGTAGAAGTCAAGCTTTCTTTAGTTTATATGTTTAGAAAAAGCAATTGCTAAACAAGTGACCCGTAGCCAAAAAGGCTGCAGCTAGTTCCCTCTACATTTTAAAATCAACAAACTGAAAAAAAAAAAAATACAAAGTGTTAAGATTTCAATTTGAATATTTTGGCTCTCTACAGCTATTAAAAGAAAGCATTGAAAATAAAACACTACAATTATTAAAAGAAAGCATTGTTAAAATGTCATTTTACTGGGTGGACTTATGCTATTCTTTTACCTCAGTGTAGAAGTTTGGTGGACCTTAAGTTATAACCAATAGAGCTGCATTACAAAAATGTTTTAAAAACAAATCTACTTTAGGAAAAATCTTAAAGTGACGTCTATCTTCTAGAACAATCTAAATATTTGTATCAAAATATTATTAATATTTAGAAGTTTGGTGGTCCCTAATTAAAGTTATAGCCAATACAGCTGCATTACAAAAATGTTTTAAAAACAGTATATTTTAAGAAAAATCCTAAAGAGACTTCTCTTTTCTAGAACATTCTAAATTGTATAAAAATAATAATCTGGAAAAAAATTTCTATGAATTCTTCAAACAGACTTACACTCCAAATACCTGATCAGAATGATATTTAGCTCTAATCAACAGCCTAGTAATATTATTCATCACTGCAGCAAATGTTTCTTTAGTGACCGCTCTACTTCTCTTGCCCGCAGCAGTTAAATGAGACCAGGCTCGCTCTTGGAGAGGAAGAGTAACTGTTATATTACCCTGAATTTTACGATGTCCAAAATAATATCCAAGACGAATAGAATCACCCTGAAAAATAATTGCATAGTTAGAAACATAGGTGACAGGTGGCAATTTATGAAAAAGTTACAAAAAAAAGTCTTAAATTATTTATTTATTTATTTATTTTACCTCGAGAATTATACCAGGTGCATCATTTTGAGCTCCATCATCTTCAATTACAGTGTATCCAATAACATATCTAAGTTCACCTCCATAGGAGTAGAGCTTTAAAAAAAGAACTGATGCTATTAAAAAGAAATTGAAAAAGAATTATTTTATAATTAAAACCTCTATACTGGCCTGATGCTACATTATAAATTTTTTGTTTTTATTTTCTATACTAGTGGGTACCCATGAAAATTCTTTTATGTGTTCTATCCCAAAGAGTTTAAATATACTAAAATCTTGAGCAGGGGGGTGGGCTTAGCCAGGGAACATGGCCTAGGCAAAGATCAATATAAAAGGTGAAACTATTTCATCAAAAATGCTACAACATTGAAGCTCACCAAAACTGATCAAGCAAGTATGGTTTCCCATCAATGCAAAACTCTTTTTCAAAGCACTTGTATGCATTTTGATGGTCAATAGCTTTTACCAGTTATACCCTGACTTCCTCATTGAGGGGAAATTCATAGGCCATTGAAAAGTTTTAGAAGTGCCCTTCCTAATGCTCTCTTGTAGTCAAAGAATAGTATGTTCTCAAGGCATGAGTTCTACTTTGCAGAATGATATGGGCTCCATTTCTATATTTTTGTGAACCTAGACATGGTTTATCCAATGATACTGATGGCAGTCCCTCCTAGTTGTATACAATGATGTAGGCAAAGGAGGTCATATTGGATTGATAATTGGTGAAAACTTTATGAAATGACATCATATATATCAGAAAAGTGTATGTAAGGCACAAAATATAGTTAAATCGAAATCCATTTCAAGCCACTCATGCAACACTTGTGTCTGATAATTGTATACTGATATCTGTAAAATGCTTATTTTATTTCCCAATTTTATTGGCATTACAACTTTCTCATCATGAATGTAGCTATATTAGTGATCAGAAATAGATTCTCATTTAAGTTTTTTATCATTCAAGAATTCTGTGGGTTCTTTCATATGCTTTTATTGGTGCACATCATATGTCATTTTGCACTAATTAAATGACACTCTACAATTTTTCTTTCTTTAACATTTTCTTTCTACATAGCTCTTAGTTCAAAACTTAGAAGTATGAATTTCCCCATTTCACCACTAGAGGATGCTGACATCAATGTCACTGGATAAGGTATATTCACTTTACTAAAGCTACACCAAACTTTTATGGGTAGCACTCTTTTTTAAAGAATTATTTGAATGGTTTGGGACTTTAAATTACCTCTATATAAGTGAATATATTGTGGAGTCAAAAATTTGTTTATCGGATTTTGACGAATCTGCACATTTTGGACACCCCTAAATATAAATCAGCCACTCAAATTATTTTTACAAATTAAAAACTTTGTTAGTTTGTAGATGGTAAATGCTTTAGGCCATATCAGAAATTTCATATTAATACTTTTAAACACAAAGGAACATTGCTTGAGATCATTTTAATTTTCCCTTGTATAATTGGCCAAGTAATGTGAATTGTAACTCAAGCTACTCAGAATTGTGTGTTTAAGAAAATATAGTGTCTACCAGAATGTATAGATAAAGTTCATGAATGTTTAACTTTACTGAATGTTTATGAATGTTTACTGTTCTTTTAGTATATGTATCTCTATGGTTTTATTTCTTTTCTATTTTAAATCATTTATTATTTTACCTTCAGATTTTATTCTTATTTTGTATTTCTTTTATTTATTTTCTGCTCTTCCTTTTCTAAATTCATTTTCCATAATTTGTTTGTTTTTCTTTTGACCTTTATTAATTTTTTTTTGTACAAGAACTTTTTATTTACAATATTGGAGTCCGAGTAGTTTTATTATTATGTCTTTGTGTATTGTCTATGTTTGTCTATTGTCTTTGTATATTGTATAGTTTGTGCATTGTCTTTGTATACTGTACCTGTATTAATTAATTTGTGTTATTTATGTGTTTTTCCTGGCCGTTCATTGAAACTGCTCAACACCCTTTGGGTGAGCTGGATGGCCTGGGTAACAAAATAAAATAAAATGAATGTTTATCAATTTCCATGATACATACAACTCAAACTGCTACTAAAGTAGCAGAACTAAAATAACTTCATTAAAAGCAGCATTTAACATAAAATTAAGTCTGTGGTGTATTTCATTTTGTGTTGTATGCTGTTTTTAATGAAGTTATTTTAATTTTATTAATTTCCATGATGTTTTCAAGAAATTTTCAATAGGATATTAAATCAAAATTATATTATGAGAATAAAGAAAGAAAATGTTTAAATAAATAAATTAAGAACAAGGTAAATTTTTACTCAATTTACTTTCCCTTTCTGATATTAAATTGCTGTTTGATATAAATTGGAACGAACCATTGTCAAATGCTGAGTCATAAAGCTTACACAGGACTGTAGACAGGCAGGGGCCAGACTAGGCTAAGCCCCCCCCCCCAAGAAGTATACTCAGCCCCCCTCCCCTACACTTGATAAAAATATTACATTTTTAGTAGTGATATGGAATTTCATGCAACATGTCATCCAAATTTTGCATAAAAAATGATTTATGACATATTTTTATAAATTACTTCGTTTTTATGATTTTTTAATTTAGCTAAATTTGTGATTATACAGATGATCAATTTATTTACATATTTAATTTAAAAATGTTTAAAATTTTCAAGAATGTTTTGTATTATTGCAACATTTACTGTTATACATCATAGAGTCAACATCAACTGATAAGTAGTTAAAAATTAATATTAAGTGTTAACTTGTATTTACTATCTAAAATTTTCTTTGATTAACAGCTTTGCTTCTAATTAATGCTTATATTAAAATCAATTGTAATTATTATATATTATATTAATGTTGATGCATAGCAGTTATATATCAACTCTTAGCCTACAAATATAAATATGTAATTAATCTTTTGTCAACAATTTGCATGGATTGAAAATATAATAATAACTATTATGGTTTATGAATGCTAATGATTAACAGTGTTTTTGTTTCTGGCTACGGCCCTGAGCTTACCATGGCTAAGTGATGCATAGAATTATACTGAGTTTCTTGTGCAGTTGTATAGTTCAATTTCTCTCCAAGCTTCAAATTGTTAGTGGTATATTAATTTTTATAGAGCGTTTGATATGCGCAACAAATTATGGGCTAGCTACATATAAAAGTTCTGCATAGAGGCTTTTACTCCTCATCTCAGCCTCTGTTTAACCAAAGGCTACAATGCTAATTTTGTCCTATATTGAACTAGGACAATATCTCTGACAAAAAATGAGTTCCACTTCTCAGTTACTGATATGGAACAATGATAATGCATCAAGTACCCAGCAGCCTTTTAAAATAGTGCTAAAAATGTGCCCAAGGATGGCACGCTCGAATATAACCCCCAGTCCCAGGGTTGTATGCATATGCATAGTGTGAATTCCTTGATTTATAAAATAATTCAATAAAAATTAACTTAATCCATTGGAATCTATTCAAGAAAAGGAATTGATATAAATGATTTTATTTAGAAAAAAACATAAAAATCTACAAGTAATTTGACTTTGAAGAAATTACAAGATGCCAAAAAAATAAATATATTATAGAACTTTTACAAAATACTCAAAAATTGTGAAATTGGAAGCTTTGAATTGAAATAAAGTTAAAGGCGTTTTATAAAACCTTCTGTCTGTTGAGCCAATGCCAAATGAATAAAGTCAAAACTGGAAACTTTGAAAATTGTCCTAAATTTGAAATTCTGTTTAAAGAAACTCACTATTGATACATTTTCTAATATACCAAATATTAAATAATTTCAGTTGCAAACAGGTTAAAACCAAATAGTCTGCTTTCAAATCAAACAAAAAAGTTGAAAGTACATTTATATATATAATTTAATCAAGTATAATTTAATAAGAATATTCAAATAGTTGTAAGTTTAAAATAGTATTAATAGCAAACAGTGTGTGATGGAAAAAAAATGCTGGTAGAAAAAATATATGATTTGGAACATGAAAATAATAATAATATATTTATCACCTACCCTAACCCACCTTTTTGCCCAGATATTCAGGTGGTGCCATCCAGTAGTAATTGTCTAAGCCCATCATTGCATCATTGATAATTTTTAAATAGCCGTTTTCAGAGTCCGGTTCAGCCACATGAAGACCATACAGATCACTCACCAACCAGTCACTTAGCGAATGAATCTACGAAAATTTTCAAAATAATAAACAATATTACATTGGGGTCCATAGAATATTAAAAAATAAGTAAAATCACAATATAAATTACAGAAAATTTTCTGCCTATGTAAGATCCATTTATGGCAGTGTTTGAAATCAATGGTGCAACAACTTTAAAATTTCAGGCTTGTACTAGCCCCTCTGATTATTAAACTTATATTGATTGACTGGATTATCTTACCAATTCTAGTGGCTAGAAAAAATTATTTTAATGTTTTAATTCATCATATATAACAATTACAATTAATAATTTTAAGTTTAAAGAGCTAAAATATGATAATAATTACTTATTCACACTAAAGCATCAAGTAATGAACTATGGTTGACTGGTAAGAAAATGGTTCATGATAGCCAGTGGCTACTATGTTAGACAATTGCAATTTAAATTAGAGTGCATGCTGTGCAACTATAAAGTTTTCAAAACAAATTTTTCTACAGTAAGAATCAGACTTAGATTGTTCTTATATACCTATGTTTGCATCTATATAAGCATATACAGGCGGCCCTCGACTTTCACACACAATTGGTTCCTGAAAATGTGTGCGAATGTTGAATGCTCGAAAGTAGAGGGATGTAAAAAAAAATTGTATTTTAAAATATTTATTTATCAATAATAACAATTATTTATTAATATACATAATTAAGTTAACGAGGTGTGTTTAAATGCTTTCAGGTGTTTTCTTTATAAACTTTTCAAGAGTTAGTTGAATACTAACCTTTTTTTTCTTTTCTTGATAAAGCGTTCTATAACATGCTGTGTCTTTCTCAATCGCCCTACGTACTTGAGATATACATTCTCCATTAGGATCACATTCTTCCATGATAGTCAAAAATTTGTCAAGATGCATGAAGGCTTCATTCATATTTTTGATTGTCAATGTCTTGACGATTTTATCAGCTTCTTCTTCCTCACTTTCTTTGTGTATTTCATTTAACTCTCTCTCTCCTCTCCTTGTTTCTCAATTAAGTATTCATTTGACAGAGGTACTGAGTGAGATTCAATCAACTCATTAACATCTTCGTTGTTGACGTCCAAGTTTAGTTCATTCATTAGGGTAATTATTTCATCTGTGATAGTTTCCGGAGTTTCTTCAGAATTTATAAAATCCCTCATCATTTGTGGGCATAATTGTTTCCAGGAACCTTTCATTGTTGTCTCTTTTATTTCAGCCCACGAGTCTCCGATATTTTTTATTGCGTTCCATAATTATAGTTCTTCCAAAAATCTCTTAATGTAGGCCCACCTTCCCTGTCAGTTGCCTTAATGACCTGATTCATTATTGTCCTCATATAATATTGTTTAAATGAAGCTATCACTGTTTGGTCCATGGGCTGTATGAGGCAAGTAGTATTGGGAGGAAGAAACACAACACTGATTTCCAGGTATAAATTCTGAAGAGATTTTGGATGTCCTGAAGCATTGTCTAAGATTAATAATGCTGTAAATTGTAAATTCTTATTTTTACAATATTGCTTAACTGCCGGCACGAAATGAAAAGTGAACCAACCTTTAAATATTAACGCAGTAACCTAGGCTTTTTTATTTGATTTCCAAATGACTAGAAGCAATTCTTTATCTTTCCCTTTCAGTGCTCTGGGATTTTGTGCTTAATAAACTAACATTGGCTTCAATTTCAAATCACCAGCTAAGTTTCCACCAAGAAGCAATGTCAATCGGTTTTTAAAAGGTTTATGTCCAGGGGCAACTGATTCTTCCTTCGATAAGAATGTGCAATTTTTTTCCCAAGCATTTTTTTCCCAAAATAAACCTGTCTCGTCTACATTGAATATTTGGCTAGGAGAATATTCTCCATCTACAATAATTTTGGACAATGAAGAAATAAATTCTTTTGCAGCATCTTTATCTGCATCAGACGATTTTCCAGTGAATTTAATATTATGTAAAGAATATCTCATTTTAAATTTGTCGAACCAGCCATTACTTGCTTGAAACACCGTGTTAGAATCTTTTTTTAATCTAGTCTTCCAATCTTCATGCAAACTAAGAACCTTAGCTTGAATAATTGAAAAACTCAGAGGGACATCGTTTTGATGTTGATCATCAATCCATGATGACAAAGATCTTTCCATTTCATCCATCACTATGCCGTGTGTTTGGAAACAATCTTTGAAGATATATTTCCACAATTTTGAACGTATTCCTTAATTTTATTCTTGTTTTTCAAAATTGAACATATCATAGACCTGTTTATGTCGTACAAACGGCCAATTGAAGCAAGATTCACAGCTTTCAGAATGTCTAATTATTTCCATCTTTGTCTCGATCGTATGAAGTTTATGAGTCCTTAATTTCTTTTTGTTCAAATCAACACTGTAGTTTCTCCGTTTCTCACTCATATTTATAAATTTATAAGGGCGAAATATTTAAACATAAACAAATAAATTGGCAAAACACACAATGCATCGACATGCGCCCTAATGCAAGACTAAACCTGTTTAATACATTGTATATATTTGACATTCTAGCCCTAGCCACCGCGGCTCGGAACCCTAGTAACATCACAACGATTCCAAGAAATCCGCTACTCTATGCGGCAATATGTGAGTGAGTGCGAGCTCCATGGGAGCGACTGCATGGAAGTGAACAATTTTTACATTATCGACAAAATCTTTAAAAAATTGAATTTTTAAAAATGTGCGAAATAGTGAATTGTGCAAAAGTAGAATGTGCGAAAATCGAGGGCTGCCTGTATACTCTTTAAAATATAAAGTTTTACATTTTAATGCTAAATTATTTTACTTGTGTCCATTCTAAAATTCTATTTACCCAAACCATTGTTTGGTACATCTATCTTAAAGGGGACACTAATGTAAAAAGTTAAGTAATTCACATTTTGGAGTTTTCTGTCCTAAATATTCTTCAAAATTTTCTACTTATAGTGATGTTAATTTTATTCTATTGGGATGCCTACAAGTATTCCTAATTAATAATTTTAGCACGCATAACAAGTGAGCCATCCATGCTTCTTTTACTTTTTATCTTCTATTTCTGAAAATTAACATATTGAATATCTTGCTCAGTTTTTACAACTCCGGTGGAAAATATTTAAAATTTTCATGGAATATGTTTTGTGAGTGTAAATCAACACTTTAATACAGCAATGTTAAAAATGAAGTATTACAACTTAAAAAATGACTTTATTATTATTATTATTATGTTTTTTCTTATTTCCTTACATTCCTTCATAGAATATGTTTTGAAAATTTCTCGAACATTTTAAAATCAGCATTTCTTAAAAACCTTGTGCAAAAGTGTGTATCAAAAAGTAAAGTTATTGGGGGGGGGGGGAGAACAAAAGTATCTCTTCTAGTTTTTGAAAAATGTGGACAAATATTAGCATGGAGGAAGAAAGATATCAGTGTCCCCTTTAAGAGAATTGCATACACTTAGTTGCAGGACAATATATAACTCAATTTGCAATATATAAGATACACCTTAAAAGTAAATAGCAAAATAATAAAAAAACATCTTGCCTCTTTTGCACCCCAGTCACTTGGTTGACATCTATTAGTGACTCCAGAACAATAACAGGGTGTACAACCATCAGAATTTTCAGCATCCAAATTATAATGTCCAACTTTGCAAAATTCACATCGAGCTCCTTCTACATTTTTCTGGAGAAACAAAAGTATATGCATAAATAAAATTTCAAGAAAATTCACAGAAAGGTAAAACTGTTAATAATGGACAGGGATGATTTATGGGGAAATGTTGTCAAAGACAAATATCTACTTCACTATCCTTATTGCTAATGACCAAAAATGGAGGATTTATAAACATGAATTGAATGTCAACACAGAATTGCATGAGTACTTAAAATTGCCACCTCAGTAATTGGAAAATTACTGAAAAATAATTTATCCTCAAAGTCATAGTTTTGATTATTTGGGTAATCAGTTTGATCATTTAGGTAATCCCATTTAAGTAATCTCCAAAGCCATAAAAGAAATATCTGGAGTATCAGGTGCCACTACACTTATATTTATTTTAAACTAGCAGCATACCCGTTCTTCGTACGGAGTATATAATATTAAGAAACTTGAAATTCATAATCATGCCCAAATTCTTATAGTATACTAAATGACATGTTTAATCAAAATATTCTGTTAAAATATTTAATATAATGCTCCTAAAAAGAAGATTAAGAATCTCTGTTCTCGCTATATAAAATTATCTTCATGGACATATCTGAAGAATGAAACATCTTGGACCCCTTATGTAAGCAAATATAAAAAAAATATGGAATTGAATCAATATATGCAAAATAAAAGCGTTAAAATTGTATGGGACCCGTACTAATTATATGCGCGAATATTAGAAAATATAACCTGTATCAGTAGATTACATGTATAAATTGAAAATACCAATAAACCCGTAATCTTTAAATCTGAAGACAGTCATTTATTCCAATATATGTCAAAATTAAAGTGCTAAAATTATATGGGAAGATATACACGTACTACTTATAATGTCCGATTATTAGTAGAAGATTACTCGTTTTGCAATATGAGTCACAAATATTTTTTGGTAAAATACAACAGACGACATAATAAATTGAATATATAATTAATCCCCTTAATCTTCATACCAGAAGACTGTACTTGATTCCAATATATATGTCAATATATGTCAAAATATATGCCAATATACCTGTACTACGTATATTCTCATAGGTTAGAAGATATACCCGTGCATTCCTAGAAGATTACTCGTACAACGTACAATATGCGTGTGTCAGCAATTTTTGCCGCAATAAAACAATGGCGTAATAACTTAAAAATATCAATAATCCCTGAATCAATAATTCCAGAAAATATCAATAATAATAATGTTTAAACCTGAAGAGTATAATTGATATTATCCAGTCCAAAATGAAATGACAATGAAATTTATTTTATATACATATCTTCATTATTCAAATCGGAAAGGATTTAATAAAAATCGTCTGCCGCATAAACACATTGGATTTAAATCCGTTGCTAAGCGACATGATATCATTTGCTTCAAATAAATTGGTAGAAAAAATATCGTCTAAATAGTTATATTTCTATGGAACATTTGGCGACAGTTTCGTCAAATTAGCGACATTTTAAAAAATCGCCAAATTTATCGCCAAGTGGGACTGTAGAACTGACAGTTCCACTTTGCGACAAATTGACGAAATATCATCACAATACTATCCCCTAACAAAAAACAATTAATATCATTTATGTAGCGCAATTTTATCAATTTCAAGATATTTTTATAGATTTGAAAACATTTTTATCAATTTGGTGACATTTTAAAAATTCGCTAAATGTATTATTAAGTAGGATGGTTGGTCTGACAGATAAATGCTAACCAAACATCATTTCAGTACTCTCTTCTAACAAAACAAAAAAAATTTCATTGATATGTAGAAGACCCAAGCCACACGACCAACCCGAAGGTTTATGGCAGCTGTTTGTGTCGATGTCGAAGGCCCAGACCACACAGCCAACCCTAGGGCTTACGGCAGTTTAATGTGTGGCCGGGAGAGGCAGCTGTTTATGTGTCGTTTATATCAATTTGGCGACATTTCCGCCAATTTGGCAAAGTTTAAGAAAAGTTATCAAATTAGCGATATCCCTCCAAATTCGTAGCTTTGAAATTGCAGATCTGAATGAAACATTCTTATCCCGTTTCAATATACCAAATGAAAAAACTACAATTGTATTAGAAGATATACCCGCTCTACTCTTTTTCTGTTTCAACAATCGGCTATATGAATTTATTGGCTAAACACAATATATGAGTTTAGTAGCTAAATACGATATAAGCTTGAAAACTCTTTGCCAAAATAAATGAAATTGATCGCAGTCAGCAATTAATATAATTAAAAGAAAAATCAAACCGTCCATTCATAAGATATACTTTTATATCCATTTATCCATTTATTTATTATTTAAATCGAAAAAAAATAATAAAAACATTAACAAACACATTTAATTTAATTGCGATGCCGAGCAACATGATATATCCTCCTAAAATGTTAAAATTTATTAACCACTAACAGCACACCCATTATTCGTACGGAGTGTATAATTTAAAGAAACTTATAGTTCGCAATCATGTGCAAATTCTGTTAAAATATTAAATTTATTGCTCCTAAAGAGAAGTTTAAGAATATATGTTCTCACTATGCAAAATTATCTTCACGATCAGATCTGAAGAATAAAACATCCTGCCCCCTTTTGTAAGCAAATTTACAGAAAAAAAAATAGGAATTGAATGAATATATGCAACCCCGTACTAATTATATTGTCGCAGATCAGAAAATATGCCAATGTGTTAGTAGAAGATTACCCGTATTACAATATGCGTCTCAAAAATATTTGCCAAAATAAAAGAGATGACGTAATAAATTGAAAACATCAATAATATCCGTACTCTTTATACCAGAAGGTCGTAATATGCCAATATATATCAAAACATATGTCAATATACCTGTACTACTTATATTCTCGTAGATTAAAAGATATACACGTGTATTTGTAGAAGATTCGTACAACATACAATATATGAGTTTAAACAATTTTTGTCATAATAAAATAATTGCATAATAACTTGAAAATATCAATAATCCTTGAATCAATAATCCCCGAAAATATAAATAATAATAATTTTTAAACCTGAAGACCGTAATCGATATTATCCAGTCAAAAATGCTATAAGAAAAATCAAATCGTTCTTTTCTAAAATATATTTTTATATCCATTTATTTATTATTCAAATCAAAAAAATAATTATTAAAATTAACAGACAGATTTAATTTAATTGCGTTTCTGAGTAACATGATATAAGATAGAATCTTATAACATGTTAAATATGTCATGTCTTATAACATAAACTGCGAAATTAAATAACGATTTTGATTTCTCTATACTTCTCATTGTTCCGTAAAAGCTTGTTTTAAATAAACCATGAACCATGGAGATAGATTTCCCCTTTAAATCATGTTTCAAACAATTCATGTTTTCAGAAAGTGACTAATTAACACAAAAAATCTCCCATCAAACTCAGAGATTAAATTTTAATTCACTTTCAAACGATTTTCAAGCTTTTCGTTTGAATAAACCACGGAGTTAGGGAGTAGAACTCCTAGGAAAAAGTTCCGTTTTTCATTAATATCTCGACAACCCCAGGTCTTAGAAACTCGAAACTTGGACAAAAGTTATGGGGGGATATTTCAAGGCTATTCACCAAATTTCATTAAATTCGGTTCAGCCGTTTTTCCGTGATGATGAAACAAACGAAAATTTCGTTTTTTACTAATATCTCGAGAACCACTGGCCGTAGAAATTCAAAACACGGATATAATTTTAAGTGGGGCTATTTCTGGGCTACCCACAAAATTTCATCAAATTCGGTTCAGCCGTTCTCCCGTGATGGTGTGACAAACAGACAGACAGACAGACAGACAGATTTTCATTTTTATTTATATAGATTTTAAATTTGTAAGATGGCAATGGGTCCATTCAAGTCCATGAATCTGTTTTCTAAGAACTTTCATCATTTCTCCACACAGAGCAATGTTAGCAAATTGAAAACAAATGCATTATAATCGTGCAATTTGTAAAAATCTATCAATAGTTTAATTTTTATTTTATTATTATTTTTTACTTCATTCCATGTGTATAAAGTTATGCTGTAATGATAATTTAGCTAGCTCAGATTGATATTATTGAAAACATGAAAAAAGCTAGATTTAAAAAAAATTACATATCAAATATATCAAAGTTTTTTTTTTTTTTAATATTTCTTTAAGTCAATATGAGGCTGTGATTTTTAAATCATAAAAAGCATAATGCATCCATGCCTGTGGCAATTAATGTATTAACTTTAACATTTTCCTAATTCAAGCAATTGAATCAAAATTGCCAAAAAGCGTTTTTAGATATGAAGTAGACAAACAAGTACAAAATGTGCATTGGATTTGCTCAAAACCTTTATTTTTAAGAATTTACAATACTTATGATCTATTTTTGTATAAAATATGGTGTTTTCTATCAGAGTTGAACTGATAAAATACATAAGGGTAGGAAAACAGAGTAAAAAGCTATCCAAGCAGTTCTTAAATATGTTAAATATTATCTAGAGCTCAAAAAAGGAGAGCATGAAAATAACAAACCTTCTTAGTGATGATTAACCCTTTCGCGATGATCGGCACGCCCACGTGCCAGCTGCGAACTTGCATTCAAGGACGAACGGAACTCACTCAGGCTAGAGTAAATTTTACTGCAAGCGGATAGTGGCACCTATAAGTGCCACCACGCGGAATGTTTTAATTTGTGTACTAGATGGTGTTACTTGTCCATGGAACTAACTTCAATGTATTTTGCAGAGGCATGACCTTGGCAGAAGAGGATCGAATGAATTATTTCTCCATTTGGAGAGGTGAAAATCATTTTGTAACATAAACAAACAGAGCAATTCTCGTAGCATCAACAATTTTATAATTGAGTTTCGGTTTTTATTTTTATTTCAGCGTTATGATTTCGTTGGTGAATCATTGGAATATAAGAGAGTATTTTTTTTTTTGGGGGGGGGGGGGGGGTTTAGAGGCAGTGAAATTATTCGTTTATTTCGGATAAAAGAATGGGAGCAACTAACGAGTATTTTGTATTCAGTTTTGAATGAAAATAGGTGATTTTTAGTGAATTTTTTTCGAGTTAGGCTTAGTGCAAAAACTGCGCCGTCCTTTTCGACTAGTTCGGAAGCGAAGCGCTTCGTCTTTTGGGCCGCGACAGCTCTGGAATGCCGCCGTCCCGAAAGGGTTAAGGAAATAGGATATATCAATGATAAATAAAAGCATATGAAATAAATATATAGTAATTGTAGTTTTCATTTATGTTGCTTAAATTGATGAAATGTACCACATGATGAATAGGGAATCACTAAACTTGAATTTGTTATATAATAATTGAAAAACAGACACAAAACTTACTTTGCACACACACTGGCCTTCACAAGTAGCTTCTCCTTCAGTGCCAGCAGGATTACAAGGACAAGGTTCACAAACAGGATACTGCTTATATCCCAAAGCACAATGATCACATTTGCTACCAGCAAATCCTTCCTTGCAGATACAATCGCCAGGATACTGTAAAAAATAATAATATATATAATGTAGTCACATAGTCTTTTGCTGAAATAAGGTAGTTTGCATTACATTGTGAAATACAGGGTGCCCAGTGCTATCGGCGCCCAATGGCTATTTCCTCAATCGTTAGTCACAGAGATATACTTCCAATTTCAAAAATGTTTTAAATTTAAAATCTATTCTCTTAGAGACAGTTTGAATCAATAAATGCATTTCTGAAAGAAATACGAAATGTAAATTTTTATACAGTCCCCAGTCCTACCAATTATATTTAGGAAAATCATCCTCATACAATTTCATGAAAATAAAAAAAAAATCTTCCTTTTATGACCAAAATTCACAGAGTTATAAAGCATTAAACTTTATGACTTAAGTCGCTTTTCCACGCATAAAAATGTCCCGTTTCAGGCAACCAACCAATCAGAGACCGTATAGACCATTTCTCCAGGCAACCAACCAATCAGGGACCGTATTGACCATTTCTCAGTACAAAAAGTGCTCCAACTTTAAACAGCTATTACTTACAGCTCCAAGTCTGTCAATTTTGGTCATAAAAGGATGATTTTTTTTTTTTTTTTTGCATAAAATTGTATGAGGATGATTTTCCTAAATATAATTGGTTGGACTGGGGGACTGTATAAAAATTTACATTTCGTATTTATTTCAGAAATGCATTTATTGATTTAAACTTTTCTAAGATAATAGATTTTAAATTTTAAACATTTTTGCAATTGGAAGCGTATCTCTGTGACTAATGGTTGAGGAAATAGCCATTGGCAGGGGCGGCATTTCAGCATATCATTTGGGGGTGCGAGATTTGCATGAAAATCCACAATATGAAATAAATAAAATGTTTGTTAACAGAGGGGGAAGGGGGGAGAGGGATCATAAAATTGAATTGATGTTGAGAAAAATAATTGTTGTTAACACAATTTTTCTAAATACAAATATCTATATTTATTTACCATCTATTGAAATTTTAAACGCCGGTTCTTAGAGTCTGGATGAAGAGAAAATTTTGTTACAATATCATCATAATCCAGTGGTATATCTTGTGCTACAGCTAATAATAGCTAAAGATGAAAGTCTTTCTTATACCATTGTACTGCGAAAATAATTTTTCAACCTCCTGAGACACGAAAAAGACCACTTCACAACTGGCTGAGCTGATTGGGACAGTCTAAAACAATTTAGCTAATAATGTTATGACAGTAAACACATTTTTTAAATTCCGCTCTTTAAAATAATCCAGGCAACTTTTAGAATTGAGATGGCCTATATTTACCTTTTCACCATTGAATAAAACAGTCGCAATTCACATGGCAATTCCTTCCGAGAGGTTGGTGGTAGGGGAAGGAGGGTACCGTCCCTGTGGATGCCTCCCCCACTGGGTTCCGGTCTAAATTGGGTGGCACTTCCCGACCGTCCAAACAGTTACCTTACACCTTTCTGGTAGGTCGGACGGTCTGGATTTCAACAACAACAACATAGCAATTCCTCTTTCTGGAAGTTATATACTTCGCATAAGGTTGAAACTTTTTCTTTTCCGACATCTGATCCGGATAATACTCGACTAAAGGCAAACGAAACGGATATATTGTTCTCATTAAAGCTTGTCTCAAATTCATTAGATACTGAATCTATAATTTCATATTGAATATTGATTCTGTGATATGATTTAACATCATTATCGGGATTTTTTTCACCGAATTCGCTTGGAATTTTTTTACGCCTTTTCAGTTTTGGTACAGAATAAGAATTTTTTGGTCCAGAATAAGAAAAATTTAGGGGCGCGACCGCGCCCCCTCGCGCCCCCTATTTGCCGCCCCTGGCCATTGGGCACAGATAGCACTGGACACCCTGTATGTATATATATATATATATATATATATATAGTAGTCATTAAATGTGACAGACACTTAGTCAAAGTACATATTAAATTACCATATATTAAATTATTTGCAAAATTTCTAATGTTAAATACAAATCTCTTCTACAATTCAGAATGATAAATAGGCCCTTCACATAATTTCAGATTTTAACAAAAATGGTATCTCATAAAATATAAGACTTTTAAATGCTAAATTCACATTTTAATCAACCTTCTAAATTAAATATTCATGAAATGAGTATAAAATATAATATTCAGTGAGATCGCCAAGGAGGTAGCATCATATTTCCTCCAGGAGCAGATTGCAATTTAAAGAAATGATATTTGGGGAGAAATGGGAAAAAAAAATATTTGATACCAAGTAAAAAAACACCCCCACCCAAATATTTTCTGGCAATGCTAGTGAGCATATTATTTAACAAAAATTGCTATATAAATAAAAAAGAAAAAACTAGATAATTTGAAAAAAAGTTTTCTGTCTTGCTCATTTCAATTTTGCAAAAACTTTAAAATTGCAGTTGTATTGCAGTTGCATTTAAGAGAGCACACACTGTTTTTGACCAGAGGAAGAGGGCATAATCCTTCAAAAGAGTTGAAATCACCAACACCTTATTTGCTTATGCCTGCTTTCTTCAAGAAATATTAGAAAGTGGTAAAACAATTTCATGTTATATTTAGTTGATCAGCATCCAATAAAGAACACAGACATTAATTACTTTGAATTATTACCTCTGTCAGATACATTTTTAATTTTAAATTCAAAATATGAAAAATATTTTAAAACAATCATATTTTTGTAGTGTAGATGTTTCTTTAGTTCATGAATAAAAACATACATTATTACTTTAAGTAGCATAAAACAAAATTAATGTATCAACTAGTTTTGGAAGAAAAAAGAGCGTTCTCTGTCAGAATAAGAAAATGGAGTAATTAGTCTTGCAAAAACAAAAATTATCTGTGAATCCAACGAATAGAGGATTTCCAACATTTGCTGGAGTAACTGCTATATTTCCTAACCTGGTGAAGGGGGATCTTTTGCTTTGAAATTTAGTTGAATATGGTTTATTTTATTTTATGTTGCTTTATTAACAAAGTTTATTTTCACAGATATTATTTTCATATTCACTTGACCAATATATATGTCCACTAAAGCTGAACAAGATATTCAAATAGAACAGCAATTGATAAATGAATATATAGATATGTGGATTGTTCCAGAAATTTTACTTGTAGTTGTTAACTTAACTCAAAATGAGTCAATACACTTACAACTCCTTCAAGAATATATGAGTCATCTTTTACACACAATCCAGTAACACCAGGACCAGCACAACGGCATCTACGACATGGTTCTTCATCCTCTCTTTCCACACCTAGAGGTCTATAATACCCATCTTCACACTGTTCGCAATTTATTCCAGTAGTGTGATGCTGAAAATATCAAAATTATATTAATATCAGACTTTCAACTTCTTAAAAATATATAAATGAAATTAGTTAAAATGACACTACAGAAGTAAAAATTTTCATAATCCAAAAATTTGGCAAACCTATAAAAAAAATTATACTTACAAATGAAAGTTACATAAACAAAATATTTTGCCTTTACTCCAAGCATTCAAAAATATTATTATGCCCAGAATTGCTTTAAAAATTCTGAAATGAATTTTCTCATTGTTCACCACATATCAAAAATTTAGAATCTATGCCTATGTATAGTAGTTTTCGATTAGAGTAACATTTATAATTACTAAGGCCCTAGTTGTAATATAATGATTTTCAGTACAGCCAATTTACTATATATAAACACCTCATTTATACTGTATGTAACTTTAAAAACTTTCACAAGTTCAGGAATTTTGTCACAAAAATGTAATCAAACAAAAGATTTCCCTGAGAAGTGTACTGCATTAAAACCTTGAACACATTGTGAGTGAAGAGTGCAGAATCAAAACAGTAAATTTTTCAATTCATTAAAATATATTGAAGATGAAAGAATCAATAATCAACTGATTATAAACACAAACTACAAAATGCATATAATATGCTGACTTGGCAGAAATACATGAAAAATAATACATTTCATGACTCACCCTGCACTTAATGCAGACACCTCCTCCTTCATATTCCTCATTTAAATTTAAGCTTGCCTTTTTATCTGCCACGGTTTGATCATAGAAGCAAATATCAGAGTGTCCATAACACTGGCATTCTGAAAAAAATTAAGATTAGAAAAACTAGTTACAAAAATTAAAAAATATTAAATAGCCAAGGTTATAATAAATAAACAACTGAATATTAAGTAGTTAAAATTACTTATGTCAAACAAACTGAACAAGTCCCACATCTGAACACAGAATTTTTATTTAAAAGAAAAAAAATCATATTTCATAAATATTGACTTTTTAAAAATAAGTAACTGAGCTCTAGCTTAATGGTGATTATAGAATATTTATAATATCCTTAAATCGTATTACATACAGCAAAATTTATTGCAGCAATTTGTGCTGCCTCAGCTATTAATCATGATCTTAACATTCATTACCTTCACATTGTGAGGTGAGTTATGATTGGACCTGAGAGAGAAAAAATGCATTTGGCATCAGGTTTTGATAAAGAACAGCAACTGTTCCAAACTAGAAGTTTCAGCAATTATTAGAACAAACTCATCATAGGTTTCAATGGAAAAACTGAAATGTTGCCCAAACAAGCTACTTAAGATATATAACAGATAATATATATTTCAAAGTAATTTCCTAAAATTAGGATGTACTGCATTATCTATCTTGAAATGCAACACAAATAAAAAAATATATAAATGTATTATTCCAGCTCTTTATATAGTGACTCCTCTTCTCTTTACAGCGTGTCCACCCAAAGAGAATAATAAAATTCCGACTTTTTCAGGTTTTCTAGAGCAGTTTTTATATTTCCTAAGATAATAATATTAACATATTTATTATGTGAAACAATAGTAAACATTCCCCCTCACTCTTTTTTTCATATGCAGAAACAAATAAAATATGTGATATATCAGACAATGCAATATATTAATGGAGCATTGTGCAATAAATTTTAAAAATAAAACAAATTTTTAAATGCTGAGCAAAAGTTTTAAATTCTCTGACCTTTTTATTAGGTTTTGAAGTTTTCAAAAAATTCCTTAGCAATCTTTTCACGTTTTAAATTTTTTTTTCAAATTTTCTGATAATATCAAGTTATTCCTGACTTCCATGTGAGGTAATAGCACTGGCCTAAAATATTAATAAATTAAGCTCATCTTATTTACTACAAAACACCTACAGTAATTCACAAAGAAATATGTTTCCAAATGTTAAAAATGCTAGATATGTATTCAATAATTATTTTTTTTAAAGCATTAGCTTTGGCAAAGACTTGATTATATTATTAGAAGACCTGTTAGGCCTATTGGATTTTTAATTTCCTTCTATTATTTAAGGAACAGAAAGTTGCTTAGCAGGAAACTTTTTTGAAGCTTGTTACTGCCATGATGTTATAAACCCCTGGTGAAAATTATGTCCAGAAATAAATTCTGCTTATCACATTCAACTTCTTCTTCGACCCAGACTGTTCGGCCCACCAACTAGGCACACAGCACCTTAATACACAGCCAGGAAAAAGACAACAATTTATTGTAACAGGTAATTGAAAACATTATAATTTACATAGAGTGGTAACATGTCAAGATTTTAAATGATTTAATTAAATTAAAGACGAAACATTTGATTCTAAAAAGTCATTTAATAGACATTCTATCGACATACAAATAGCTTTAAAAAAGCCAGAGAGCTTTCGGGCATCAACACACACATCCTCAGTGGCTAGATATAAAATTTTATCCTTTTTAATTTTGCAGTATAATTGCCTTTAATTTTGCTCATGGTTTATGTTGATGCCTTATCATATTTGTTATAATGATGCTATTTTGTAATATGCAAATTTTGCCTGTTGATGTGGATGATATTTAAGCATGTTAGTACGATTTCACTTGAAGCCACTGAAGAAGGGTGTGTTGATACCCGAAAACGCTCTGGCTTTTTTAAAACTATTTGTACGTCAATAGGATGTTTATTAAACGATTTTTTAGAATCAAATGTTTTGTCTTTAATTTACTTAAATCATTATAATTTAGTTTACATTTACATAAAGAATTAAATAATACTACTGACTCAGTATCTTGGCTATCAGTTTTGAAAGCCCCTGATTTTCATACATGTCCAATTACAATGAAATTACAATGAGTATTTCAATTACAAAACAATATATATATTACTTTCACAAGCTGCACCATCAGTATTATTTCCAGGTCGCCATAGTTTTTGCTGATACAATGGACAACATTGCTCACAATTCTCACCACAGGTATTATGTTCACATTTACACTGAAACAACTGAAAAAATAATAAAAGAATTAGTAAATTATGAAAAAGATTCTCTAAAGTGACAGTTCATAATTAGTGCATAAATGACAGTGCATAATTAGTTCTATACATGATTTGGGGCATTACAGAATACATCATTTGTTACTTGATGGAAGTGTAAGTTTAGCACAATGGCCATGTCACACAAGAATTAATTTGAAATTAAGGAAAACTAGTTATAAAAAAATAACACTTATTTTTTCCATAAAAAAATTCAAATTGATAAGTTAGGCGATATTTATATTATATAATAGAATGAATAAGATACATCAGGATAATCAGTTTGATATCAAAAATTCTATATAAGAATTGACACCCCAACAAGCTGCAGCTCTGACCTTTGCATATCCATAACTATAAGATCCATAATACCCTAGCGGTCTATGTTATATGACCTCACTTTCAAAATCCAATGTTGATTTATGTAGATGTTCAGTTAACAATGCTTGTTGAGCTAAGAATTATTCAATTAGATACACTTTTCTACAGCAATGTTTCTCAAAATGAGGTTAAGTCTGTAGTGCACAGGAGGGTCATGATAATTATCTAAATGGGTTGCAAAGATATGAAGTACTCAGTTAAATATTACTTGAGTGTTTCACGTCTGAAAACAAGAATCTTGTATGAGAAAAATTTCGTCTTGGGAAAAAATTATATACCTAATGCTATATCATGAAGACATCTTTTATATTAATTTAGGCAATGAGAAATTTTTTTTACCTTCTGAATAATCAAATAAAACTATCGAAATGCAGAAAAAAAACAAGATTGTTATCATTTTTCAAAATATGAACTAAGAATTTCTGATCTAAGAATTTGTGCAGCAGCATTATTCTACTAAACATTTATAACATAGAAATCTTAAAAGTTATCTTAAAAGTTAGATTTTCACTTTTTAACTCTTAATGGCTTGCTTTAACGCAATTAACTATTTTAAATCAATATTTATTTATAGCGACTAGCACAGCACTTTCACTCATTTCATTTAATTATAATTTATATTTACACACATCATTTGAAATAATCCTAAATTACAAATTACCCCTGTTTTCTCATATGGATGTTCATATTTTTTTATTTTTCAATACTCTTTAGTAAATCTGCAGGTTATAAACTTTTGTTTAAAATAAAATCTTGAAAACTCTCATTATGTACATTTTGAGAAAACACTGAAGACTCATGTCTGAAAAAACATTTAAATGTGTTTGTTCCGAATGTTTTAGATATTTTTTTGACAACTTCAACATATCTGCATGTCATGATATTTTGTTTTAAAAAACAATCATGAAAATCCATCAAGTGCATCAATCAACTGTTCTCGGCAATGTTTTCATATTCAAAACATTGAGTGAATAAATATCGATATAAACAAATGTTCATTTCATGACATTAAGTTAATGTGCTTTTTCCTCACGGCAAAACAATAAAACCAACCAAAATGCCAAATAAAAGTCAACTTATCAAAATTATTGAGTTAGCTAGGGGGCCCAAGACATCAGAGTCAATTTAATTGCAATATATGTTTAAAATAATATTCACCGAAGTTTCAGAGCTCAATGGGCAGTCTTTTGCATGACCATAGCAGACACACTGGCCACCGATGGAAATATCCTTTATTGAATAGAAGTACTGTGGGGAAAATGAAACAAACAGAGATTAGTTAATACTTAGATACTAATTATATAGTATATATAACAACATCTGAATATCACTGTAATTAAATAAAGTACCCTTCTAGTAGTAGACTTGTCAATCTTTTGTGGATCACTGGATTGCATTGTCATCAGGTCAGCATTTAAAGTTCTAATTTTCTGTAGCCTCAGTCTTATAAATCGAGCAGTTGTAAATTGCTGAAATATTTAAAATTCAAAGGAAATTAAAATTTTAAACAGCAAAATAACTTAAATATTCTGCACTTTCATATTTAAAATTCATTCTTATTATAATGCTATGCAAAAGATAATTTGAAAATGAACGATACAGTTTATACAAAGTAGAAAATTATGTAAAAAATTATCATTTAGAAATTTGACTACAATAGCTCTATGCATTAATACTTTATAAGCTAGCATTGATGCATCGAGTCCAGAGACATACATTTATTCGCTGATGCTTCTGTGCTTTGGGACAGAAATCCATCTTCACTTTAATTATTTTAAATTGGTTATCTCAAACTGCAACACACAATCTGCAAAATACCTTTTAATACAAAACAGTTCTAATATAGGATTCTCACTAGATGATGCCATCAAAAAATAAGTGAAATGATCATAAAGCTCACTCCCATACTTATGACAATGCATGAAACATTCATTGGCCATGTAAGCCAACAGCCAAACTCAGTGCACAAAAACAAAATAAAAGAAATATCAAAAAGTAAAATAAAAATTTTTTGTCAAAATAACAGGTCACATATCATCACAATGTGCATTAATAATAAATATCATCACAAATCAATAAATATGGAAAATACTTGCATACATAAATGGTAAAATGAAATATGTTGCAACATTTAGAGTGTATAAAATAAGATTATTCACAGAAAAATAACTAACACAAACAATTTAAAATTATAGCTTACATAAATATGTCAAAATAAGAAAGCTTTGATTGCATATGCAAAGAAAAGGGTCTGTTTCATGATTTATATTTTGTTTGAAAAATTCATGCAAAATTAGCTACAAGTTGGAAAGTAATAATACCATCAAACATAAGAAAAGCCCTTCTCCATGTTTGTCCCATATAATTTGGTGAGTTTTTTGACAAATTTGATCAACTTGGCAACTTTTGGAAAATGCTACCAAATTGACAAATATTTAATATCTTGGAAAAGGAAGTTTAATATATTTGATAAATCCAGCCACTTTGTGAGAATTATAAATTTAATATTGATTCAAATTATAATAAACTTTACTGTTTATGAGACAGGCTAGTTTTGGTTGAGGATCTAAGACATCGTACATTAATTACATTTTGTGAAAAGGTGGTAGTTCTGATAAAAAGTCTATAATAATTAATAATACTGATCTGGATAAATGCCTGACTGGCATAAGCCTGGGATTATTGGGAACACAAGTGCTACAGGTGGGGCAGAAAAAGGGAATTTGTGCATAAATTTATGTACATCATCATAAGATAGGCTTTACTATCTAGTTTTATAATAAGTGGAACTGTTTCTGCAATCTACTGCATGCAGATATGTGGGCAAAATTATACAAATAAGTAATTTTAAGTAATTCATAGAGATATGTAATTTGTTTGAAAGCTGAGAGTCAAACACAGGTTTAGAATTTAAAAAATATCAGGAGCGGAAGGCTCGTGAAAAAAATTAATTTCAAAGAATGTTACAATGAGAAGGTTGTATTTTGAGAATAAATCTAGATGAGCTTCAGAAAAATTAATAAAACTAAACAGCCATTTCAGTATGTAATTTAGCATACACGTTTACATTATAAACATCAAAAGCATGAAAAATTACATACCCGTAAAGTATCACTAGGACCTTCTGCACCTGGTCTGCCATTGACTAGAGAAGTATGAATCTAAAATAAAAAAAAATTACAAAGATTATGCATTAACAAGCCTTCAAAAATATTATAACACAATAAAACATCATGTTAATTAAAAATACAAGAAAGATCAATCATGCATAAACATTGATTATGAAACACTTTCCAAATGAAATGCAATTTTATTTAAACATCTCTAAAATGGAAAACATTCAAAGGCGACATTTCAAAATTATCACAGTACTGTAGTAATTTATTATACTTGAAAACCCAAAACTTCATCGAAATATAAATTGTCTGCTTCTCTATGTAAAATCAAAGATTATTTCATTTATGTCACTTATATTCCAGACTCCAGAGCTAAATAAAGTTGTGTGAAAAAACTTCAGCCATTCTTATACAACTCAACCATACCATCGCTTGATTTGTTTACATTCTGCATAAGTTAAAATTAGGTTTCACTGTAGAAATAATCAAAGTTCAGTGTTCATTTAAAATAAAAAATATTGTAATTGCGTAAACACGGAATTTAGATACATAGATAATACGCAAAAATAAAGCAGTTTTATGATGGATACAACACTAAATATAAATTTAAACAATCTTTAAACATCGATTTTTACACAGGGGAAAAAAAATGGATGGCATTTCATTTTGAAATGAGTATGGGATCTCTTCATATATCATGAGTGTAATTATTATTTCAATGTTTATTTTAAAAACTGCCTAACATATTTTGCTGAACAAATTTTTTCACATCTTATGCGATAACTTAAATATTTCCTAAATTTTTTGAAGCAATTTGTGTCGTTTAACTTCGCTTAAAAAATGTTAGAAAAATTAGGTCCTACAGGGTTCAATGCATTTCACTCTTTTAACCCGGGTAAAATCTGAAACTAATTGGGTGATACTATTCATTTTTATTCCCATATGTCAATCAGACCATCTCTACAACATACTAAAATTTCATCTTGATAAAGCCATTTTTACGGCAGTTATCGTGTGAACGGACAGACAGACAGAATGGCCAAAGTCATAAACACTTTTCAACTATGTTGAAAAGTGTTAAATCCAATAATGTAGGATTTAAAGCAATTGTCACATCCCAAACCCAAAATTAAGATGTCTGTTTATATATAAAATTAAGCTTATTTATTCAAACTGAAATGCATAGATTGAAAGTAACGTATATGTTTTATGAATTGTTCCAATCTTCAATCCGTGTATCTGTTCTAGCTTTTGACTATATTTTAAGCTCTGTACTTCTTATATTTAATCCATACCGTGATGTTGATTTTTGATATCTAGTAATTTTAAGCTCCCTTTTCTTACTTTTGAAAGAAAATAAGTTTAGGCTGTAATGATATACAGGGTGTCCCAAAAACATTGATCTCGGCTTTTATTCCTTAAACATTGATTTTAGACATATTATATAAATTACAAAGTTGCGTAAAAAAAAGGTACAGAATTTTATAAAATCGATTAAAATTTTCAAGCGAATTAAATTTTAAGAAATACAAAATTTAAATTTTTATATGGTCTCCGCACAAAAGCATTTCTAATGAGTAAAATGTGCCCCATACACTAATAAGGTGATGTACAAAATTTCAGCATTTTATCATATAAAGTCCCAGAGATATGAAAAGACAAAAATGTTGACTTAAACCACTTTTCGATGCATCAACATGGGTTCTCAGAGGGGAAAATCATGTCCACAGATCGCATTTCAGGGGTCATACACAAATTCCGAAAGAAAACAATGATTACATAAATAAACAATAATTTTGCTATTTATTAGTACAAAAGTATCTACACTGTGTAGAAATAATAACTTTACACAGCTTGTTCAAAATGTTTTCCATCCATGCCAAAGATCCATTAAAGGTAAGAGGCAGATATTATTTGCCTATGATGCATTTCTGCATTGTGTTATTTGCACACTTGCTGTAAACATTTACATTTCAATTTGTGATTAATCCCTCACCAACTTTATAAACATATCTCTGGGACTTTTTATGATAAAATGCTGAAATTTCGTACATCACCTTATTAGTGTATGAGGCACATTTTATTCACTGGAAATATTTTTGTATGGGGGTCGTATAAAAAGTTAAATTTTGTATTTCTTCAAATTTAATCCCCTGAAAATTTTTATCGATTTCATAAAATTCTGCACCTTTTTTTATGCAACTTTGTAATTTATTATATATGTCTAAGATCAATATTTAAGGAATAAAAGCCGAAGTCAATGTTTTTGGGACACCCTTATATAGTACTAGTTTATAGAGAGGCAACTTTTAAAAACTAAGTAGACATCAGTATAAAAGGCAAGACCATTTCAGCTAATGCATGCGAACAGTGAAGTTCACAGAAACTGGTCAAACAAATATGATGTACCTACCAATGCAAAGCACTTGTGTAACACAAACTGTTTCCTTTAGCATTTTGTTATAAGAAACTTTACTTTGCTAAAACATGTGTTGCAATTTTGCTTAAAAGCAAAAGCCCTCATTAACCTGACATTTTCAACACTATTTATAGATATTTTCTCAGAAACAAAATCAGTTGATTACAGACATATAAGTTAAGGTGTGATTTAGCAACAAGATTATTTCATTTTCTTTAAATGTTTATTGCAAAAATAATTCCTAAATTTATTTTTGCAGTTTTCAGATGAACATCTTATATTTATTTCAGACTAGCAGCGAATATATCCATTCTTCACACAGATTAATTAGAATTAGATCATTATAAATCCTAGACATTTAACAAACCAACACATGCATCAAATGTTGAAAGAAATATGTTGACATATAATTTCCTTTTAATCTTTTAAATGCTTCAACATGCTTTTGACCTCTGTGTGGCTGCACACAACAAACAGATTCTTTCTTTTATTATTACAGACGGATAATACAAAATCAAAGTTTTAAAGATTTTTGTTTGTTAATTTAAACTCTATCCTAGAATCTAAGGGGGAGATCTGATTGACTCCATATTTTAGGAAGCACAATATAACTTCACATTAAGAATGTCCATCAAATTTCAAAAGAATTAGAATCATATTTTGTGAAATACAATATAATAGCATTAAGCTTGTCTACCAAATTTCAATGAATTGGAATCATATTTTGTAAATCACAATATAACAACATTAAGTTTGTCTATCAAATTTCAAAGAATTGGTTAAAATCTGTAGTGGATGATAAGAGAAAAAAAATGTTTGTGAACATGCCTTTTAAAGCTTTCTAAAACATTCCATACACTAAAAAATTGCTTACTTCACCACCATCTAAGGGATTGAGTTTTGAATAATATGAAGTACAGATAACTTCATCATCACTCCTAAAGCGAGGTTTCCCCATAGTCGGCCTGATTCCAAAAGCTTCCCAACATTCAGAATCACTTAAAGCATAATATTGCCAGGGCTTGTATATAAGGCCATCTTTGGAATGCTCCAAAATCCAGTTTCCTGGCCTTGGAGAAACGGCAGCTTTGACAATCACATATGCGATTTGAAAGACCTGAAAAATAAATAAAAACTATGAGAAAATCTCGAAATAATGTGCATCATTTTGATTCATGTTGAACTGGTCAAACTAAAAATTATAAAAATTGAAGTGGATTAAATAGTATTAAGTTAACTGCTTTAATTTTATTTCTGAAGAACAAAATCAAGCAATAAGTGTCACCAAAATCACCAACACTTGATAATTGAAGGAATATAATTCTTTATTATTCTTAATGCAACAAAGTAATTGAGTCATTTAAAATTATTTTTACTTTCCCATACTATTGTATGGCAGACAATT
Organism: Amaurobius ferox; assembly: GCA_951213105.1. Lineage (NCBI taxonomy): Eukaryota > Metazoa > Arthropoda > Arachnida > Araneae > Amaurobiidae > Amaurobius > Amaurobius ferox. The sequence continues at coordinate 106,807,841 of OX578139.1, forward strand.
AGTGGTGAGAGGTATATAGCCATTTTTGAAAGAAAAATACTGGAGTATTTTTGGTGGCATAGGGAAAAACAACCAGTGGTGTAAAAGATATAATTTTGAACTCTATGAGATCCATAGAGCAGTGGTTCTCAATCTTTTTTAAGTCAGAGAACACTAAATGCTGACATTTTTTTGCGTAGAACATTTACAATACAACTCAAGCTTCTAAGCAGGGGTGGCCATTACATTGTATTGATTTTTCTTTTGCAACAATATTTAATTGTGTTTTTGATTTTTTCGCGGAACACTTGAAGTGGCTTCACAGGGCACCAGTGTTCCGCAGACCACGGTTTGAGAACCACGGCCATAGAGAACTGACATAACAAAATTTATTTAAATCAAGAATCTAAACTGGGCTGCTGCACATCTTATAAGAAAGGAGGGGAAATGTCTTGTCAAGCAGATCTTTCTTGCAAAAACACAGGGAAAGTGAGTGAAAGGTAGGTAGACCAAAACTGCTCTAGGTTGATGCAATAGACAAGGACATATGAAATACATGAAAAAACAAAGTTTTACACTTTAAATGTTGGAAGAAATTTGCAGTGTATCAGTAGGCAACTAATATTAATTTTTTAGCAATGTTATTTTTCATTTTGCTTAAAGGCCAGCTTGCATTGCAGGCTAATGAGAATTTACCAGATGTTTTATTCTCCCAGTATAAAAAAACCCACGCATTCGGTGACTGGCATTTTGCACATAGAATATTTAATAAAAGGGTTAATCAATAATTCAATAAGATGACTAATTGATTCTAAAGATCATTTAAAATGTGTATGTGAAAAATATAAAATTCATTATAATATATATACATAATTAAATATGTCGAAAATATAGCAGATTGCATAATAGGTTAATAAAATTTTTATATGTAATACATAAAATATTACCTGCTTTAAATCTAATGTGATTGTTACCCACTCGTAGCCTTTACCATTTTGCAGAGTAGGACTTTGCCACCATTTATTTGTACCATCAATAGCATTAATAATTGGGTGCCTATGTTCTGGACTTTCACTACGAGCATTACATAATCCACATTGAGGCTCCCTAAATGAAAATCACGAAAGATTATTTAAATGCTGCAAGCAATATTATAAACCTCTTTCATATAAAACTTTTAAAGACATTTGAAAAATATATATAGACAGTACATTGATAATAATGTCAGCTGAGTAGTAACACTGATTTATCAGTCTCCATGGAGAATCACAAATTTTGCAGCCATTACAAGTATCAACTATTTTATTCCATGTTGAAAAGAACTAAAGCATTTGAAACTGATCCACAAATGTTGGCATCTACAATAGAAGTATGAGCCTAGCTTTAGGAACACCTTCTCTTCAGATAGATTCATTGAGTATAATATAAACTGTACTTTGTATCTAAATTGTGTTGAAATATACTAACTCACAAAAATATTTTTTTTTTATATTTTACATTTAAAAAAATTACATTATAAATGCAGTTACTTTCTATTTCACTTAAAATATTTCAATCTTGAAATCACACTTCTTTTGATTTTACTCTTTTGATAAACTAGTCACATTGAATTTCTTATTTATTCAATTTCATGCTGATGTTATTAAAAGAAATATTTTGAATGTTTCTATTATAATGCATATAGTAGACTTTGGGGCCCCTAAAATTGTGTGACCAGGGTACATGGCATGTGTGCCATACTAGTAATCAGGCTTTAGTTAGATTAATATTTTATCTTAAAAGTGTTTGCAAGATTAGCTTAAATTTCAAAAGTATCTGCATAAGGTTCAGACATCTATGAACAGAGACCGTCCAAACAGTTACCTTACACCTTTCTGGTAGGTCGGTCGGTCTGGGTTTCAACAACAACAAACAGTTCCTAAACTTTTTTGCTCATGCAATACTTTTTATCTTTATAATATATATAGAGAATACATTTTATTATAATAACATATATTTACAGAGTACTTTTATCATACTATATATCTTTTGAAAACTAAACAGTCATTTGGTTTTTAGAAATTGCAATATTAAAATCAAAATGTTTTAATTTTACAAATTAAAACATAAATACATGTTTTATTAATGGGAAACATAAAATTATATGCAAAAATTAAAAGCACATATAATTTTGCCAACATAACAACTATGGAGAAAAATGTAAAAAATTTGGAATATTGAGTGAAAATATCATATATATTGAATGAAAGATAGAAGATTCTTTAGAAGAGAGAAACAAGATTAAATTGTTTGTCATATTTAGTCATATGAAAAGCATTTTAAACTTTACTCTTAAGTATAATTGAACTTTCAAAAACATATTTTTTAAAATAATTTTGTCACGGAACACTTATTTTCTTTTCATAAAAAAACATTTCAAGCTGGATTTTTTAGGAGTTTCGCCAACCTATTCATCAAAATGTACTACTTTGGCAATGGAAATGTACTACTTTGCCAAATGGAGTTTCTATTTCAACTTTATATTTGAAAATATATTTAAAAAATTTGATTTATAACTTAACAAATTCCAAAGATCATTGTTTTGGAAAGACACAGAGTAATATGCATTGTGATTAGTATACCAAAATTTTTTATTTCGACTTCACCAGAATTCACAATCGCTAAATATTTCAGCAAATATTTTTTTCAATTATTAAAAGGAATTTTATTTAACAAAGTGTGACAATGGCGAGTGGCAGCACACACCCTGCTAGTGTTCTGGGGAATAGTTTAGGAAGTGATTGTTCTACATCTCTGTTACTGGGTTCTCTCATTGTACTGAGACAGAATCATTTCTACAGCAGTTAAAACAAGTGTTTCCCTATTAGTATATGATATTCTAAATTTAACAATAAATAAAAAGACAAGAAACATCTCATCATGATTATTTCATCTTTAAAAATAAAAAAGTGTAGTTGGCTGCTAATGCTCTTGACATGTATTTACTAGTTAAATTTATATTTTTAAGATCAAATTATGCACTGTTTAAATTTTGAACACTCATTAACACATAGGTTTATTGGCAGAGCTTGGAGTGAGTTTGGAGGTGCTAACTCCTGTAATAGTTACATTAACACTACTCAGTTATTTTAATTATTGATATTTTATTTTGCCACTTAAATCACTGGGGCTAAAGGAGTACAGCACCCTCAGATTGAAAATCCTAGCTTTGTTTAAGCATTATAATAAACAGAACATAGCAATAAGTTTAGATTAGACTAAAAAAATGGATTGTAAAACTGATTCATTAAGGGTGAGCGTCAGTAAAGTTTCTGCCCTATCAGCGCTTTGTTAACTTTCGCGGCACACATATTTCGCCGAAATTCTACTCAAACAGTTGCGAAATATTTTCTGATAGATAAAATGCTATGCTTAGATTATATTAAAACAAAATTTAATACCCAATAAAATATAGAATATATGTTTTATTTTAATTTAAAATATTTTTGGTGCTGCCATCTGTTGTCGTAATTTAATTCATACCGACTATTTTTATTTTTTAATGAACATTTTTAAATGTCTATTCCTTCTAATATGCTATTAAATACAACAAAAGATCATATATAATGCCATAATCACGGAAACGTAATTGAACTTGGACTTGAAGACAAAGGAACTTGAAAATAAAACTGCAGTCTTGAGTGATGTACATTCAGATCCTTTATCAAATTTATAGAATGATAAATTACCTTTCCGTGATTGTGGCATTATTATATATGATCTGTTGTTGTATTTAACACTGTATTAGAAGGAATAGATATTTAAAAATGTTCATTAAAAAATAAAAATAATAGGTATGAATTAAATTACGACAACAGATGGCAGCACCAAAAATATTTTAGAATATATTTTTTATTTTAATCCATGTTTTTGGGGGCATTAAATTTAGTTTTAATAAAATCTAAACATTGCATTTTATCTTTCAGAAAATATTTCGCAAGTGTTTGAGCAGAATTTCGGCGAAATATGTGTGCCGCGAAAATTAACAAAGCGCGGATAGGGCAGAAAATTTACTGACGCTCACCCTTAAATTCAGTGTTTTTTCAAACATAATTTTTTTTTCAAACACAATTCTTTTACAACAATGGAAACTGTATGAATAATTTGGAAAGGGATAAAAGGATAATGTTAATTTTGATTTGACATATCTAAATTCTAAACAGCAATAAAAGCAATATTAAAAACAAAAATAAGTACAAACCTCATGAACACATGCTCAACTAATTTACAATATATTTCTGGCTCTATTTCACCACATGTTGCATTTGCACTGATGATTGCATTGCTTGCTAAATTATTTACAGATGGGAATAAACCCCTTTCTGAAATAAATAAGATTTAACATATAATTGTGTTAAATTCTTAGACTAAAAGGACAATTCACTTACTAAAATTAGATTATCAAATTGTATGCAGTTTACAAAAAAAAAAAAAAAAATAAATAAATAAGAGAGTTATGTCAATGTAGAAAATTTGCATTGAATACTGAATTGTAAAAATCAGATATTGTATTAAAACAAAAATTTTGTTTTACTTTATACATGATTCAATGATAGACACAGCCTGATTATGACAAATTGGGGAACTTTGGCAAAGAAATAGTTAGTGGACACTTATGGCAACTTAAATAATTACTCACTATGTGAATAGATTATTATAAAAAATTACAGCACATATTGGGAACAAGAAAACAAATCTGGATTCTGTAGCATGTAATTAAATATAAAACTACAAATAATAAAACTGTAATCTGTTTAGTGGCATAATACTCATACATCAAATCTACATATTACTTACCCACTCTTGAAGTACCTACAACAATGCTATTATATCCATAAGTGGAGATAGAATTTTCTTTTTGTTTGGAGATGCTGAAGTTCTTTTACAGGATGCTATAGCTATGTAATCTCTTAAAGTTTCAGTTGCAATGTATAACACTAATATAAATGTTAAAAATTACTGAGTGCTATTGAAATTTTGCAAGTACTTAACCCCCACCCCCATAGCTCCATTTATAAATATAACTAAGTATTTAAAAACTACAATTTTCAGATTTTTACTGTTTTATAAATACATCAATATTTTGTAATATAGAAAGACAAAAAATACCCCATCACTACCGATTTAAGGGTGGTAAAATGACCGACAGATTGCAGATGCAATGCTGTGAAAAACCCAGACCACACGACAGACCCAAAGGCTTACTGTAGCTATATGTGTGGCCGGAGATGCAATGGTGTGTGAAAATAAAATAGTGATTGGTTGCACATTTTGAAATTGCAATAGCAATATTTGTTACACTTGAATGTACATCTTGATATATGATATGACTATAAAAGTAAACTAATAAATCTCCAGAAATTATTTATATGTAAAATGATCCAATTGATCATACAAGGATAAAATGAGAATATATTTAATTTTGTGTGTATTGCAAGCTAAATGAATAATATGTTGCATACACTGACATACATTTTTAGCATGCAAATAGGGGATAGGATATAAAGCGATAAAAGAGTAGTAATTATTTCAAAAATCTTACTGTTAAAAAATGCTGTGGACTCTGAATCCTTTAGTGACACTCAACCCCTAGCCCTTAATCCTCATTAATCACACTAATGTGCATGATCTGCCTTACACTGAAGGAAGGAACCTAATGTATCCTTGAAACAGCTGTAAGCTGCATAGTTTATTAATTTGCATTTAATTACATTAAGTTTTCCCTTACCCTTTTAACCTCATCCCATTCCCTTAGTATAACTCCATGTGCACACTACTGACTCTGTTTCACATTAGGCACCAGATAGTTGATAGAAAAATTAGGAGAAACTTAATTTTTCCATCAGCATCTGAAAATGAAATTTGAAGTAAATTTTGAAAAATGAATTCAGTTCATAAAGCTTTTAAAATTACAAATACTTATACATGGTACGAGAGAGTACCAAATTTTAAGTTGAGATAAACTTTGGGTATAATAGCTATTATTTATACTTTAAAGTTTACAAAACCTTTATGTCCCCTTGTAACTAAGTTGTTATTGAGACCCAAACCATCCGACCTACTAGAAAGGTTGAAAGCATTTTAGCTCTCATTCAGATCTGTAAGTAACTATCTAGATTTTCTAAACATACAACACAAAGAACTACAACTATCTTTGTAGTTAAATTGAATTCTACCTCCTAGAAATTATACTGTATACCTGCCCTTATACAATAGTTCATTTCAGCAAACAAACAACTGTTTTGTAAATTAAATTTCTATAACGGGGAATGTCCTTTCTACACAAATTTCAGGGACTTTTCAATGATCTTCTAAAACAAAGAAAATAGATGCATGCAAAGTTATCTTTAAATTTTTGCCATAATGCTACAACAGTACTGTCAGATGGCTCCACCTACCAAGATTCCCATATTTTCAGTCAACCAACTTCATTTATTTACTAATTTAATATTTAAATGGTTTATTTTACATCAACCAAATAGGATTATTTATTAAATTTAATGCATTTATTTTTTGCAATTTACTGGAGGAAATGGCTTTTAAATTATTATAAAGTGTGTAGTAGTTTTTTAGAACAGCATAAAAACATTTGATATGAATGATATTTAATAATGATGAAGGGGATTATTTTTACATATATAAATGCACAATTTCTAAATATTTCAATTAAATATTTAATTTCAACTATTAATGTAAATATTAAACAATTTGTTTCTAAAATATATAATTTTTATATAAAAAGAGTTGAAGTCTATTGAAACATGCTACGAAATGATTGATCTTCTAGTCATTTGCAAGAAATTCAGAGAAAAATATTACAGGAGCTTAAAGGCTCATTTAGGTAATATAATTCTATTGTTATATAATTTGCTCTTATTTTAAAGTAATGACCATTTATAGTTTTGAGTATCATACCTCCAAATGATCAAGCCCTGTCCTAAAACAATCATTAGAAAAAAAAAGTTTCTCTAAAATATTCAATTCCCCAATTAAGCTATATCTTTCTTAACACAATTTAGAGACATTCAGTTCTGAGAAGTAAATTATTTATAACGGATTACAGAGGAAAAAAAATGTTAAAAATCCATCTTTTCTTTTAGTGTTGATATGATTGATCAGTGTAAATGTCCAAAAAAATTGAAACAGTATGTTGTCAATAAAATTACAATATTGTCAAATAAATATTTAATTTATGTAATTAATAAAGTACATAAGCAGCAAATAGACAAATATCACAGTTAAAAATTAATATGAAATATTAAAACCAAAATATACATCTCTTAGATTATAAACATTTAGATTACACAACAAATGCCACAATATAATCAATGTGTTTAATACTGCAAAATCAGTATTTTTAAACATTTTACAGACCAGTAAGGGGGTTATAGATAATTTTCAACAACAGTGACGTCAATTTGTGACGGAGCAAACTTCTGAGGTATAAGATATTGTGCAGGATTTTATTTTAAGAAAATGTATAGTTAAAATAAAATTTTTACCATAAAAAGTACAAGTTAATATAGGTATCAATCAATTGGTTATATTTTAATTAGTTTACACAACAGAGTATTTTTTGGTTAAAAATAAATAAAATTGGACATTTTTCAGAGGTGCAAAATGAGAGTTTTACACAGAAGGCAAAGTGTAGTAATCAGCAACTGAAAAGTTTAGGAACAGAATTAATTCTAGTGCTCATGACACTGATACTACATATAAAAATATCTTCAAAGTAAAGAAAAAATATTTTTTAAATTAATATGTTAATAATAAATGTTACTAACATTTTCAGAAAAATCCTTCTAAATAGAAATTTTAATCATTGACCTAAACAACAGTAATAGCAGGAAAAGCAAATGTAATAGAATTAATAACACATGCACCTTGTTTGCACAATGCTTTTTAGTATGTGAAGCAAAGCTAGAATGGGATATACGTAGAAGCTACAAACACGACAGCAAACATATGACCAAGTTGCTTAACTGAACAATTAGAACAAGAATGAGTTTATAAAAGATCAGGATAAATAATTCAATTATTAATGAATATTGTAATCATGGCCTTTATAAACCTACAAAAAGACTTGTCACCCATAAAATCATGATGAGCTATGTTGAACATAACACACTGGAACTTCAGAAACGTGAAAAAAATTTTAAGCAACTGGTCAACACCAAGTTAAGCATATTTCTAGCAATTTTTTTGTATCAGATAGTAAAGAATTTGAGGTCATAAAATTTAAGACCATTTATTTTCCCCAAAGCATTTTTAATTGGCAGTCTGTCATAGATAGTGCATAGAAATATGTCTGTACTCAAGGAAAACTACGGCATTATAATTTGATAATAAAAGTTTATGAAAACAGTATTTATATTCTTAATTATTAACTTTTTTAAATTTTGATTCCAGGTAAAATCTGTAATTGATTGATAACAAAAGTATATTTTTTTCTGCAAATCATTTCAGTTTGTACCCAGGAACAGTTTAGGAAATGTGAGATGTTTTGTATTTGTTTTCTTCGAATAAATTCAATTCAAATATGAAATGAAGTAAATTAAACTTGTTCAGAACACTTCGTAAACAGTTCCTTTAGTGCAGTGCTATACGCCACATCTGCTGGACTTAAGCCATCCGAGTCAAAAATATTAAAATTAGCTCCAGCTTTAAGCAATAAATTAACAGCATTTTCATGCCCACAAGAAGATGCATAATGCAATGGTGTTTGTCCATCTTTATCCTGGCAATTAACATCAATTCCACAGGATATTAACAAATTTACAGTAGCAGAATGACCTCTGTCACAAGCCCAATGCAGAAGAGATAATCCGTCTTCATCCACGGCACATTTTATAGCATCATTTGTCGACAGTAAATTTTTAACTTTTTCCAAATTTCCTTCCTTAACAAAATCAAAAACAGTTTTTGATTCTTCAGCTAGTTCGAGTTCGGTATTTAGGTAGGAGCTGTTTACAGGTCCGAAATGTTTTTTCTCGCTTGCATCTTTCGACTTAGATACATCCCAGTCCGAGCTCAAAATAGTAAGTTTATCAATATATTGTTGCATTGCCTCTTCTTTGGTCGTAGTTCCCAATGCCTTCCAAGCAGACCATTTGCTGCGGTTTCTGAATTTTAAAATACCCGGCATAGGTTCATTGCATGGTCCTACAAGAGCTTGTTTGTAGCGGCCATACAAGTATAGTAAATCGTCGTGATTCATAACAGATGCGTTACAAGTAACAAAATCTGTGGCTCGCTTGAATGTTTCTTGCAAAGCATCATCGTCAGGAGGAAATTCGTTCTCATCCATAACTGATATGAAGTTAAAAATTATTGTCACAATCAGTGAAAAAAAACACCTCTTTGAACTTTCTTGACTGCGTTTAAAACAATAAATAAAATTAAAACACGTCATATAATTCGGCTATCCTCGAACGTATCAATTCAGTGCTGCCATCTATTGGTATGTGCAAGTAAATTTTGATAAAAATATTTTACGTAATATGTTTGTAATTCTAGGATTCTATACATGATACATTAGCAAATAATACTGCAAATTTAAAAAAATGTTCCCACACATTATTACAGCAAATAATTTTTTTTAATAATCTTTTCAGACCCGTACCATGAACGAGAAATGTATATTATGTTACTTTCCTTATATGCATAGTATAATGTATAGGAAAAGTATTGTGACGCAGTCGAAAATTTGAATTAGAGTTTTCGACGTAAGAGTACGTTTCAAGCATCCCTGAACTCGAATCGAACGTTTCTAAGATGTGTGGGTCCGTGAGTCTATGAAGACGATATGGATATCTCACAAACGTTAAGTACAGTGCGTTTTGAATAAAATTAGGTACAAAAATTAGAATTAGTGAATACTGAAAGCATATTGATTTCTTCACAATCGAATGTTCAGCACATCCTCGAATTTTTTTAATGAAATTTAGAAAAAATCAGAATCTTTAATAATGTTACGTAAATAATCAGTTCTTATGTAATTTTTTATTAGAAAACGATTGACACAAACATTAGAATGCTAGCATGAACCATCCTCAGGATATTGCACATTTTTCAAAAAAAAATTCTCCAAAACTCGCATAAAAATTAAAAAAAGTATTAACTATTGTGAAATATACTCACTTTTCATATGTAATAATATGCAATAAATTTTTTACTATCGTTTTCGAGGATCAAGTTCGTTTTATTCAAGAGAAAAGATACTTTGTGTAATAGTTTTACATTTTGATGCCTAACAATTCGCCAACAGTTATTTATGTATAAGAAATGTTTTCATCTCCGTCTGTCTGTAACGTTTGGCGATACATTTGCGAACTTGGCAACTTATTTAGCGAAATCTCGCCAACGTGGCGATATTTCGCTTTGAATTAATGTAAATATCGCAAAGATGCCAAATTGATGGACTATATTTGCGGACGCAATCAATATTGATAATGGTCAGTTTAGTGTTCGGTAAAATATAATTTAATTGGGTACTTCGAAATAGTTTTGCATGTTGACTTCCGGAAAAGCGCCCAATGTACAATTTAATATTAAAAGCATTGTGCCGTAGATCTTATACATCAATTTTTCACTGTGAAAGCAATAAATTCATTGAATTATATAAGGAAAGTTATGTGAATTATAAGGTTCTGAATATAGCACTGACCAGTGCGCAGGTTTGAAAAAAATGCTTATTATTTCACTTTGATTGATATTAGAAGCTTTTCTTCTTCTTCTTCGACCCAGACCGTCCGACCTACCAGAAAGGTGTAAGGTATCTGTTTGGACGGCCGGGAAGTGCCACCCAATTTAGACCGGAACCCAGTGGGGGAGGCATCCACAGGGTCCTTACCCTCCTTCCCCTACCACCAACCTCTCGGAAGGACTTACGGACCCACATGTTTAACGTGATCGTACTCCGCGTGAACACGGCGGCAGTTCGGGCAGCGGCGGGAATCGAACCCGGGCCTACCGAGTGCAATTCCCGCACGCTAACCATTGGGCTACTTCGCCTTCTGCGACAATCTCCATAACTTTCTTTTTATTCACCCAATGTAGATCGGAACCCAGTGGGGGAGGCATCCACAGGGACCGTACCCTCTTTCCCCTACCACCAACCTCTCGGAAGGACTTACGGACCCACATGTTTAACGTGATCATACTCCGCGTGAACACGGCGGCAGTTTCGGCAGTGGCAGGATTCGAACCCGGACCTACCGAGTGCAATTCCCGCGCGCTAACTTCCCGCAACAAATCGCGCTAGTGTCTTTTGCGCTAAACAGACTATGTAATATTGCAAAGGAGGTCCTAAAATTATTTGCTCCTAAAGTCTGGTTACAACCACTGATTCCGAACCGAAATTCCCATTAAACTGTAGGTCTCCGATATAATCCTGAATCGGGTCGAGTTTCCTTTATTTTTCAAGTTGCTGGTCGGGTTTTTTTTTTACTTTTCAAGCTGCGGTGCGGCTAGTGTTACCTGCAAAAATTATTATATTACATTTTTTGGAGCCATATATTACATGGAGCCATATATTACATTTTTTTAAGCGAGTAATTGGTTACAGTAGCTTCGCCAAGGGGGATTTGGGTATCATACCCTACATCCCCAGTAACCTATCAAAACACATTGAAGTTCGTAAAAATGATATTTGGAGAAGTGGGAACAAGATATTTTGTTCCCAACCCCCACACTCCCCTAATTTTTCTTTTTTTTCTAACGACGCTCCTGATTGAATAAAAGAGTAATTGGAGATTATAAGCAGATGTAATCACCAGAAAATTGTGTATATGCAGTTAGAGATTTAAAATCTTCTGAACAGAAATACAATTTCTTTGAGGGTCGCGGATCGGGGTATTCGGACAATTCACACAATTTTCTATGTTGCAGGTTCGGGTCGGATTGCGAGTCAACATTCGGGTGCTGGTCGTGTCAAACCCGACTCGCGCAGGACTCGAGTCCAGCAAGAGGTTCATCTACTGGAATCGAATCCAGCAACTATCAATCCGAAGACCAAGATATGTAAATCAGACATTTTATTATCGTATACAATTAAAATCTGGCATTTTATTTACAGAAATATTTGAAAATGAGTGGCGGAAAGTCAAATCCTAACCACCATCAAATCCCCACAACGACTTAAAATTTTCCATGTATCCTGCTCTCTCAAGGGGTTGTTGTTGTTGAGAGCCAGACCGTCCGACCTACCAGAAAGGTGTAAGCTAACTGTTTGGACGGCCGGGAAGTGAGACCATTTTAGACCGGAACCCAGAGGGGGAGGGTAGCCTCCTTCCCCTACCACCAATCTCTCGGAAGGACTTTCGGACTCACATGTTTAACGTGATCGTACTCCGCGTGAACACGGCGGCAGTTTTGGAAGTGGCGGGAATCGAACCCGGGCCTGCCGAGGGCAATTCCCGCGCTAACCACAGGGCTACCGCGCCCCTGCTCTCTCGAGGGGTTGTTGAAACCCAGACCGTCCGACCTACCAGAAAGGTGTAAGGTAACAGTTTGGACGGCCGGGAAGTGCCACCCATTTTAGACCGGAACCCAGAGGGGGAGGCATTCACAGGGACCGTACCCTCCTTCCCCTACCACCAACCTCTCGGAAGGACTTTCGGACCCACATGTTTAACGTGATCGTACTCCGCATGAACACGGCGGCAGTTTTGGCAGTGGCTGGAATCGAACCCGGGCCTACCGAGTGCAACTCCAGCGCGCTAACCAATGGGCTACCCCCTGCTCTCTCGAGGGGTGTCATTCCAATATTTTAATATTCAATTTCGGAAACCGGCTGAATGACACCACTGGCTCTCTCTTTTTGTCTGTCATTCTTATAATTTCTATAAGTTTTATATTTCATTTTGTACTGTGGAGCCGCCTTTAAATCTATCCAAGCCATTATAAAACTTTTTCATAGTAAGGGAATTGCTATAAATATGATACGTCTAATGCTATCCCCTCCCCATTCCTAGCTCTATTAAAAATGTCACACAATGTATATAATTTTTAACATTTATTATGAGGAAAAATATTTATTGTAAAATACATTATTTTTCACTTGCGTGCATATTTTTCTTTCCGACCCCTCTGCATTTCGGGGCAATACCATATTGCTGGATTTCGCGCTATTGTGTAGTCCCGCTCAATTCCCCATGCTTAGATATTCTTTTATGACAATGTAATGTTACATTCCCTATACAGGATGTCCCAAAAAGATTGAAACGCGCTTTAATTCTTTACCTGTTGGAGATAAGTGGCCAATGTAAATTTCAAAAATGTTGAAAGTAAGGTAGGAAATAAGACTACGTTAATGAAATAGTACTCCCATTAATTTTCAAAAAGTTACACTTTTCAAATTTTTATATGACCCCCTCAGACAAATTAGGTCAATCAGAAAATTTTTATTTTAAATGCAACAAGATCATTAAAAAAAAACCACGTATCTGTATCTTTAAAATTGAGCTAGTTATATTTAATTGAAAATTGAACACTGTGAATGGGGACCATGTATCAAATTAGAAATGTGAATTTGTGACATAGCACAAAATTCTTAAGTACTTTTCAAAATTCTTAAGTACTTTTTACATTGAGACATGCCATTTTTTATTTGAAACAATTAAAAAAATCTGATGTGGGCAACACATGACTTTCCTTATATAATGTAATGAATTTACTACTTTTACAGTAAAAAAATAGGTTTTTCTTATAGTAGATACTAATATTCTTTCCAAGATATTGAATTTTCGACAATTAGTCGTCATTTTCATTGATTTAGCGTCATTTTTATCCATTTGGAGAGATTTTCGTTAATTTGGCAACATTTCAAAAAGTCGCCAAGTTGGCGACATTTCGCTAAATTCGTCGCCAAAATCTCGCCAAGCGTTATGGACGAAGAAATAAGTTGTTCTTACAGAAGATAAATGACTATTGGCGTTCAAACACAAAAGTATTACTCAAAGTATATTTTTTCATGAATGGAACGAAACAGATCCACGAGAATGATGTCATCCAATTTATCGCATGGTATTTCATATGAAAAGTGAACATGTTTCTCAATAGGAAATATTTTTTATTCATTTTATATGACTTTTTAATAATTTTTTTGAAAAATGTGCAATATCTCGAGAACGGTTCATGTTAGCGTTCTAAAATTTATGTCAATCGTTTTCTAATGAAAAATTACATAAGAAATGTCTATTTGCGTAACTTTATTAATGGTTTTGATTTTTTGACGATTTTTTCAATATTTTATTCGAAAATTTAGGGGGGTTCTGAACATTCGATTACGTATAAAAACAGTAGGCTTCATGTGTTTACAGATTGTGATTTTTGTACCAAATTTGGCTCGAATCGGTCCATTCGTTCGTCAGTTATCGTCTGCACAGACTCACTGACACACACACACACACACACACACACACACACACACACATACTTTCACACACACACACACACACACACACACACACAGACATCACTTCAAAAATGTTTGATTCGTGATCAGGGATGCTTGAAACGTACTCTCCCGTCGAAAACTCGATTTCGAATTTTCGACCCCGTCACAATACTTTCCTTATACATTATGTATATAAGGAAAGTAATATAAGTATCTACTATAAGAAAAATCTGATGTGGGCAACACATGACTTTCCTTATATAATGTAATGAATTTTATACTTTTACAGTAAAAAAATGGGTTTTTCTTATTGTAGATACGAATATTATTTCCAAGATATTGAATTTTCGACAATTAGTCGTCATTTTCATTGATTTAGCGTCATATTTATCCATTTGGCAAGATTTTCGTTAATTTGGCAACATTTCACAAAAGTCGCCAAGTTGGCGACATTCCGCCAAATTCGTCGCCAAAATCTCGCCAAGCATTATGCACTAAGAAATAAGTTATTCTTACAGCAGATAAATGACTATTGGCGTTCAAATACAAAAGTATTAATCAAAGTATCTTTTTTCATGAATGGAACGAGCTAGATCCACGAGAATGATGTCACTCAATTTATCGCATGGTATTACATATGAAAAGTGAACATGTTTCTCAATAGGAAATTTTTTTTTTTTATTTTATATGACTTTTTGATATTTTTTTTGAAAAATGTACAATATCTCGAGAACGGTTCATGTTAGCGTTCTAAAATTTATGTCAATCGTTTTCTAATAAAAAATTACATAAGAAATGTCTATTTGCGTAACTTTATTAGTGGTTTTGATTTTTTAACGAGTTTTTCAAAATTTCATTCGAAAATTTACGGGGGTTCTCAACATTCGATTGCGTATAAAAACAATAGGCTTCCAGTGTTTACGGATTGTGATTTTTGTACCAAATTTAATTCGAATCGGTCCATTCGTTCGTCAGTTATCGTCTCCACAGACTCACTGACACACACACACACACAGACATCACTTCAAAAATGTTTGATTCGTGATCAGGGATACTTGAAACGGGCTCTCCCGTCGAAAACTCGATTTCGAATTTTCGACCCCGTCACAATACTTTCCTTATACATTGTGTATATAAGGAAAGTAATAAATAAGTAAACAAATGCAGGTATGTATTTGATTTCTGAAATTTAACATAATTTTTCAAAACGAAGAATAGAACTCACAGACGATTTTTTCTTTCCTTTAACTCTAATTTAGCAGTTTCAAATGAAAATATTTTGAGAATGCTTTGTGAATTGCATTTTGTGAATTGTATTTCTAGTATTTGTAACGAAATTTGTCCCTTTATATCAGAGGTCTTCTAACAATGTATGCATGTTTTAATTATGTGTCTAAATTTGTCTAAGGGATCGTATAAAAATTCAAAAAATGTAACTTTTTAAAAATGAATGGGAGGACTATTTCATTAACGTAGTCTTATTTCCTACTTTACTTTCAACATCTTTGCAATTTACATTGCCCACTTATATCCAACAGGCAAAGAATTAAAGCACGTTTCAAACTTTTTGAGACACCCTGTATACATAGTATAATGTATAGGGAAAGTATTGTAACGGGGGCGAAAATTCGAAATCGAATTTTCGACAGAAGAGCACGTTTCAAGCATTCCTGAACTGGAATTCAACGGTTTTGAGGTGATCAATCACCTCAGACACACACGGAGATCGATGCGTGTGTGGGTGTCCGAGAAACTGAGGAAGTGATATCTCACGAACGAATGGGGGCGTTTCGAACGAAATTTGATAGAAAAATTACAATCTGTGAATACTGGAAACATAGTGATTTTAAACGTAATCGAATGTTAGGACATCCCCCCCCCCTCCAGATCCCCAAATTTTCAAATGAAATTTTGAAAAAATCATCCAAAGAAGAACTTTCAACAATTTTACGTACATAATTATTTCTTATGTAATTTTTCATTACAAAAAGGATTGACAGAAACTTTAGAACGCTAGCATGAACCTTTCTCGAGATATTGCACATTTTTCAAGTAAATTTATAGAAAAAAAATCACAAAAATGGAAAAAAATATTAATCATTGTGAAATGTGTTTGTTCACATTCGTATGTAATATTATGCGATACATTTTGTTAACATTATTCTCGTAGATGTGGTTCGTTCCAATCACGAGAGAAGATGCTTAGTGAATAGTTTTGTGTTTTGACGCCTAACAATCACCATACATGTTTTATTTTATTATATGTTTTATATTAACATATGTTTTATTTTTTATTTCATCGCATCCGAAAATGGAGGTCTCTATAGTTTGGCAAAAATATGGGTGCATATTTCGCATTCTAATATTTTTATTCTTTTAATTACTCTATATTTAGATTTGCTGTTAATTTTCAAACGAAAGCGTAAGATTTGAGAGCTTCCGAATCTGCTCGCGAAGATGTTTTTCCCCGGTAGAGTGGGCGTTTGTGCGCATGCATGTCAAATTATTGCAAGCAACAACACATACGTTAAAATCAAAACAGGCGATTTGGAGTGATGTTATTTGTATCTGTATTAAAGTAGGTATTAAAGTAGCGCGGGAGCTTATTTAGGATCCGGGCAAGGACGGGTAGTTCGCTCTAGTATATGAATAAAATAGAAAAAAAAAATCTGAGTATATTCACTTGCAAAAATAAAAATAATTTTATTGTTAAACAAGAAAGGTCAATCATGCATAAAGCATTGATTATGAAACACTTTCTAACTTTAATGCAATTTTATATAAAAATTTCTAAAATGCGATACATTCCTCGATAATATTTTTAAAATTATCACAACACTACATTAATTTATTATATTTGAAAACTTAAAACATCATCGAAAAAAATGAACTTCATTCAAATGACGGCAATGAAATATAAATTGCCTGGTTTAAACATCTCTAAATTGCGATACATTCCTCGGTAATATTTTAAAATTATCATAATGCTACAATGATTTATTATATTTGAAAACTTCATTAAAAACGACTGAAATTTATTCAAATGACGTCATCGAAATATAACACGCCTGGCTCTCTCTATAAAAGCAGCATTTCATTCATAAACATTTTTTCATTCATTTCATTCATCACAATACTATAATAATTTATTTTATTTAAAAACTTAAAACCATGGAGGTACAAGTAATTAAACTCTATGCTTAAAAACTTCATCGAAAAAAATCGCCCTTCTCTCTGTAAAATCAATGAATATTTCATTCATATCAGCTATATTGCAGACTAAATGAGCTAAATAATTTTGCGTTAAAGAAATACAGCAATTCTGATACAACTCATTCTACATATTTTGCTGTTTACATTTTACATAAGTGAAAAATAGGCTTCGTTGTAGAAATAATCAAATTTAGATGATCATTTAAACTCAAATATATTGTAATTGCATTGTTTCAGTATATAGATGCACATAATTTAAGCAAAAATAAAGCGGTTTCAGGACGGATACAACACTAAATATGAATTAAAAAGAACTTTAAAAATCACGATTTTGACACAAGATGGATGCCATATTTTATTTTGAGGTTTGTCACGTGATCTCTTCATAGAATGGTCACGTGATCGCTTCATATAAAAGGTATAATTATTATTTTAATTTTTATTTAATAAACTACTGAATATATTTTGCTGAATTTTCTTTTATAAATTTTATCGGATAATATGAATATTTCCTAAAATTTTCTAAGCAATTTGTGAATTTTAAATCCGCTTAAAAAATGTTTGAAAAATTAGGTCCCATAGGGTTCAATGTATTTCATTTTTTCAACCCGGGTTTAATCCAAAACTAATTGGGTGATATTATACATTTATATTCCTATAGGTCCCACAGACCGTCTGAACAACATACTAAAATTTCATTTTGATAAAGTCATTTTTACGGCAGTTATTGTGCTAACGGACAGGCAGACAGACAGACAGACAGAATGAACAAAGTCATAAACACTTTTCAACTTTGTTGTAAAGTGTTAAAAAAGGCAATCCACTGTCCGATGTCGAACTAATATTTTTAACAAAGGTTGTTAGATGTACAAAATATTTTTACCTATGTATAGGATATCAGTAATTACTTTTCCAATGAAAACGGTTGAAGCACCTATAGCTGTCAACATTTTAAAATATTTAATAGAATATTCATTATTGTGCTCTTTAAACTCTCTGGATATTTAAATGAATGTGTATTAGGCATAAAAAAAATATTATGTAAGTGTTGAGACAAGGGTATATTTAAAATTCATTTTTATATTTGAATATTCATATATTTGAATATACACTATATGATCAAAAGTATCCGGATACTTTGGATGTTAAAATGGTTTTCGAATTTCTAAACAAATACTTGGCGAAAAGCTCTGTAACTTTGGCGATGTGAAGAGCATGCTTGAAAGCACACTTTCCAGTAAAGTTTCGGTGACTTGTGTATTTAAGGTCCCACCAAGATAATGAAAAAGGGAAAAAATATATTTGATCACCATGTATCATAAAAAGCTGGAAATGATTTGTAACTTTCACAAAATAGTTAACTAGCTTTGTTCAATATGTATAAGCATTTTCGTAAAACAAAATCGTATATTTATGAAGATATAAACGTTTCTTTAAAAAAAACAAATTTTGTTACATGTTTTTGGCTTACAATATCCATAGGTTTCAATCAAATTTCACGAAACTTACAGAACATTTGTCAAAACATTATACTTCAATTGAAAATTAAAGCACTGAATATACGATGAGATATAAGTATTTGAAGAAACTAAGTTTTTACTGCGCAAGCGCAAAACATAGCAGGTTTTCTCTCATGATTTTGTAGCGAATACTGTTGAGCAACTTCTATAAAAAAAATCCCCTGGAATATCGTGAAAACTCACAAAGATATCGACGATATAGCGATCAGTTTTTCTCTGACTCCCTGAAAGTACCTGAATGATAAGGGGGTTTCCACAAATTAACATTTTACAAATTCATCGGACACCCCTGTTCTGAAAATGAACTAGTCCAATTTTATACAAATAATGATGAACAGTCTCCGGGCACCCCTGTACGTGGTGGATTCTGTCAGTGACGTCAAATTTGTAGCTCTTAGACAAGTATAAAAGAAGTCAGACGAGTTAACAAATTTAATTTCAAAGCCAGATAAGTAAAATGGGAGGGAAAAGCGAGTTAAATGAGTTTTAACGTGGTGGGTTGTCACCGCTGTGGAAAATCTGTTCGTGAGATTTCTGTCATGTTACAAGTGGCCCGTTCCACCGTCAATGATGTTGTCGTGAAAGGGAAACGTACAGGTGCTACAACTATACATGCGGGGCGCGGTAGCCCATTGGTTAGCGCGCTGGAGTTGCACTCGGTAGGCCCGGGTTCGATTCCAGCCGCTGCCAAAACTGCCGCCGTATTCATGCGGAGTACGATCACGTTAAACATGTGGGTCCGAAAGTCCTTCCGAGAGGTTGGTGGTAGGGGAAGGAGGGTACGGTCCCTGTGGATGCCTCCCCCACTGGGTTCCGGTCTGAATTGGGTGGCACTTCCCGACCGTCCAAACAGTTACCTTACACCTTTCTGGTAGGTCGGACGGTCTGGGTTTCAACAACAACTATACATGCACCGGCCACACAATTAGCTACCATAAGCCTTCGGGCTGGTCGTGTGGTCTGAGTCTTCAACTATACATGCACGACCTGGTCGACCATTCCGCCTAGTAGAAAGCGGCCGCAGCGTGCTGAAGAGAGTTTTGAAAGCAAGCCGCATGCAATTGGCGGAAATAGTTTGTTCAGAATTTCAGGGAGCCTCTGGATGCAACGTCAGCACAATGACAGTTGGTCGGGAGCTGCGAAGTCTTCGTTTTCATGGGCGAGCAGCTGTATACAAACCAAGCATTACCGCAACAAATGCCAAGCTTCGCTTACAGTAGTATAGTGCAAAGTGCGCAAAAAATGGAGCCTTCAGTAATGGCGTCAAGTGTTATGGAACGAAGAATCACGGTACACTATCTGGCAATCCGATGGTAGAGTCTGGGTGTAGAGAATGCCTTTTACATGACTGTATTGTGCTGCAAGTTAAGTTTGGTGTTGGAAGCATAATGGTTTGGGGCTGTTTCTCATGGTTCGGGCATGGCTCTCTTATTCCTGTGAAGGGAATTCTGAAGACCGAAGGATATCGCGACATTTTGGGCAATTCCATATGCTGCCTGCATTGTGGCAACAGTTTAAAGTGGATCTATTCTTCTTTCAACAAGATCGTGCTCCTGTCCACAAATCACGGGCTGTGCAGAGCTGGTTTGCTGGCATGGATGTTGAGGAATTGGACTGGCCTACTCAGAGCCCAGACCTCAATCCCATAAACCACCTTTGGGATGAATTGGAACGTCGACAGCGAGTTAGGCCAAAATACTCTACATCGGCGGCAGAGCTGACTAGTATTCTTTTAAAAGAATAGCGTGCAATTCCTGCTGCAATATTCCATAAACTAGTGGATAGCCTCCCTGACAGAGTGGCAGCCGCCATTGCAGCAAAAGACGGCCCCACTTCATACTAATTTGTGACTTTTCTGAAGAAGCAAAACATACAGGTGTGAAGATAGTTTTGATCAGATCGTGTATATTTATTTAGTATATTAGTTAATTGTATTTACTCTAGCTTAACTATCTTATGATTTATGATTTAAAATGTCAATTTGTGGAAACCCCCTTATCATCCAAGTACTTTCAGAGAGTCAGAGAAAAAATGATTACTATATCCTCGATATCTTTGTGAATTTTCAAGATATTCCAGTGGATTTTATATAGAAGTTGCCCTACCGTATTCACTACAAAATCATGAAAGAAAACTATTGCTATGTTTCGCGCCTGCGCAGTAAAAACTTACTTTCTTCAAATGCTTATATCGTATATTCAATGCTTTGATTTTCGATTGAAGTATAAAGTTTTTCTTGGACGTTGACAAATGTTCTATAAGTTTCGTTAAATATGATTGAAACCTATGGATATCGTAAGCAAAAAACATGTAACATTTTTTTTTTTTTTTTTTTAAAGAAACGTTTATATCCTCTTGAATATACGTTTTTGTTTTACGAAAATGTCTATACACTTTGAACAAAGCTAGTTAACTATTTTGTGAAAATTACAAATCATTTCCAGCTTTTTATGATACAGGGTGATCAAATACATTTTCCCCCAGTTTCAATATCTTGGTGGTCCCCTAAATGCACAAGTCACCGAAACTTTACTGGAAAGTGTGCGTTCAAGCATGTTTTTCACATCGCCAAAGTTACAGAACACTTCGCCAAGTATTTATTTAGAAATTCGAAAACATTCTAACATCCAAAGTGTCCGAATACTTTTGATCATATAGTGTACCTTACTATATTTGAAATTGATAGACCTTTCCTTACAAAATTTTTGGGGCACTAAGAACTTTCTTAGAAGCCATATATACAAACGAAGATTCTATTCTGAGCAGTTCAAAATGGCCTGACATGTATTAAAGCACCGTTAAAGGAGCACACATCTGCATAAAAGTACCACTTTCTGTCTTATTGCACAACATGGCATAATTTGGAAGTTTTATAAATGAATGTGTTTATATGAATAAATATCTACATAAATATAACCCAACATTTCTGACATGCATAACGATTTTTTGAATGAATAGCCTCTTCCGGTCCTAAATTCTTTTCCTGCGTAAGTTCGCTGCAGCTGCTATTTTGAAGAACTATTTTCGAACATACGTGTTCGATGTTTATTGTTCTAAGAAGCCTGCACCCGAATGCGAAGGTGCATCATTTAACAGTTTTAAAGTCCTTAGATTCTAAAACAACTTTTTAGATAGTTTTTGAGAAATTTCAACTCAATATGCAAGTGGACGATTTTTTAACCCCAAATTTGGAAAACTGGAGAATTAGTGAATTCAACTACACTGACACTTTCTTCTTCTTCGACCCAGACCGTCCGACCTACCCGAAAGTACCTGTTTGGACAGTCGGGAAGTGTAACCCAATTTAGACCGGAACCCAGTGGGGGAGGCATCCACAGGGAACGTACCCTTCTTCCCCTACGACCAATCTCTCGAGAAGACTTACGGATCCACATGTTTAACGTGATCGTACTCCGTGTAAACACGGCAACAGTTTGGGCAGTGGCGGGAATCAAACTCGGGCCGTCCGAGTGCAGTCCTCGCTCGCTAACCACTGGGCTGTCGCGCCCTACATTGACACTTTGTACCACTTTACCGGTAATTCGTTAAAATGGGGACGGACTAGTTATAGACTTATACGGTGTAATCACCGAGTCATAGTGGCTGACGCCCGGTTAATGGTTATATCTCTATCTCTCTTTCTCCAAGAGATCAATTAAATTATTTTTTTATTTTTTCATAAAAATTTAATTATGGTATAATCAAGCACTTTGCATCGAAAAGTTTAATAATCAAGCAATTTGAATCGGAAATTAATATTTAGAAAGATAAAAATAGCTAACACTGGCGGCAAGCGACATTGGGGAACTGCGGCTTTTCACATAACAAGCAATAGCAAATTCTTAACGGAGAGAACGAAGTGTACAGTCCATCGAGGTGAAATATAGGTCTGGTCGAATATATCCTTATCTCTGGTCGAAGGTACAGCCGAGTAATGTTAATAAGCTACAAAATGTAAATGAACTGCTTGTTTTAGCATGAAAGGTAGAAAACTAGCGGTTTAATGACTTCAACTACACTGACATTTTTCAAAAAGGAGAACATAGATCATGATACTTTTAATTAGAATTATCACGGGCCGGCTGCTCTCCTCATACAAGATCGCTTATCTGGGGGACTGATACCACTCGAGTGAGGGGGAGACAGAATTCATAGCGGGGTCAATGCCCCCCCCCCCCTCTGCATGCATCATGACCACCTTCCATATTTGATTAAGTTCTTGAAAATCTTTCTTATCTTCCCTTCCTTCAAAAAAAAGAAACCTCGCACCCCCTCCCCCCATACTCGAGTAGTGTCAGTCCTTCCCAATGGGCGAGTTTACTTACGGGGCAATTAAAATTCTTCAATAATAAAATTATTTGGAATGGTTTTGAATTTGCATATTTTTATTCTCTCTTACTTTTTGAGCAAGCACATTTATTTTAAAGCCTTCTGAAACCATTTCGAGCACGTTTGGAAACGTGCCCGCTCGTGTGTCTGTGTTGTCGTTGAGACCCAAACCGTCCGACCTACCAGAAAGGTGTAAGGTAACTGTTTGAACGGCCAGGAAGTGCCACCCAATTTAAACCGGAACCCAGTGGGGGAGACATCCACAGGGACCGTAGCCTCCTTCCCCTACCACCAACCTCTCGGAAGGGCTTACGGACCCACATGTTTAACGTGATCGTACGCCGCCTGAACACAGCAGCAGTTTTGGCAGTGGGGGGAATCGAACCCGGGCCTACCGAGTGCAACTCCGTAAGTTTTGGTTTGTATTATGCACTGAGCTTGGAGTGACGTCTGGTCTGACGACGGCTGCAAATAATATTATTTAGATGTTCAGTCTCGAATGATTAGTTTCTCTTATGATCCGATTGATTGATGCTTTATTACATGAATAATGCGTGCTTAAGAGATACTGGAGAACAGGAGAAAGAAATATTTTGTTTTTCTTAATTGTCCATACAGTTTTCTGAGAAAAAATAGTGTGGCATATTAATTTTTCTTAAGCTCTTGCTATCTTTCGTGTGGAGGGCAAATTATATATTTTGGCAATATATAATTACATTTTAGGGGGGACATTGCCCCCAGTTCAGAATCTTAGAGGGGCAGCTGCCCCTCCCTCCTTTCCCTATGGCTCCACCGCCAGTGCTTGAGCTGCAGATCCTGAAATGTGCAGCTATGGCTGCAGATCCTTAAATGTGCAGCTCTGGCTCAGTCTAAATCTATGGACACCGGCCATATTTGATCCACCAGAAAATCATAAAGAGGCTGACCTTGGGCCTCATATATTTGCGTGAATCTTCTTCCTCTTAATTTTTTCTTTCCGTCATTCGCAAACTTTTTGCTTAAATACCCCAACTAACATTCGATACGATACTACCATAAACAAGGTGATAAAGCAATGGAGTCTCCGGCATGCGTTCAATCAACGATAACAGCGCCGAGGTCAAAATGCTTTATAAACTGAAAAATGAGAAACAAAAGTAAATTTGTAGCAGGCGATGACTCATGGCAGATTTCATCTGCATTCCGTAGGTGAGTGTGTGCGTGAAAAACTAGACATCACTTTTCTTTTTTGCCGGGTAGAATTTTTTTCTATCAAACACTCCTTCGGGTAGGTCCGAAACTGCAGGTGTCTAAATGACACAAGTCACGTTCTACATTTCTGAAAAGGGTTAATGACTTTCTTTTTCGGCCACTGCAGACGAAGGTTGTAATTCTTTCTTTTCTTTCTTTCCCTCAAATTTGTGGCATCGGTATGAGTTTTGTTCTTGGTCAGCTATCTTGAAGGTCGCAGGAATCACAGAGCTTTGAAAAAAAAATGTTTAAGATAGAACACCTGCAAGGACTTGTGATGAGATCTCAACTCTTTTTAGTGACATGTTGGTAAAGATGAGCATGCAGGTGTGTCGATTTTTTATATTCCGAGGGCAAAAAGTTCACAAGTTTACTCCAGCATTCTTCTTGCATGCCTCATTAAATTCTCACTTTATTATTTTATACACGTATGTTATGCTGTATTTACACTAAACTTTACAGTGCAGGCTTTCTACTGTTATTTTAAATATAAAATAGGTTATATACAGGGCATAACTTCAAATCTTACGAAATTTCCAAACTTTGGTGGGCAGACTTTTTTGAGCTACTCTGGTGCTGATTAGATTTTAGTGCAATTTGGGAAAATAGAACTGGTCTTTTTTGAGAAATAACACACACAAATCATAAAAAAAAAAATACAAAATCTGAAATAAAAGACTAATTGTATTAAAGAATGTAGTAAAGACTAAATGCTTAAATGTATATTATATGTATGCTTGCATGCATAATTGTATTAATATAAATATATATTAGTTTTATACGTAATTTTCAACAAAGTGAATTGAACCAAACCGATTACTCTAGGATGAACCATTAACGAGATATTATTTTTGGGGGGGAATTTTTATGATCTAAGTTACCAAATGCAAAAGAAGATGTATTAAAACTGCAAAATTGCTTTAATATCAAATAAGTGCCCATGCCATTTTGGACAATTAAACTCAATGAATTCTAAAAGAGAAAATGAATTTGAGAGTAAGTGAAGTCATGCGCCGTGCACATCAGCATTTTATAAGGTTGTTATTATTACAAACTTGTATACGATCCATAAAAATACCGTAAAGTTTTACATTAACATGAAACGACGTTATCAGAATTATGGGAATTTATGGAAATAAATCAATCGAAGTATCTCTTATTCATAACTTGCATGATATTATCGATAATCATTTTTGCCCTTGATAGTAGATTTTTATACCTTTCCATACTTCATTTTGAGTATTTTCCGCCAATTAAAAAATTTTTGCTGATGTTCAATAATTTTTACTTATAATGAAATTGATGCCGCTCGTCATTCTCGGTCAAGGCCTTTTGAGGTTACTGGGAAATTCATCACTTTAATCGAACGGTTAACAATTTCCGAAATCTGGTTAAAAGAAGTTGCTTAATTTGGTTAATTGGTTAACCGAAGTAAACTAAATACATTTATAATACTATAACATAAATTTCTTCCCCCCCCCCCATATACGCACAAGAATCGCATATGCGTGCATTTTCTCTAAGCCAAGGGTCTACAAACTTTTCTTACTTTGGGGGCAGCATTCATTTCAATATTCGAGAACTGAAACCTCCACATCATCACAGAAGACTTAGTCCTAACCCTTTCAACGTTGAAAATTTCAGGTAAATCTCCCTGTACTAACCTTATACAACTGCATTCTGCATAATTTTAGATAAATCTCTCCCCCCCCCCCCCCTCTCTCCCACTAAACCTTCCAAGTGGTTGTTCAATATACGTCATTGCTATTAGGTGTAGGAAATTTTCGTCTTTAAAAAACAATTTTAGGTAAAAGAAGTATTTAATCAAATTGAGCTTTGTTAAAAATACCGTAAAATTGTCAAGTAAGACTTTAATAGAAGATTCGTGCCTAAAAACTATAAAATGTGACGATTTTATAATTTAATATAAAAAATGTTTCTGTACACGATTTTTGTCACTATTTTTCCACAAAATAAGTAAAAATTGTGTCAACATGAGGTAATAATTTCTACCTGTTGTTCTTGCAATCCTTTTTTAGTGGATATATTTCGCAATATAAGAAAATCATAATGATTTCATATTAAATAATCCAATTGAACATGAATTTTAAATTTTAAAATCCCAAATTAAAAACTGCAACTACGAGGACTTCATGTTAGAGTTAGTTCTACCTCGTTTAAAACAAGAATATCCCAAATATGTGACGTAGAAGTCGTAATTTGTTTATGCAGAAACAACCAAAATTTTAGAATAGCTTTCAAACTTTTTTTTATGATTCTAGACAATTTGTAATTTAGAAGCGCTGAATATATTTATCTGAAATTTACTAAATTGAAATAATGTATATTTTTACAAATAATTTTATTTTAAACAATTATATTTTACAAAGGGGGGGGGGGTAATTTATATATTTATTTATTTATTTTTGTACAAACTTCCTTAGTGACGAAAATACAAATCTTGCCTCCCTCCTTTCTCCCCACGAGATTTTAGCCAGGGCCACTTACCATTTATAATTTCTTAAATATTTATTTTACAGTTTTCTCTTCGGCCTCTCTATTGCTCTGAACCTTTCCCTATGAGAAGGGGGTGGGTCTCTTTCGAGAAAATTCTGGCCTGGCCCTTTTTCATTGATAATTTCTTAAATATTTATTCTACGAAAATCTCTGGTGTCTAAGCCATTCTCTTCCAATATGAGGGTTTCCCGGTATGGTAGTTCCATCCCTGATCAAAGGGAGAACATAATTTTTAAAATACATTGCAATATTTCCGCCCGCTTTCAATATTAAACTGAATTTTCATTTATCTTTTCTTAATCATAGTCGGAATACCTAGGTTCAGTCGTAAAACAATTGCAATTTCGGTTAATTAGGTATATATTTTAGAAGTCGGCTAATTGAAGCCGGTCGGTTAACTGGTTAATGTCTGATCTCTACCGAGAACAGACCGAGTCCAGATTTCGGAGACTAGCTCTAATGTGTGTTTCCCCGATTTCGTCCCATTTCTCTATCTCATCCTCTATTGCCATGGGAACGCTTTATTTCTCACGGGGAAATGAAACGCAGGATGCGTAATGTTGTGGAATCGCTGGGAATGGTTAGTTTTCTAGACTTTCTCAGAACACTATAACAGCACGCGTTTCAGTTTATATATTTTACTTATCTGGGGCATCCATGGTTGGCCAGTTTTACATATTTGTTCATGGGCACGCATAAAATATTTTCCAACAGAGTGGCAGGGCTCAAGAATAAGTATAACATTGACTAGCTTGATGTGCGCCTTTTGACCTTGAACATCCAGGGGGAAGTGCCCCTCCCCCCACTATGTGCGCCCATGCGTTTGGCCTAGCATGCCTAAGCCCATGATATTTTTAGTTTTACACGGTAAAACTGATCTTCTGATAATTGTAGAAGATGACTTACTGCAAGACCCAGTGCATGAATTCCATGACGGGAATTCCATGAGAAGCTCATATCTCAGTGGGGAATCGAACCATAGATCTGTTGCTGTCCAGGTGAAGCTCTATCTATTCAAGTACTGAAACACAATAACGTTATCTGGATCTCAGAAAGACAGATGGTCGGCTAGGGTATTTAGAATGCTGGATTTCGTTTGACAATAAGAACCCTATGAAGAACTATCTAATTGTTCAGTCAATGGACTAACGGGTTATAATACCCCCATCCTAATCTTATATAAGCCACTGCTGAGAAAATAATACATTTTGCAAGTGCATTTGAAGTGAATACACAAATGCTTGTTCAGCGTTTCTCGCTTCCATAAAACATCGTGTTCTCTGAAAATTTCAATATCAGTATTATTCAGACTTCATTCTATTATTCAGATTCTTTCTTACTCCAGTGCCATTGTAAAAATGCATGTCTCGGCGGGGAATCGAACCACGAATTTCCAGCTAGTTAGCCGATGCTCTTATCTATGAGCTATTGTGGCGAATGTCTTTTCTTAATATCTAAAGTAGACCCTACAACCTTTTTATGTCATTATTACTTTCCTTACAATATATGGTAAAATATAGGGAAAGTATTGGAATCGTGCCAAAAATCGAGTTTTCGTCAGATATACACGTTTCAAGCACTCTAGAACCCGAGAACACTATATTTATAGTGTGACGTTTGTGTATGTGTCGGTGTATCTGTCTGTATCCTCTGTAAATGTATGTATCCACTCTAACTAAAAAATTAATGGATCAAATTTTGCAAAATTTGGTAGATGAATCACTTGTGGGTTACTCTGGTGCTGATTAGATTTTTGTACGTTTCTAAATAAAATAACCTGCCTTTTTTTAGTGAAATGGCTCGCCAAAATCGTATGTTACCACTGTAGCTGAAAAACTAATGAATCAAATTTCACAAAATTTTGTAAATAAGTCACTTGTGGGTTACCCTGGTGCTGATTAGATTTTACTACGATTTGAAGAAAAATAACCTGCTGTTTTTGTAAAATAGCCCGCGAAAACTAAAATATGAGACTACATATGCTCAACTGTGTCAATTAAATGACACAGTTGAGCATCACAAATTGCTTATTTGTGATGCTCAACTGTGTGTTTGCTTATTTGTGATGCTCAACTGTGTGTTTGCTTATTTGTGATGCTCAACTGTGTGTTTGCTTATTTGTGATGCTCAACTGTGTGCTCAACACAAATTGCTTATTTGTGATTTTATTTGCTTATTTGATTAAACAACAAATTGCTTATTTGTGATGCTCAACTGTGTGCCATCACAAATTGCTTATTTTATACGCAATTTGTGATGGAGAAAAGAATGAGACCAACAATATAACCCCAGGACTAACCGTTCTCGAGATATTTTAGTATTTTCGCAAATGTGTCACGTCACCTTTGAAAATCAGTCCGATCGCCAAACGGAAAAGAAAATTGAATTAAAACTGCAAATTATCGAAGTAATTTAAAATAATTATTCGGGTTATTTTGTGCAATTAAATTCAATTTAATGAATTATGAAAGATAGAGAAAACGAATTTAAGTCTGTAGGGAAAGTTATGTGCTGCCCACATCAGATTTTTTTTTTCCCCTTACGATACATTGTTATGTAAAGGGAAAGTGTTGGAACTCTGTCGAAAATCGGAACTTGAGTTTTTGACAGAATTGCACGTTTCAGGCATGTTCAGGCACACTATTTTTTAACGTGCCGTCTGTGCAATGTATATGTATCCACTGTTTTTCAAAAACTATTCAACCAAATTTTACAAATTTCGTATGTAAGTCTTTTTAGGTTATCCTGGAGCTGGTTAGATTTTGGTACTATTCGATATAAAACAACCTGCATTTTTGCAAAATTGTCCTAAAATCGTCAAAATCTAAAATAAAGACTACATATATACTCAAATGTATCAATTAAAATCACGTTTTAGATGTTTTTTAACGACGAAAATATATGATAAACAGTTTTCAAGATTTTTTTTTTCTGCATTTTTGCAACACCGCAGACTTACTTCGTGGGCTCGAGGCACTTTTTGAAATCCCAATGTTGTTGCGGGTTCATCAAACCCTTAATATTTTTGTGTGTATTTAGTGGGGAAAACATATGCATAAATTTTGGTTTGTTATCAATTCTTAAGATTTTCATTATTTCTTGTTTACTATATTTAAAATGTGCATAGAAATGTACCCCTCAGAATTCTATTTTGTCTAAAAGATTTTAACTCAGAAATAATTTAAAGATAAATTTGTTGACTTTTTTAAACATTGGTGAAAATACCCAAGAATAAAATTTACATTTTTTTTTCTTACTTTTATGAAGCCAATTGAGTCGGAAATTCACACAGTGTCTGTATAATAACGTTGCGCCTACAAAAATAAAATAAATGAAAAATGAAATAAATAATTATCTGGAGAAAAAAAAGTATTTTTCTGTACTTAGAATTTCAGACATCTGATTGTGCCAGATAATCCGACTGAATGAAATTTAAATTAGACTTAAATATTTTGGGGTGCTATGCGTAGAATATAAGATCATATATCAGGTAAGTAGTTCGAAAAAAAAAATCTGATGTGGGCACCACATGACTTTCCTTATATAATGTAATGAATTTACTACTTTTACAGTAAAAAAAAAGGGGGGGGGGGGGGGTTCTTATAGTCGATACTAATATTTTTACCAAGATACTGAATTTTCGACAATTAGTCGTCATTTTTATTGATTTAGCGTCATTTTTATCCATTTGGCGACATTCCGCCAAATTCGTCGCCAAAATCTCGCCAAGCGTTATGGACAAAGAAATAAGTTAGTCTTACATCAGATAAATGACTATTGGCGTTCAAATACAAAAGTATTACACAAAGTATCTTTTTCATGAATGGAACGAGCTAGATCCACGAGAATGATGTCATCCAATTTATCGCATGGTATTACATATGAAAAGTGAACATGTTTCTCAATAGGAAATATATTTTTTTAATTTTATATGACTTTTTGATAATTTTTATGAAAAATGTGCAATATCTCGAGAACGGTTCCTGTTAGCGTTCTAAAATTTACGTCAATCGTTTCCTAATGAAAAATTACATAAGAAATGTCTATTTGCGTAACTTTATTCGTGGTTTTGATTTTTTGACGATTTTTTCAAAATTTCATTCGAAAATTTAGGGGGGTTCCGAACATTCGATTGCGTATAAAAACAATAAGCTTCCAGTGTTTACGGATTGTGATTGTTGTACCAAATTTGGTTTAAATCGGTCCATTCGTTCGTCAGTTATCGTCTCCACAGACTCACTGACACACACACACACACAGACATCGCTTCAAAAATGTTTGATTCGTGATCAGGGGTGCTTGAAACGTGCTCTCCCGTCGAAAACTCGAATACGAATTTTCGACCCCGTCACAATACTTTCCTTATACATTATGTATATAAGGAAAGTAAAAATGAGGGGAGAGGGGTTTAAAAGAGGGAGAGAGGGAAAGAGACTTAAAATTGTTGGAATAAGGGGCAGTTAAGTAAAAAGGAGTGTTTGAGTAATTCGTAATGGGCGTACTGAAGCCCACCTAGCACCACATGTGGCGCCTATGCAACACCGCCTTTTTAAAATACGTCCAGCCGAAAAAAAAAAATTAATTAAAACTGCAAATTCAGCGTAATTTCAAATAATTATCCGTGTTATTTTATGCAAATAAACCCAATTTAATGAATTATGAAAGAAATAATGAGAAACTGAATTGGAGTGTGTAGGGAAAGTCATGTGCTGCTCACATCAGATTTTTTATACTAATTTGCATATTTCTTAATACTGATAAAGTTTTATTTCTGACACATACCTTAAAACCACAATAGTTAATGCTGTGCAATAAAAGTTTTACAAATTACTGTTTATATAACTTTATAGTTGAAATTGAAATGTTCTCGAAATGACTTTTCTCTATAAACAAATACAGTTTCGCGCCAGTCAATATGTTCATCTACCTTTTACAGAATCCAGATACTTTCAGCTGACCTGTCTAGAAACGTTGACGTGCACCAACTCACCCCTGCTCCATAGTAAATTAATATTTTATTTTATAACAGCGTATCTCTCTAACTCGACTGCTGGAATTTGTTTGTAAATGCAATGGGGCCGCTAAGACTTTGCCTGAAATTCTTTATTATTTTCTGTACATACACACGTTAGTCAATCTACAAACATTAAAAAATATGCTTAGCAGTTTGCAATTACAATATCTGGGATCTGAGTCTTTGGAAGAGTTTCTCATACATTCATATTTCATAGTGTATAATGTAGTTCCATTTATAGCACAATTTGTTTTCAGAAATCTCT
This sequence comes from Amaurobius ferox, assembly GCA_951213105.1. Classification (NCBI taxonomy): domain Eukaryota; kingdom Metazoa; phylum Arthropoda; class Arachnida; order Araneae; family Amaurobiidae; genus Amaurobius; species Amaurobius ferox. Next base: position 106,840,345 of record OX578139.1, read on the forward strand.
CGACAGCCCCTAAGCCTAGAATATTTGCCAATTTAAATATTTTCCATAGGATATGGGTTTGCTCATGAGATAGGATTAGGCCTGAGCAGTTAACTAAAACAAAATTTACGTGTTATGTCATTTTAACTGGCTAGTTAAAACGACATAACAAGTATAAGGTGTTCTTTCAAGCAGTGGAGTAGCCAGGGGAAAAGGTTATGGGTCACAAGAACATTGATTTTCCATGGGATAAACAACATAATTACCAACCACTGTAATCCCCCCCGCCTCCTTTTCCAAGATCCTGGGTTAAGCCTAAGCTCCGACATCCAGATAGCTCAGTATGTACAAAGCCCGACTCCAGCTTAAATTTGACACGAAATTTAAATCTTCGAGTTGGCTCTTGCTGATGGAAATTAAGAGAATTTGTGCCAGGCCCAACGATTCTCCACATCAGTCATGTATCAACATTTAAAAAAATCTGATGTGGGCAACACATGACTTTCACACTATAATGAAATGGATTTACTACTTTTACAGTAAAATAAATAGGTTTTTCTTCTAGTAGATACTAATATCCTATCCAAGATATTGAATTTTCGACAATTAGTCGTCATTTTCATTGATTTATCGTCATTTTTATCCATTTGGCGAGATTTTCGTTAATTTGGCAACATTTCAAAAAGTCGCCAAGTTGGCGACATTCCGCCAATTTCGTCGCCAAAATCTCGCCAAGCGTTATGGACGAAGAAATAAGTTATTCTTACAGCAGATAAATTGGTGTTCAAATGCAAAAGTATTACTCAAAGTATATTTTTTCATGAATGGAACGAGCTAGATCCACGAGAATGATGTCACCCAATTTATCGCATGATATTATATATGAAAAGTGAATATGTTTCTCAATAGGAAATATTTTTTTTTCTATTTTATATGACTTTTTGATAATTTTTTTGAAAAATGTGCGATATCTCGAGAACGGTTCATGTTAGCGTTCCAAAATTTATGTCAATCGCTTTCTAATGAAAAATTACATAAGAAATGTCTATTTGAGTAACTTTATTAGCGGTTTTGATTTTTTGACGATTTTTTCAAAATTTCATTCGAAAATTTAGGGGGATTCTGAACATTCGATTGCGTATAAAAACAATAGGCTTCCAGTGTTTACAGATTGTGATTTTTGTACCAAATTTGGTTCGAATCGGCCCATTTGTTCGTCAGTTATCGTCTCCACAGACCCACTGACACACACACACACACACACACAGACATCACTTCAAAAATGTTTGATTCGTGATCAGGGATGCTTGAAACGTGCTCTCCCATCGAAAACTTGAATTCGAATTTTAGACCCCGTCACAATACTTTCCTTATACATTATGTATATAAGGAAAGTAATATTGATGAGTCACAATTTCGCAAACAATTTTAGTTGTCTTTGAAAACATAAGAATGGAAAGAGGTATATTTTAAAACATAATCAAGAAAAACGCATCACCTCGTAACATGAAATATTCATCATATACACGAAATAAAAACAAATATTTTATCAAAAACGATAAACTTACCAGCATCCCAATCATAATCTGACCAGTAATGTCGTCTGTCGTAGAAAGTTCGATTGTCCTCGTAAGTGCGTAATATTTTACACGAAGATATCACCACTGTCAACAGTACCAGAAAGCTTACAAGATAACAGCGGCCAAGTTCCATGGACTGCTTAGTTACCTTTATGACCATCATTATGAAAGCCATCAGTATTTTGAGGTATCACTTATAGCACCATATATTAACCGATATTCTTCTTAAAACACGGTGGAGATATAATTGCAGGGATAAGTGGGAGTTCATAGTTACAAATAAATTTCCATTTTCCAATTCCATTAAGCTATTTTAAGAATAAGTACATGAAACTTTCATGAGCAGTATTAAGTGTATTTCTGAGTTGCTTTCTGGGAAATACCATTCAGCGATATATTTACGAAGGCAATAATTTAAAATCGCTGGACCACTAATTTCTGGGCAAACACCTAAGCGAAACTCACTGAGAATCGCGATCGAAAATTTTATCCTTGACATTCACGACAAATTCCACAAATTCATTTTCATAGCATCAACTACACCACAGCAATTTCTTGCGTGCAATTCCTAACATCGTGCTTGAAAACGTGCAGCGCCGATGCAACGATACTCCGTCAGTCGCGCTTTTTTTTTACGGCATGATTATCCGATGATCGGAGGAAAGCCATAATTCGAACGTATGAATGAATGAAAAGAAGCTGGCCGTCCGCCGCAGTCAACGTCCCGTGAAATAGTGGCGAGAAGCAGTAACAAGTGTAACGCTCGGGCAAGAAGTGAGCGAACAGACAGCTTGTCGTGGCGGGAAACTGGTTGAAAAAGCTTTCGCTTGCTCACAAGTGGCCACTCGCGCTTTTCGAGTGGTTAGTAAAAACATAAAAAAAGGCGAAGACTGGGAGATTTTTAGAATACGTTTTGCTTTTTTATTTTTCCCGTTTCTTATAGCCATTTTTTAACGTGTTTGGAACATCTTATCGTTTTCAAAGTACTCTAAGATTACGGAATTTTGGAGTTATGGTGTGAAAAAAATAAAATAAAATTTAGTTTTAAAACACATGTAAGGTATCGCCTGACATAGCTGGAATAGTGAACGGGTCAGTATATCTAGGCACTTTTCTGAAGACCCCAGTAGCGTCGACAGAAAAACTTTCTAGGGATGGGGGGCGGGGTAACCAAATATTTTTCCACATCGTTTCTTCGAAATTCAATACATTCGATGGGTTCTTAAGGGATTATGACCCCCAAAATTTCCCCCTCCCTTGGCGACGCCACTGGAAGAACTAAATTCGATTCTATACTCCGTTTGATTATGATTTATGAGTGAAAATGAATCTTTATATTCTAGATGCATATTTAGATGCCTTTTGTTCTATATGCCTTTTTAGTGCCATTCAGGGCCGCCGAGGCCCCTAGGCAAAAGTAAACTCTTAGGCCTTTTCATAATAATTTAATAGTAAAAAAATGTAGTGGGGTATTTGGGCGGAACGACATTCTGGTACTGTTTTGTAGAGGAGGAACGTGTTAAAGAACCTTTTCTAAATGTCATAATAGAAAATCATTAAATTTATACTCCTAACTTTACCTAAGTGTAAGAAACAAAAATCTGATGTGGGCAGCACATGACTTTCCTTTTATAATACAATGAATTTACTAATTTTACAGTAAAAAAAAATAGATTATTTTTATAGTTAATACTTATATTCTTTCCAAGATATTGAATTTTCGTCAATGAGTCGTCATTTTCATTGATTTCATTTTTATCCATTTGGCGAGTTTTTCGTTAATTTAGCAACATTTTAAAAAGTCAACAAGTTGGCGACATTCAAACAAATTCGTCGTCAAAATCTCGCAAAGCGTTATGGACGGAGAAATAAGTTATTCTTACAGAAGATAAATGACTATTGGCGTTCAAATACAAAAGTATTACTCAAAGTATCTTTTTTCATGAATGGAATACACGAGAATGATGTCACCCAATTTATCGCATGGTATCACATATGAAAAGTGAACATGTTTCTCAATAAGAAATATATTTTTTTTATTTTATATGACTTTTTGATAATTTTTTTGAAAAAAGTACAATATCTCGAGAACGGTTCATGTTAGCGTTTTAAAATTTATGTCAATCGTTTTCTAATGAAAAATTACATAAGAAACGTCTATTTGCGCAACTTTATTAGAGGTTTTGAATTTTTGACAATTTTTTCAAAATTTCACTCGAAAATTTAGGGGGGGGGGTTCTGAATATTCGATTACGTTTAAAAACAATAGGCTTCCAGTGTTTACGGATTGTAATTTTTGTAGTAAATTTCATTCGAATCGATCCAGTCGTTCGTCAGTTATCGTCTCCACAGACTCACTGACACACACACACACACACATACTTTCACACACACACACAGACATCACATAAATGTTCGATTCGTGATCAGGGATGCTTGAAACGTGCTCTCCCGTCGAAAACTCGAATTCGAATTTTCAGCCCCATCACAATACTTTCCTTATACATTATGTATATAAGGAAAGTAATAAGATACAATGGCATAATCAAAGGGGAAGAAGAAATAATATCTATTTATTTCTACTAAAAATATATTAATAGCAATCTTTAAAAGTAAAAATTTCTTTAATTTTTTTTCTAAACAAAAATATAAATTTAGAAATTTTAGTAGCAGGACTACAGATTTTGGAATATTTAAAAACTTATTCCAACATTTATAGCTTGAAGTTCTTTTGAATGCTCGCGTGCCTTCAGCAGTATGAATTTAATATTAACTAAGAAAATATCCTGTATTTTTATCAAACATGTGGCAAGTTTGTTGTTCTTTAAACCCTACGGTCCACCATTAGAATTCTGGAATTCGAATTTTATGTCCAAAATTGATTGTGGTCTCATTATTCATTTCAAACCAAAAAGGGCAGCCACTCGAGAATACTGAATCGATATTGTATGAGGATTTCTGATTCTTCTAAATATTATTTTTTACACAATTTTGGAATTTTTATTTTAGTTTTTTAATTTTCTGATTTTAATTTTTGATGTGATGTTTCATCTATGCTTGGGGGTTTCTGTGACCGAAATCGGAGCGTTACGAAAAATGTAAACACTTTGAACGCTTCTATCTCCATACCTAAATAGATAAAAATGTAAATAATGTTTCTTGTTTTGTCGGAAATAGGGTCCAAATTATGAATATATAAAAATAATTTCAATATTTTAATATTTATTTTTTTAAATTTTGAAACTGTTATTTTATAGTTATATGTATAAATTTTGAACAAATATTCTAATCTTTGACTTATTTATTTTTGTAAATGAAAAACGCGAAGGTAATTATTTGTAGTTAATCGACGAGCTTTACGGTACTATTTTCTTATATTATTTTCTTATAGCAATATACCACTAAAAAAAAGGTACATTGAGCCCTGAAGATGGGACTCCAGAACTACACGCGCCCCCCAGCAGTTTCTGACTTTGGTAAAGGTCAGAAATTGCTCTGGTGCCAATCAGAAGATGTATTGTATTTTCTTCAATTATTGTATTCTAAATGTAATTATTGTATCTTTTATTGTATTTTCTTCAGACACACCTGCCTTATTTTGTTAAGATTTTTCAAATTTATATATTTCTAATTGTGATCAACTAATTATTGCAACAAGATATTAAAAAAAAACGGTCCGGGAATATATTTAAAAAAATGGCTAAATCTAGCCATTAGCGTCTTTTTTTTTTTTTTTTTTCGGGGGAGGTGGGCAACAAAATATATTGTTTTCCATTTCTCCAAATATTAATAATACGAACGTCGACGAGTTCCTAGAGGGTTATGCCCCCCCCCCCCCCCCCCCAGCAGCTAGCCATAAAAAGGCTAAGTTAGCAACCCTGGTTTATATAGACAAATTTACCCTTTTCTTTTTTCATTCAACAAACATATCTTAACCTTCTGATGCAAAATCCATCCTTCGCATAAATGGGGGCAATCTGGTTCAAAACCCCAACCTTCAGATAATAGTTATTTTTTATGGCTGGAATAAAAGTCAAGGCGGCGACATGTTTCCGCCAATATCTTCCGAATGAACGGAAATGACCGCCATAGATAGAATTTCACCCGTTCCAATTTTCGAACATCGCGTATCCGTATAAAAATGAACTGCGCAATATTATAAACACAATAAAAAGCAATCCTTCCATTGAGTGATAATATCGCGTACTCATTTGAAAAGAGTAACTGTTGACATTCTAATTTCACGCCGAGAGAGCGGACGTTGTTTATTCTCCATTCATTTTTTTCTCAGTTTCTTTGGTTTATTTCTATTATTTTAGGCAGCGTTTTTTCTATGTTAATCATATTCTAAAATAGAAATGCAATAGATAAAAATATGAGGTAATTATGCGTAAGAAAATATTAGCCGTCCAACTTGAAATTTATTTAAAGGAAATGGGATGAACTGAACGATCGCCGTGGAGAAGGTTTTTATTTTTATTTTTTTTTTCCAAATGGCCAGGCACTTTGACCTTCGTCATTCGCCTTTATTACAGCGGCCAGAGTGTGAACCATTTAGCCGTCCATTGACGTTGCCCCAGGCGCACCAGAGGGGGCGGATCACATTGCGCCCACAACACAAACATCCATGCCTTACGTGGGGCTCGAACCCACAACGTGGCGGTCGAGTGATTGCTACGGAAACGCTTGCCTTGACCACTCGACAACCACGTCGGCAACGTGGAGAAGTTAATGCAGATACACCATAGAGTTAAAGAGTAGGAGATAAAACAACGATTAATAAATAAAAAGTTTGAAAATAAATAGATAATTAATTCTTTGAGAATTATATTTGGGTGACGGGTGACATTATGGGCACCCATACGGCAGGGTAAGAGGCACGGGCGCCCATGGGAGGCTTGTCCTCCCCTGGACGTTCAAGGTCAAAGATGGGCATCGAGCTAGTCGATGTTGTATGTCTTTACCCACTGACGTCAGTTTGGCCCACTGAGGTCCCAGTGACGTTTGCCCCACTGACGTCAGTAATTTGCCCCCTCCTGGAAAAAGTTCTATGGGCGCCCATGACAAGAGGGGACATTTGTCTCTCCCTGGACGTGCAAGGTCACAAAGGCGGGAATCAAGTTAGTTAATGCTGTATGCTGTATTCTTGTGTTTTATTCTTGTTTCCCCCCCCCCTTTCTGGAAAAATTTCTATGGGCGTCCATGCATATTGCTAGTGTCAATAACGTCCTGCCTGTTCTTATTTGAGCCAATAAGAAAGCGTTGTGTTTCGTATATGTATTTTTGAATATTTTAAATTGAAGTTCATTAGTTATGAGTAGAGCCGACGTGGTGGCTGAACGGTCTAAGACAAGCATATCCTCATGATCTCTCGGCTGCCGTATTGTGGGTTCGAGTCCCCCCTCACTTTGTCAGGCTTCCTATAGAACATTTCAAAATTGCGACTTATAGAAAATTTTATTGCTTTAAATATTAGCCGGTACATCTAACAAATATTAGCCGTTAAAAACACTGGCATCAAGAGACTGCATATTATAATCTCTATTAAATCCAATACCGTTTAAAACCGGTGGCGATTGGTTTGGTTATGCAGTCGGCATTTTCATCACTGTTTAAAACTGACAAATCGGTTAACAAGCCCGATTACCAGTGGTGAGTTCAATATTTAATCTCACAAAAAATGATGGATTTTGCCTTTCGTTTTAGTCTACAACAAAAGCCATTACTCTACTATCCTCACATATTAAATTACAGCGTACCATACATTTTTTCTTCTTCCTTCATTGCAATATTTCTCAACTTAAGGCTAAAAGAAGATGAATGACTGAAAATATAAGCTTCTAAAAACTGATATCGAGCAGTCAGTCCTTCAGCCGGTGAAAATCTCACTTCATCCTTTTCGGTAATATCTTAGGTTACTTCATGCATCATTGCCCAAAGAAATTGAGCGATTTACGTCAGTTGTGTTGCCAGATGATATGATGAATTTAGTAGTTGGGTCGTTACAGGAAGACTATTATTTTATGAAGAGTGTTTATCAGGTTTGCGATTTATTACACATAGTTTTATATCATGAGGTAATCCTTGATGCTTTGGAAGATTTTTGCATTGGTTAGAACGAAATGATTTCTGTCGAAACAGAAATTGCAAATGTTATTACTTTCCCTACATACATAGTATGATGTAGGGAGAGTATAATGTAGGCTGAAAATTCGAATTCGAGTTTTTATCGAGTTTTTAAACGAGCACTTTTTTAGCATCTGTGGCGTTTGGGAGTCGTCGGGCCCCGAACAAAGGGCCCTTTGCTTCGTAGACCGACATTATAATCACTGAACAAAAGCTAGCTTCTTCTCCGTTCTTACAATTCGGGTACAGGTTCCAAGCATCTTTGATCAGATGTCTTTGTTGCCGCACACTCCCTCACCTGATGAAGGCCCCGGTCTAATTTCGGCGAGGAGGGGGCCCGCTGAGAAGACCCCCCGTGTATCCCCCTGAAATGTAGTTGAGGGGCTGAAGGCCGGGAAGCGTGTTGTCTCGGGTAGAGCTCCTATACTACAGGCTGACTTATCAAGCATATTGAAGTCCAGTAAGGTTTCTGCCAATACATGGACTACCATATTTGGCTGTTTAACACGTGCTCCAAATATTGATTTTTACAGGTATTTGATAATGTTAACAAATATACAACTGAGTTATATTTTTATAAATATGAAATAGATTGAACATTTGTAATTACGATCAAAAATATGATTCTCACTCTATAAACATATTAAAAAATAGATAGACATATTTTTTTTTTATAATTATTATTATTATTATTATTATTTTTTTTTTGCAAAAATCCGGTCTTATTAAAATTTATGAAATACTTTGATGTATATTTCTGTTTTACCTCTGCTACAGTTCTAATATTATATAGAATAAAATATGGTCTTATTATGAACTCAGAAAGACCTTGAATTATTTGAAATACCTGTATTAAATAATGAAAAGTTGTTTTAGGAATATATTTTTTATGATACATAGTAATGTGTGAATTACCCGGGGGGCACTTTAAAATAAAAATGTGTGTTTAATTTTAAAGGTACTAAAATTTTAAAGAGGGACAATTTTGTTATAAACTTGTGAATGTATAGATTAGATAAATGCATCATTTAAAATCTTAATAATAATAATAAATTATATAAATCTGTATTGTAAACATATATTTTTTATGCCTAGTATAAAAGAATTGAAGTACGTTAAAAGATAATATTGAGGAAATCCTCTAATTGGATCCTCTAAACATAGCGCCAATGTTTACATCAAATGATTGGAGCCAATCCTCCTCTTGACGATGAAAAATATCAGTGCCATTCTAAAGTAAATTCCAGTTATTCAGACATAATTTCTATCAGTTTTTAGTAAAAAAATCCGATTTGATCATTCATTATCTTTTATGAAAAATGTATTTCGATTTATTTACCATTTTAGCTTATGTTTACATAATTATTATATTATGGTAAGATTTGTTTGACAATTTGTTAACAGTATTATTCAACAATTTTATGATTCATTATACTCTAAAAATGCAATAAAATGTATAAAACTTGAAAGATATTGGTGTAACATAAATAAATCTTTAATATATATATAATTTGAAGCAATTATACTTTTTAAATTGGAAGAGAGAATAACACACATTCAGGACTACAGACTACGTTTACTAAGATAAGACTATAACAAATAAAAGTCAATAATAATACATACTATAGTTACCGAAATTATAAAATGAATGTTTAAAATAAATACTTTATATACAAATAGAAGTTTCAATTACAATATTGTAAAATTTAGCTTTCACAAGTAAGCTCCTGTATCGGATATTCAATGATTCTGTAGACTATTTGTAAGTCATTTTTTTATTCCCTCTTTATTTCTGGAAAAGCGAAATTACCTAAACCTTTTTCTAGCATGTTTAGAGAAGTTTTGTGCATAACACCCACCAAAAAATATTTCAGTAGTACTTCCTAAAGTGAAAATACGCTAATGCTAATGGATTACGCTAATGCTAATAGATTACGTTTCGGCCTGGGTGGGTTTCAATATGCTTGACGAGTCAGCTCGTATATAGAGGAGCCTTAGCCTCGGGTAAGGCTCCTCTATATACGAGCTGACTCATCAAGCATATTGAAGCCCAGCGTAGCTGGAAACGCAATCCATTAGCTCTATTCGTATTTCCACTTTGGGAAGTATTATTGAAATAATTATGGATGGTTGTTCTGCACCGAACTGCTCTAATCATTCTAGAAATGATTTTAGGCTATTTCAATTTTCTAGAAACGAAGAAAGAAGAAAACAATGGCTAATAAATAATCGGCGCGATAATTGGATACCCGGTACTGGAGCATACTTATGTGAGGTAAGTTCTACAATATTCTAATTGAAACTTCTTTTTTTATATAAATTATTTATTTTAAACACTTATTTTATAATTTCTGTAACTGTAATATGAATTATTAATAATTTTTAGTTGTTATAGTTTTATCTTAGGACATTTGGTTTGTAATGTAAGCATCACCTTGAATGCATTATACTATTTTCCAAACCTAGAAGAAAATAGCTTCAAATTATACATATATATATAATTTGAAGCTATATATATATATTAAAGATATATTGCTGTTACACCAATATATTTCAAGATTTATACACTTTGTTGTATGTTTAGATATGAATCACAGAATTGGTGAATCCTACTATCAACAAACTGTCGCCAAGTGGAAAACTTGACATGTTATAGTAATTATGCAAACATAAGCTAAAATGGTAAATAAATCGAAATACGTTTATCATAATAGCTACTTAATAAACAACTGTTGTTTGAAAATATTTGATGAAAAAAGCCGAGCTCAGTAGGGTTATTATTAGTATTTTCCTCTTTAAATACAAAGTAGTTAACAAACTTTCAAATATGTGAGGCAAACATTCACACATGCTATTAAAAAATCCTTTTATGATAAACGTATTTCAATTTATTTACCATTTTAGCTTATGTTTGCATAATTACTATAACATGGCAAGTTTTCCACTTGGCGACAGTTTGTTGATAGTAGAATTCACCAATTCTGTGATTCATTATGATCAAAAAATACAACATGTATGATCTAAAAATACAACATGTATGATCTAAAAATACAACATGTATAATTTGAAGCTATTTACTTTTAGGTTTAGAAGACAGTATAATGCATTCAAGGTGATGTTTACATTACAAACTAAGTGTCCTAAGATAAGACTAAAACAACTAAAAATTATTAATAATACATATTACAGTTACAAAAATTATAAAATAAGTGTTTAAAATAAATACTTTATATAAAAAAAAAGAAGTTTCAATTAGAATATTGTAGAACTTGCCTCGCACGAGTATGCTCCAGTACCGGGTATCCAATTATCGCGCCGACTATTTATTAGCCATTGTTTTCTTCTTTTTTCGTTTCTATGAAAGCGAAATAGCCCAAAACCCTTTCTAGAATGACTAGAGCAGTTCGGTACAGAACAACCACCCATAATTATTTCAATAATACTTAATAAAGTGAAAATGCGAATAGAGCTAATGCTAATGGATGGCTCTTCCAGCTAGGGTGGGCTTCAATATGCTTGATAAGTCAGCCTGTAGTAGAGGAGCTCTAGCCTCGGGCATGACGTCTGTCGTGATCAACCAGGAAAGGAGTGACGAGGCCTCTGACTCCATGTGGTGCTGCCATCTCGTGTTGAGAGGTGAAATCGTTGGAGAGGAAGGTTTCTTTCGTGCTCGTATGTCCAGGGTAACCACTGTGGCGATTGGGCGTCGCCGGGCCCCGAACCAGGGACCCTTTGCTTAAAGACCGACATTATAATCACTGAGCAAAAGTTAGCTTCTCCTCCGTTCTTATAATTCGGGTACAGGTTCCAAGCATCTTTGATCAGATGTCTTTGCTGCCGCACATCCTTGAACTCCAACCGAACGTTTTGATGTGATGTCTGTGTGTGTGAGTGTTAGTGTGTATGAATATTAGTATGTCGATGTCGAAGGCCCAGACCACACAGCCAACCCTAGGGCTTACGGCAGTTTAATGTGTGGCCGGGAGAGGAGGTTAACCGAAACCGTCCTCCAGTCAGTCACCAAGTTTCAGTCTGCAATTATTTAAAAATTCAATAAAGTGGTTACATGGTAAATATATATACAGACAGTTTTAGAGTTTTACATAAAATACAGTGGGAAGGGAGGCAAAGAAACGTAGATTTTAACAAATTTTGAATTTTGAGGTAAAAATTAAATTATTTTCTTAAAATGAAATTAAATTTATGTAAAACGTATTGCCAAAAGAATCCGAGCAACCGCGGGAAAAGGGACAATACAGTAAAAACCAACAAAAGAAAGCAAAAAGAACATAGCTGAATAAAGGTTACAATCAGTTGAGGTAACCGGATAAAGTTAAGTGCAATATAGCACTACATGTACATGGTAAGACTTTCAAATATATGAACAGCCGAGGAACACAGGGAAAACAGATATATACAACAGAGAAATATAAACAGGAAACAAAATATACAAAAGACGGACACCAAAAAGTGTAAGTACAGAAACAATAAGAGACAAACGCCTGGAACAGGGAGGACAACATTGACCGAAGAAAATTGAAAGCAGTTGGCACCAAACTTGCTAAGGAACCTGATTGGAGATTTCTCTCGCAATTAAAACACAGTTTTTCAACCTATTTAAAAGAATTTTATTGGTTCTGACACCAGAGAACCAAGTCGCACGAAGATTATCTGGAGGACGGGTTAAGTGAAATTTTGAGGTATGGGGGCAATTAAAGACGTAATGATCTACGTCACCATATGAATTACAAAGACAATTTGAAGAACGTTTATGTTTGAAAAAATGAAGATAGTCAAGAAACGGACCATGACCCGTTAAAAAATAGATTAAGAATTTGTTATAAATTTTAAAATTGGGGTTGACTTTGGGTAAATAGCTTAGAATTCTGGCAGGGTCATGAGTCCGGGGGGAAATATAATCATTAAGAAGAGATTGCCAATTTTTAAGAAGGAAAGATTTACAATTATTAATCAAAAAGGAGTAGGGAAAAGGTATAAGGAGTGGGGTGCCGGAGATCGTAGCTTGTTTGGCCAGTTCATCGGCGACTTCGTTGCCCTGAATATTAGAATGGGCCTTGACCCAGGATAAGTTAATTAATGATTTGTAGGGGTGAGCATTAGTTTTAATTTTAGATAGAAATTTCGTTTTATTCTTGATAGATTTAAAAGCCGAAATAGATGACTGACTGTCCGAAATCATGTTGATTTTTAAATTGTTTTTGCCGGCCCAGAGGATGGCCTGGTTGATGGCCTCAAGTTCGGCTTGAAAAACTGTGTTTCCAGTTCTAAGTTTAAAGGATAATGATTCGATCAGTCGATCATTTTCGAAAATGCATATTGATAAACCTACATTATTATCCAGTTTTGACCCATCTGTGAATATATTAAACCTAGAAAACGAGGAAGGGTTCGAGGAAGAAAAATTTAAAACACGAAGGGGAGGAGGAAGGCTAGAAAGAGAACAAAGGGAATCAAATTGATCAGGGGGGGGGGGAATGGAGGGGTCCGAAAATAAGTTAAGTTTATGTTTCCAAAAGTTATATTTAATAAAAAGAGTTTTAATGACTAAATGGACAGGGGGAATACCGGTAATTGAAAAAAGAGAAATGTTCGAAGTTGTCCGAAAGCCAGGGCAGATTTTTAATAAAAAGATTCTTTGTAATGAAGTAAGTTTTGAAATTTGATCCCGTGTGAGATTACCCCCCCAAACCCCAGATCCGTAAATAATAACCTTTTCAATTACAGTCAAGTACCATATTTTTAAAAGAGCTTTATTAACCCCCCAGTTATTCCCAGAAATTTTTCCAAATGTTGAGGACAACTTGAAACATTTTTCCTTTAAGTAGAATATGTGAGCGCTCCATTTTAAGTTATTGTCAATTATAATACCTAGGTAGTTAAGAGTTTTGGAAATTTTGATGGGTTTATTCTGAAGTCTAATACATCGATTATATTTTCTTTTGGATCTGTATTTGTTGATAATAATGCATTTTGATTTTTCGTGGGAAATTGAAAGTTTCAAGGAAGTGAGGGAATCCGAGATGAGACCAAGAATTTGATTTGTATTTTGGGTGGTAAATTTAATATCGGAACCAGACGTGACCACGGCCAGATCATCCGCAAAGGCCTGCAGGTAGAAGAGGTCGTTGTTAAGGGTTAAGATACTATTGAAATAGATATTCCACAGGATCGGAGAAATTACCGAACCCTGTGGAGCACCCATAGAAAGTAATTTAGAGAGGGACAAATTGTTACCGGTAAAAGTGATAGAACGGGAGGACAAATATGAATAAATAAAAGCACGAAAAGGGAGAGGGAGGTTAATTTTTTCAAAAGTAGAGGGAAGAACATTCCAATTTAAGCTGTCAAAGGCCCCGCAGATGTCTACCGTGGTAAGGGAGACATGATGGACTGATCGAAGGGATTCAATGTGTTTAACAAGCTTGAGTGCAGCATCTTCACAGCTGTGAAGCTCCCGAAACCCAAATTGGAGGGGATGGAGAGCACCTTCTGAATTCAACCAGAAATTTAATTTATTGATAAAAAAATTTTCAATGACTTTGCCAAATGTAGGGAGTAAACAAATGGGGCGGTATGAAGTACAGAGAGCGGGGTCTTTACCAGGTTTATTCAGGAAAATAATTTTTGAGATTTTTAAGGAGCTAGGAAAATGACCAAGATAAAAAATTTTGTTGATAATTTTGGAGACAAGTGAGGGAAAGGATTTGAAAACATTTTTCCAGATGTTGAAATCTAAGTTATCAACGCCAGGAGCTTTACCATTGGGGAGATGGTTGAAGACGAGAAGAAGCTCAACATCCGAAACCGAGCCCAACCCGCCGGGAGGAAGTGAAAGCGAGGGAAATGAAGAGAATTCAGGATCGTTTTTGAAGCAGTGGTCCATCAAGCGCTCAACTTTTTCACCGTAACTAAGGTTAATATTATCTGAAAATTGAAGGTTTATATCGTTAAAGTGTTTATTTTTTTTAAACGTATACTTGAAAATGGATCCAAATTTGGAAGAGCAGCTTGAGCAATGGTTTTTCCAGGCAGCGGATTTGGCTCTGTAAATCATAATTTTATATTTTGCTCTGTTAAGTTTATATTTTACCAAAGCTTCTGAGATTATTTCAGAAGAAGCGGAGGCCCTCTCAAGAGACTTTACTCTTTTATAAAGAGCATTGACGAAGTTTCTGAATTTAGAGAGTTCTGGACTCCACCAACTGAAATTAAAATTTTTTGTCGATTTTTTCTTTCTAATAAATTTGAAAGCACATTCCTGTGTTTTTTTGATAAAAAATTCAATGAAGGTGTCCAGAGAGGGAGTATCATTTATAGAGTCAATCTGAGAGGTAAAAGTTTTAACGTGAGATTTAAAATTATAAAGGAATTTGCCTAAACTGTAATTTGTTTTCAAGAAAAAGGAATCATTAAAAGAAAGGTCGACATTAATTGCAAATCTAATATATTTATGATCACTAAGAGAGTCATCCGAGAGGACCTCCCAATTTTGAATACTGTCAAATATGCCAAAAGTAGTCAGAGTCAAATCCGGGAAGCCCTTGCCTGAGTGTGAGACAAATGTAGGACCCCGTTTCGGATCATTTACGACAGTTAAGTTATTTTATTAAGAATATTAGTATGTGTGAGTGTTAGTGTGTATGAATATTAGTGTGTGTGAATGTTAGTATTGTGTGTGCGAGTGTGTGTGTATGTTAGTGTATGTGCATGTATGTTAATGTGTGTGTCCATGAGTCTATGGACGCAATATCTCACGGACGAATGAAGCATTTAGAAAATTATTTGATACGATTATTACAATCACTGAATACTGATGGAACCCTATTTCTTTTGAAACACAAACGAATGTTCAGAAAACACCCCTGCTCCCCAATTTTCGAATGAATTTTTGAGAAAATCATTAAAAAAATACTTTTAATGATGATAAACACATAATTATTTCATATGTAGTTTTTCATTTGAAAACGAATGATATAAACTTTAGAACTCTTGTATAAACCGTTCTAGAGATATTCCATGGTTTTCGAGTAGTTTTGGAAAAAATAATTAAGAAACCAGAACCTCTTAATACTGTTATATAAATAAATAAAATCATGCGCAATCTTTGACTAAAACGATTGACACAAACTTTAGAACGCTAGTATGAACCGTTCTCGTAATATTGCACGTTTTCTTTTAATGCATTTTAAAAAAATAATTACGAAATCAGAATCTTTAATGCTGTTAAATAAATAAATCAAATCATGCGCAATCTTTCACTGAAACGATTGACACAAACTTTAGAACGCTAGTATGAACCGTTCTCGTAATATTGCACGTTTTCTTTTAATGAATTTTTAAAAAAATAATTACGCAATCAGAATCTTTAATGCTGTTAAATAAATCAATCAAATCATGCGCAATCTTTCACTGAAACGATTGACACAAACTTTAGAACGCTAGTACGAACCGTTCTCGTAATATTGCACGTTTTCTTTTAATGCATTTTTAAAAAAAATAATTACGAAATCAGAATCTTTAATGCTGTTAAATAAATCAATCAAATCATGCGCAATCTTTCACTGAAACGATTGACACAAACTTTAGGACGCTAGCATGAACCGTTCTCGCAATATTACACTTTTTTTTAATGCATTTTGAAAAAAACACTACATGAAATTATAAAAAAAGTATATAACTATGAAATATGGCATCTTTCCATATGTAATATTATAAGACACATCTGTTAGCATCATTCTCGTGTATCTAGTTCATTCCATTCAAGAGAGAAGATACTTTTTGTAATAGTTTTTACATTTGGACACCAAAGAATTCAGAAACATCAATTTATTTCACGGGATAAAAATTCAATATCCATTGCATTTGAATGATGATTTTGTCATGGATATAAATAAGTCACTCTGTTTGAACTAATAAGCTGCCAATGCCAAATTTTGAGGGCATCTCCGATCTTCAAGCAACAATCAAATTTCAAGTTCCTCAGAAAGTGGCGTTTGATTAATTTCTGTTTAAGGGTGAGCGTCAGTAAATTTTCTGCCCTATCCGCGCTTTGTTAACTTTCGCGGCACACATATTTCGCCGAAATTCTGCTCAAACAGTTGTGAAATATTTTCTGAAAGATAAAATGCAATGCTTAGATTATATTAAAACTAAATTTAATGCCCCAAAAAACATAGAATATATTTTTTATTTTAATCCAAAATATTTTTGGTGCCGCCATCTGTTGTCGTAGTTTAATTCATACCGATTATTTTTATTTTTTAATGAACATTTTTGAATATCTATTCCTTCAAATACAGTGTTAAATACAACAGCAGATCATATATAATAATGCCACAATCACGGAAAGGTAATTTATCATTCTATAAATTTGATAAGGGATCTGAATGTACATCACTGAGGACTGCAGAGTTGTCTTCAAGTTCTTTTGTCAAGTCCAAGTTCAATTACGTTTCCGTGATAATGGCATTATATATGATCTGTTGTTGTATTTAATAGCGTATTAGAAGCAATAGACATTTAAAAATGTTCTTTAAAAAATAAAAATAGTCGGCATGAATTAAATTACGACAATAGATAGCAGCACCAAAAATATTTTAAATTAAAATAAAACATATATTCTATGTTTTATTTGGTACTAAATTTAGTTTTAATATAATCTAAGCATAGCATTCTATCTATAAAACAATATTTCGCAACTGTTTGAGCAGAATTTCGGCGAAATATGTGTGCCGCGAAAGTTAACAAAGAGCGGATAGGGCAGAAAATTTACTGACGCTCACCCTTAAATAATTTACAAATTCATTCCAAGCCGGGAACCTGTTGGCCAACGATCTACCAAAGAAACTCGGAGCAATACTTTTCGACGATACTTTCCATGTCTATACCGTATGCACCGTCCCCGTACAAGGACTAAATGGGGCATAGAATACTAAACAACTGATTGAAAGACTATGGAATTTGGCTATGAAACTATGAAAGCTTACTAGTTTCCTCCCTCTCTTAACCTTTTGCTTACGGCCATTGAGGACGCCAATGTCTGCAAAGTGGGATCGAACTGTTTGGGATAGGGTATGTCAAATACCTGTCTTTTTGAGAGGTTCCTTGTTTGGGATTGACGCTGTCCCACCCGTAAGCAAAAGGTTAACAAGAAAGATCAATCATGCTTAAAGCATTGATTAGGAAAAACACTTTCCAACTTCAATGCAATTTTATTTAAACAAGTCTAAAATGCAATATATTCCTCGGTAATATTTTGAAACTTATCACAATACTGCATTAATTTATTATATTTGAAAACTTAAAACCTTCATCGAAAAAAATGAACTTCATTCAAATGACGGCATTGAAATATAAATTGCCTGGTTTAAATATCTCTAGAATGTTATACATTCCTCGGTAATAGTTTTAGAATTATCATAATACTGCGATAATTTATTATATTTGAAAACTTCATCGAAAACAACTGAAATTAATTCAAATGACGTCATAGAAAAAATAGCACGCCTGGATCTCTATATAAAAACAGGATTTCATTCATAACTTTCTCCCATTCATTTCATTCATCACAATACTATAATAATTTATTTTATTTAAACATTTTATTTAAGGCCATGGAGCTACAAATAATTAAACTCTATGCTTAAAACTTCATCGAAAAAAATCGTCCTACGCTTTATAAAATCAATTAATATTTCATTCATATCAGCCATGCAGACTGCATGGACTAAATTTTTGTGTTAAAAAAATACAGGAATTCTAATACAACTCATTCTACATATTTTGCTGTTTACATTTTACATAGATGAAAAATAGGCTTAGTTGTAGAAATAATCAAATTTAGATGAGCATTTAAACTCAAATATATTGTCATTGCGTTGTTTCAGTATGTAGATGCACAGAATTTAAGCAAAAATAAAGTAGTTTTAGGACGGATACAACACTCAATATGAATTAAAAAGAACTTAAAAAAATCATGATTTTGAAACAAGATGGATGCCATATATCATTTTGAAGTGGGTCATGTGATCGTTTCATATCATGGTCACGTGATCGTTTCATATAAGAGGTGTAATTATTATTTTAATTTTTATTTTAAAAACTACTGAATATATTTCGCTGAATTTTTTTTTATATATTTTATGGAACAATTTGAATATTACCTAACATTTTCGAAGCAATTTGTGAATTTTAAATCCGCTTAAAAAATGTTTGAAAAATTAGGTCCCATAGGGCTCAATGTATTTCATTTTTTCAACCCGGGTTCAATCCAAAACTGATTGGGTGATATTATTCATTTATATTCCCATAGGTCCTACAGACCGTCTGAACAACATACTAAAATTTCTTTTTGATTAAGTCATTTTTACGGCCGTTATCGTGCTAACGGACAGACAGGCAG
Source organism: Amaurobius ferox (assembly GCA_951213105.1). Classification (NCBI taxonomy): domain Eukaryota; kingdom Metazoa; phylum Arthropoda; class Arachnida; order Araneae; family Amaurobiidae; genus Amaurobius; species Amaurobius ferox. The sequence continues at coordinate 106,859,452 of OX578139.1, forward strand.
ACAGACAGACAGACAGAATGAACAAAGTCATAAACACTTTTCAACTTTGTTGTAAAGTGTTAAAAATATTAATCTGGCGTCATTTAACGATTTTAAAGAAATTTTTAAAGTTGCACGCTGGGAACGTCAAATCCACCTCTCCCCGAAAGGAACTCTCAAAGGATGGGGCATTTGTCCAGCACAGAATTGCCAGAAACACATGTACTTCACGTGAGTTTCTGGGAGCAATGAATTTAACGTTTGGGAATGAGAAGACCGTAACTATTTTACGCCTCTCCTGTCTATTAATGTATTTCCTGCATTTACACTTCAAATCTAGCTTTCCAACTAAACGGAGAATGTTGCTCCCCTCATACCTTATGTCTGTAACTGCGTATAACCATGTCAAAATAAAATTATTTTAAAAAGCGGAGATGTTCGACTTGAATCACCTGTATATTCAAATCTTGCACGTATTTTTAAATGTTTAATGTATATAAATGATTAAAAAAGTTTTGTCTTAATTAATATTAGCTGCGGTGTGTCAGCAGTTAGCAGTCACGAAATATAGCAACCAGTTTTTATGACAATTACCTTTTTACAAGCTGTGCACCCGCGCAGCGGTCGCAAAAATTATAAAGCAACAGGCGTTTTATCGTTTAAGTTTTGCAAAAGTTAAGTAAAAGTTATAGTTAAGTAAAAGTTATAAAGCAACAAACGTGTAAGTTTTGTGTGAGCAGGTCGATTGGGTCCATTGCAGAGTAGAAAATACAACGTTAAAATTGCATTAAAATCGGAACAGAATAGATAAAAAGGAAGATTTAAAAAGAAGGGCTGTCCCCACCGCCCTCTTCTACAATGGTCGCTCTCCTCCACTAAGAGACATAATAAAAGCTTCCGCGAAACGTAAATTCCCATAATAAAAACCTTCCCCTCCCACCAGGGATAATCTGCGTAGATGTCGTAAACAGGCAGGATTCATTTAAAGTTCGCGTTTACACCCTCACTCCTATTCGAGCCAACGGCCCTACCGTGCGCAAAACACCGGTTCTCGTTAGATCACCGAAGTCAAGCAGCATCGGGGGCGGTTAGCACTTGGGTGGGTGACCACCTGGGAACACCGCGTGCTGTTGGCACATTTCGGGCGCGGTAGCCCGGTGGTTCGCGCTGGATTTGCACGCTGCCACAACTGCCGCCGTGTTCTTGCGGAGTACGATCACGTTAAACATGTGGGTCCGTAAGTCCTTCCGAGAGGTTGGTGGTAGGGGAAGGAGGGTACGGTCCCTGTGGATGCCTCCCCCACTGAGTTCCGGTCTAAATTGGGTGGCACTTCCCGGCCGTCCAAATGGTTACCTTACACCTTTCTGGTAGGTCGGGCGGTCTGGGTTTCAACAACAACAACAACAACAACCCTCACTCCTATTCGGAAATGGGAAAGATTTAAAACTTGAGTCAAAAGAGAAAGAGAGATCCTTTTTTAGTATCTGCTTACGACACTTTGAAATTCAATTTATTGAATCCTTAATTTAATTGTAAAAAATTAACAAATAAAGTGTCAAAGTTTGTTGTTTTCCAAAGTTAAGACCTAAATTTATGATCATCTTCACGGAATAAGTTGACCCAACACGATATCTAAGCAAAGTCACCGGGAAATATGAGAGGGACCTGAAATCTCAGGATTCTGGTCACGGCATAATTAAAAAGTTATGATATTAAATTTGCATTACCTTTCCCTAGTTCTTTAAGATAATAACAAATGCGGACTACTTAACAGCCCGAGTGAAATTCAGTACATTTGTTATCTCCAGACATCTTATTTGACTCTCTCATTATAATACCCCCCTCCCCCCCACTAAAGTGTAACGGCTTCGAAAACTTTATACGTACTTTTTGTACCAAAAGCACGGCTTGACTTATCTCCATGATATTTTGCACACATATACAATTGATCATTTCGGATGCCATGACGTAACTCAGATTATCGATATAATCTATGGTTAAAATATATAATGTCTTTCTCTTTCCGTGTATGTATGTGTGTGTGTGTGTATGTCCAGTAGACATGTGTATGTCCAGTGTGTATGTCCAGTGTGTGTGTATGTCCAGTAGACATGTGTATGTCCAGTGTGTATGTCCAGTGTGTGTGTATGTCCAGTGTGTGTGTATGTCCAGTGTGTATATCCAGTGTGTGTATGCTCTAGTAGAAAAATCTGAGTAACCCATAGCTACGAAATTTGGTATAAAGGCACGCAATAAGTCCACAAATGTCTTGCAGCGATTTTTAAAAATTTAGTTTTTTATTTAAGCAATATTGAAGTGAAATGTTGTGCAATTACCTCAGCAATAGGTTTGTAGCAATAGAATAAACTATTGCAGTTTCAATCTTACCACCATCGTAAAGTCCACAGAACGAGTGTAAATTCGGTTTGAATGAACCAGAAACTTACATATTTCTTAAACAAATTTCATTATTTTCTGTTTTAATATTCTTTAGTTGATTACTAAGGCACAATAACATTATCATATTGTAAAATATAACTCAGCATTTTATTACAGAATATATCATATTGCACATGGCAGCATCCGGTCAAGTTTCGCGCTATTCAGCATAGAATAGTCTATATTTGCAATAGTATGGAGAAAACTTGCTATGTGCCACAATTTGTGAATCTCTATGGAGCCAAATTCCTTCCTATTACACAGCCGACTTTAAAAATGAAAAAAAAATGAGTTCATGCTCTATGGATTTATTTGTTTTCTTATTGTCGATGTAGGTATCAACTACCATACTGACGACCACGTAATAAGTGTGAAACCGGTCTATATGTGTTGTGCTGTTATCTGGAATAGGACAGTGGGAGAGACATCTTAACTTAGGGAAAGATCCTCAAGAGGCGGACTCTGTTGAGGCTCGTTCACATGCACATTTTATAGCCGGTATTATGGCCGCATTTTACCCGTGTCACCGTTCCCATGTCCAAGCCGGCAAAATACCGGTTTAAAAGAGGGTTGAAAGGAGGTAGAGTTTTGTGTGTGTGTTCTTTCTTATTTGAGGGAACGAAGGGGGTAGATTGGGGGTTTGTCCACAATTCCACGCGCGCAGCTGCGATTTCTTGAAAAACATGGCATTGATACCTCGTGGACTTTGTGTACAAATTCTATCTAAAGATTGTGAAATTATGATGACTTTATAGCATTATATAGATTATTTTGCATTCATTATACGGACTTATTTACGAATTAAACGGTTTGATCCTTATTATACCCCAGAATTTAATGTACCGCGAATCCTACTGAAAAAGATTGATGCGGGTATGTACATTTTGAGATACATTGTTTATCAAAAATGAATGTCAAAAGTATTTAAGAAAAATCGGCCTTTTAAGCGGGAGTAATGGGGATTGCACATGTGAACCGGTCTAGAATGGTTCCCGGAAAATACCCCCTTCTTCACCCCAATGTTTCATGGCCGGAAAATACTGGCTTGATTGTGAACGGGGCTCTAGTATAGGACAGGGTACTCTAGCTAGGCAATGATGCCCTCTTCCAGTAAGGCCCCAACTACGGGGGCATTGTCAATGAAGCCATTCGCCAGGTAGGGTCCAATAAATACCCACCAGGGAATATAAAATAGCTTCACAAACGGCTGGTAGTAAGACCGTAATCATCTTGATCTTCCCCGTTAAAAGTTTTGCCCTATGCAGATTTACGTTTGCAGCGCCAATTTTCCTAGTGAAGATATTTTTAAACCAATTTTCTTTTCATCAGAATCGCATTTGTATGTTCAGACGAATACTCCCACTAAATTGAGTAAGTTTCAGCCATTGATATCTCTGCAGAGTTTGCCCTGAACAGGCAGTTTAGAGCGTTTTGTAGTAACTAAGATCACACTGATTTACACTTTTGCTTGAATAACCATTGCCTGAAGGGAAATTGTGTTAATCTTCATGATATTTCCATTTTCAAAGAAAGACCACGGAAATTGCTCTATTTTACCATTGGAAAGAGGCAATCTGATTAATAACCGTTGCGGAGATCATAACTGTCTCAATATCTTTTTAGTACCACTCTCGAAAATAAATGACACCTTTTCAGTGTAATCTAAAAAGTGTCATTTCTCTTGTTTAGCATCAAAACCTCTTCGTGACATCAAGTTAATAGCCCAACTATCAAAAGAAGTTCAATTTCCTTATCTATAATTGTCTGTCTTCCATATACCTAATTTGCCGGACTTTTCTATTTAGATATGTGAACAAGCGTGACTAACGTGTAGAATTTAAATGATTTTGAAATCGCAATGAGAGTGCAGGACAGTTACTTTGCGAATCATAGGGCTGACATGGAGGCCAACCGTGACCATTTAACGAAACAAAATACTGGTTAACAACAAAGTAGATAAATTTACTGGTTTAAATTTTTATTATAAAGTAAGCAATCTAATGTGGGCAGTATATGACTTTCTTTACAGAATAAAATTTGTTCTGTCTTAAGTTTTACACTATTATTTATTTTTTATTTTTTTGCTTTGTTCATTAGTATTTTTTTTTCATCTTTTTCATTTTCTTAGTTTACTTTTTATTCATTTGTTATTCAAAAATTTTCTATTTTATTAATTTGTTAGCAAATTTTTTCAATAAACTCAATTGCTTTTTAAAATATTTTTAACACTTTACAACATAGTTGAAAGTATTAATAACTTTGTTCATTCTGTCTGTCTGTCTGTCCGTTAGCACGATAGCTGCCGTAAAAATGGCTTTATAAAAATGAAATTTTAGTATGTGTTTCAGACGGTCTGTGGGACCTATGGGAATATAAATGAATAATATCACCCAATTATTAACACTTTATAACATAGTTGAAAGTGTTAATGACTTTGTTCATTCTGTCTGTCCGTTAGCAAGATAACTGCCGTAAAAATGGCTTTATCAAAATGAAATTTTAGTATATTTTTCAGACGGTCTGTGAGACCTATGGGAATATAAATGAATAATATCACCCAATTAGTGTTTTATTGAAACCGGATTGAAAAAATGAAATACATTGAATCCTATGGGACCTAATGTTTCAAACATTTAAGCGAATTTAAAATATTGCTTCGAAAATTTTAGGAAATATTCAAATTATCCCACAAAATATATAAAAGAAATTTCAGTAAAATATGTTAAATAGTTTTTTAAATAAAAATTATTTAATATAGGCATAAAAACAAATTCAATTAAATTCGGACTCTCATTATATCCTCGAGGAATGTATCGCATTTTAGAGATGTTTAAACCAGGCAATTTATATTTCAATGCCGTCATTTGAATGAAGTTCATTTTCTTCGTTGAAGTTTTCAAATATAATAAATTTAGTATTGTGATAATTTTAAAAATATTACCGAGGAATGTATCGCATTTGAGAGATGTTTGTATAAAATTGCATTTAAGTTGGAAAGTGTTTCATAATCAATGCTTTATGCATGATTGATCTTTCGTGTTACTTTATTCTTTTGTAGTTTGTTCTGTCTCTTTTCTGTTATTTTACTATTTTATTCATTCTTTAATCAAACCTTTTCTTTTTTATTCGTTTACTATTCAAATTACTTCTATTTATTCAGTTGTTATTTAAAAAGATTCTTTAGATTCATTTATGTGTTTCAAGAAAATTCATACATCAAAACTTCGATCTTAAGTAAATAAAGATATATTTTATTTCACTAAATTAATTCTAAATAAATTGTATAAACTAACTGAAATTCTGAGGAATTATCTGTATTCTTGTATCCAGTAACAAAATTGTCATGTCCTTACGCAGTTAGGGAAACTGGACTGTTCTAATCAATCACTCTATACCTCAGTGACATGTTTTTATTTGTCCAGCCATCATTTCGACTTATCAAGTCCAACATTCTGTTAGAAATATGGCAATAAACTGTCAAAATATATATATGTAACTGGAAAGGGAAAAATTGTATATACACAAATAAATCTGACATGGAAGATAGATTAGCAAATACTCCTTTGAGAATAAATACATCGAAAATTAGCTTTAATGAGAGACATTATGATGATAAAGCTTTAGCAGGGGAACGGCGAAATTCGCTTTTACGCAAGAATTCGCTTTAAAGAGAGCAGACTGTATATCGTTGATACTTTATTGATCTATTTTATTAACACTTTCCAATAAAGTTGAAAGGTGTTTATGACTTAGTTCATTCTGTCCGTCTTTCTTTTCGTAAGATAACTGCCGTAGAAATGACTTTATCAAAATAAAAGTTTAGTAAGCTGTTGAGACGGTATATGGGGCATAGGGGAATATAAATGAATAATATCACCCAATTAGTTCTGGATTGAACTCGGGTTGAAAAAGTGAAATACAATGAAAAGTGAACCGTGTGAGACCTCATTTTTCAAACATTTTTTAAGCGAAATTAAAGTTTACAAATTGCTAATTTTAGGAAATATTCAAATTATTCCATAAAATATGTAAAAGAAATTTCAGCAAAATATGTTCGGAAGTTTTTAAAATAAAAATTAAAATAATAATTACACCCATATTATATGAAGAGATCACATGACCCACATCAAAATAAAACATGGCATTCTTTTTTCCCCGTGTAAAAATCCCGATTTTTACACGGGGAAAAAAACTAAGTTCCTTTAAATTTATATTTAGTGTTGCATTCGTCCTAAAATCGCTTTATTTTGACGTATTTTCTGCGCATCTATATTCTGCAAATCAATGACAATATTTTGGAGTTTAAATGATCATCAAATTTTTATTACTTCTACAACGAAGCCTAATTTTAATGGATGCTGAATGTAAACAAGTGATTAAATAATTGCTGAATAGTTTTCACGCAAAATTATTTAGCTCTGGAGTCTAAAATATAAGTGATATGAGTGAAATATTCATTGCTTTTACATAGGGAGCCAGACGATTTATATTTCTATGACGTCATTTGAATAAAGTCCATTTTTTTCGATGAAGTTTTAAGTTGTCAAAAATAATAAATTTTTGTATTACTGTGATAATTTAAAATATATCAGCGCTGAATATATTGCATTTTAGAGATATTTAAATAAAATTGCATTTTAGTTAGAAAGTGCTTCATAGTCAATGCTTCAGTCACGATTGATCTTTCTTGTTTTTTTCATTTCGTAACTTTTATTAAGATGCCTTTACTTACAAATATACCTGCAACTTAAAAATCTTAACGTATTATGGTTTCAAATTTACTAATTATTGATTGAAAATATGTAACGTAAGTGAAATACTGATTACACAGTAACCTGCAGTCAACTGCAGGGCCGTAGTCAGCCAGGGGCTATATGGGGCTGAGCCACTCCCAAAAGGCATCCTCAGCCCCGACAAAAATATTCAATTTTTAGTAGCAACTTGGAATTTCATTCAAAATACCATCCAAATTTGGTTACGAAATATTACTTAATGATAATTAATTTAGAAATTTGTAATTTGTATACAAATTAGTCAAAATAAACTGATGTGAAGGTATAATTAATATCATGTGTTCCCTATTAACGATTTGAATTTTAAACCAATGAATTAATATTTCATTACCAGTTTAAATGTGATTATTATGTATTAATGTTGATGTATAGTATCTATATGTAATTTCAGTCAACTAATAGATTACAAATATTGCTACACTATTAATAATTTGGAAAAATTTATAATAATATTTTATATAGAATGAAATATATAATAATATCTATTAGTTTACAGATGCTAATGATTGATTGGCTTTGTAGTAAATAAACATTAACACAGTAACACATAATAATAGCGGTTCTCAATGACAAAAAATGCATCGTGTTCAATTATGACTAATTAACATATTTTTTAATAGAGCAATTTATTTAAAAAAAATACAATTTAATATTTTAATGCATTTCCAAAAAATAAAAAAATATAATAAATAAATAAATAAATAAATAAAATATATAAATTCATAGTGATCTTCCTCACTGTTGAACCCACGCTGAATTTTGTTCCAGCCCCCTCTAGGATTTCGTTTCTCGTTCCTGCTCCACTAACTTTCTCATTTTAAGTAATGTATTAATAGTATATCTTTTAATTTCAATTTATAATTAATATAAATATTTTTAAATATCTGTTGTTCAATGAGATTGATTTATATTTACATAGTCAATTAATTGACTGTTTCACCTCCTGAACATTGTTAAAAAAATCCTCATATTACTTTCCTTATATACAATAATGTATAAGGAAAGTATTTGTTGTTGTTGAGACCCAGACCGTCCGACCTACCAGAAAGGTGTAAGGTAACTGTTTGGACGGCCGGGAAGTGCCACCCAATTTAGACCGGAACCCAGTGGGGGAGACATCCACAGGGACCGTACCCTCCTTCCCCTACCACCAACCTCTCGGAAGGACTTACGGACCCACATGTTTAACGTGATCGTACTCCGCGTGAACACGGCGGCAGTTTTGGCAGCGGCTGGAATCGAACCCGGGCCTACCGAGTGCAACTCCAGCGCACTAACCAATGGGCTACCGCGCCCAGGAAAGTATTTGTGACGGGGTCGAAAATTCGAATTCGAGTTTTCGACGGGAGAGCACGTTTCAAGCATCCCTGATCATGAATCGAACATTTTTGAAGTGATGTCTGTGTGTGTGTGTGTGTGTGTGTGTGTATCAGTGAGTCTATGGAGACGATAACTGACGAACGAATGGACCGATTCGAACGAAATTTGGTACAAAAATTACAATCCGTAAACACTGGAAGCCTATTGTTTTTATACGCAATCGAATGTTCAGAACCTCCCTAAATTTTCGAGTGAAATTTTGAAAAAATCGTCAAAAAATCAAAACCTCTAATAAAGTTACGCAAGTAGACATTTCTTATGTAATGTTTCATTAGAAAACGATTGACATAAATTTTAGAACGCTACCATGAACCGTTCTTGAGATATTGCACATTTTTTACAAACATTATCAAAAAATCATATAAAATAATAAAAAAAAAATTCCTATTGAGAAGCATGTTCACTTTTCATATGTAATACCATGCGATAAATTGGATGACATCATTCTCGTGAATTTAGCTCGCTCCATTCATGAAAAAAGATACTTTTAGTAATACTTTTGTATTTGAACGCCAATAGTCATTTATCTGCTGTAAGAATAACTTATTTCTCCATCCATAACGCTTGGCGATATTTTGGCGACGAATTTGGTGGAATGTCGCCAACTTGGCGACTTTTTTAAAAGTTGCTAAATTAACGAAAAACTCGCCAAATGGATAGAAATGACGCTAGAATCAATGAAATTGACGACTAATTGACGAAAATTCAATATCTTGGAAAAAATATAAATGTCTACTATAAAAATAATCTGTTTTTTTTTGTAATGTAAAAGTAGTAAATTCATTGCATCATATAAGGAAAGTCAAGTGCTGCCCACATCAGATTTTTTCAAATAGTGTCTATACGTCTGTAATTTAAGATGTAGGCCAGGGTCAAATTAGTCCTCGCATGTACTAAATAACTGGAAAGACTAAATTGTCATCGTCTAACACAGATCACCAAGTTTCTAACCTTTTAAACCCATGAACATAAAGATAAGAGTAATCAATTAATTTCTGGCAAAATTCAGCCATCGTTCATCAGGTTTTTCCCAACTGCACGCCAGCAGGCTATCTTCTAGAGATAGAGGTGGTAGAGCGAGGGGGGGGGGGGGAGATCGATGATATAAAGATTTCAAATACTAACTTTTAATGTAATTTCACAAAATTGAAGATATTCTAGTTCTACTTGCTTCAATAAAAGTATGAAATTTCACGAAAATGAGCGAGTTAATTTGCTATTTGATACAGATCAATGGCATACATACACAGATAAATTATAGACAGATATCAGATCAAAAGCTGACAAACAAGTAAACGTAGATCTCTTATATGATTCCACACTGTGACATTTAGGGAATTTGCGAATGTACAAATGTAAAATATATACTATTTTAAGGTCTAGCACAAAATTCCATCAAGTTGTGGACCCCGCTTACTTCCACCCACTTTTTTTGACCGAAAAAAGAAGCAAGATATATTTCTTGGCGGGCGAAAAAAATGATAGCTCTTTATAAATCACCATAGACTTCTTTGAATCTTCAGCTTAACTTGTCACCTTGCTTTCACAGCAGAGATCGTTTCCTCCATATAAATTCAAGTGCTTCCCATTGTTCATCTTATCTCACTTCCCATTCTGTAAGAATTCTACTCAGCTGCTTACTGCTGAATGACGATGGCCAGCTACTTACATTTTGCTAGATACCCATCTTAAAACAGGCACCATCGGTATCAGTTCCTTAAATTTGCTTCTTATCTGAATATAATTATTTTTACACATACGAAAGCATTCATAAACTATTTTTCTAACGTCTTTGATAAGTAGTTTAAAGTGTCGTCTATTTTTCCTTATGTGCTTGAGTACACTGATTGTTCTAGAAATCTATTGCTTTAGAGCTAGTTGTAAACAAAACCTTGGAATGATAGTCCTTTAATAAGATAACGGTGGGGCGTTATCTTCAAACAGCTTCCTCCTTCTAGTTAGACAGATTTATTGTTTACTTGCAGAAGGCACTTAAGAAGTTCTAAATTTAAATCAAACCACGTTGCAATGATATTAATGATCTCTTATAGAAGAGTGTTTTTAAGCTTTAATTTCACAGAAATGATTTCTTGTTGAAAAGGTAATAATGAGCGGCATTATGGAAAAGCACTAAGAAATTGAAATTATTATTATCCATGTCTTTGTGGCATTATCTTAAAATTTGGAATATCCAGAAACTAACGATTATCAGAATTTAATATTAAAATTAACTGTTATGGTTGCATGTTCATATTATATAACCCATATTAGCTTTTTGGCCAGACAGACCCCCACACCACCACCACTACCCAAGCCAATTAACTTTTTCCCGATCAAGAAACTAGATTAAAGAAATCCTGAGTAACGTATCTAAGGATAATTAAGATAATAATGCGGCATACTGTTTCTTCTATTTGCGCCCATTTCATCTTTTTGACTTCGGGTTTCTTGATTCTCTTACTCTGATGAAGGGGATCTATCATATCCTGGAAAAAGCTATATGCTGTATTATTATCTTATTTATGTTTAAATGCGTTGTTCAAGCTTTCCTTAATACTTTGCATAAAGTGGTTTTTATTTAAGAGACTATATTTTCGAGCTCTTCTCTGAGCAAGATATCCTACTGAAATTCCAGCGATGTTGTTAAATCTATCATACGATAAAATATTATATGAATAAGAAATATGAAGTGGCATATTATATCAAGAAAAAGAAATAAAAGGTGGATAACTTATGGCCAACAAGCCTCGGTCTCAAATTAAGGAGATAGTGGGAGGTTCTGTCCTACCCAGTAGCTGAGTTGGTAGAGAATTTGTCACGATATAAAGAAGTGGGACATTTGGCGTATTCTTTGGGACTTGAACCAATAAATAGTCTGAGTTATTTTAAACTTCAATCTAGGCACAGTATCTATATTGTGTGTAAAGAAATAACTCTAATGCAAACATCGGTCTTTAATTGTCTTCAAATTAATCCATCCAGGTAATTGCAACGAGCGATTTTATGGACAATCGGCCCTTGATGAGAAGACTTGGAATTGAAATGTTTTGTTCCTCTGAAGGTCAAATGTTTTGTGAGAAGGGAAGCTGGAGTGTAAAAAAATCTTCAGAGGCCCTGTTGTGTTTGGAGAATCTACTTTCTCTAGTAGTTTCAGTTCTTTCAGATTTGATATTTAGAAAAAAAATCAGGGCTGAAGATATGATAAATTTTCTTAAATAACGTTAAAAAGGATCGGGATTCAAATCGTGATAGAATTTTATTAAAAATGTTAAAATTCTCGAATTATTTATTTAATTACCTTTATATTAATTGCGTATATTTTTAATTTTACCATTGAGTTCCACAGTCATCTCAGTGGTTCTTACGAATCCCACAGGTCCTCCAGCTAGGTGAGGAGTTTTTACAGGGCAGAGGCAAAAACTTGTCACAATATCAGTATCAAGATACATTCTGGAGGTACATTCAGGAGGAATTGCTCCAAAGAAAATCATAAGGGAAAATTGGATTTATGGCATGATTTATTAAAAGAAATTATACAATTGAGGGGGGGGGGGGTTATCTACAAATGCTTAAATTTCTCTTTCTCATGAATGAAGTCAAGATTCCAAAAATCCAGTTAGCCAAAACAAGTCGCACTTGTTGATTTATCCGTCCAGAAGCAACATATTTCACATCCAACAGAAGGACGTCAACTTTTCTTAACAGACTATACATGCTGAATGGTAAATACATTGTTATTTTATTTTACTTGCTTCCCCACCGAGGTTGAATCTGTAACGCTGCGTGTGGCAACGCGACATTTCTTTTATCAAAGAGCTCTACTCTCCAAAAGCAGAAGAAAGGTGCATTATACTAAATCAAGTTCTGTGGCAATTGTATGGGACGACGAGACTCGGAATTGAAATGTGAGGGTCAAGTGGTCTATGAGCAGGAGGGGAAAGTGAGGTTTAATAGATCCTGCCGAGGCTGAAGAGTCTTACTTTCTGTATCAGTAGCACTTCTGGATGTGACACTTATAAGAAATCAGATTGGAGGATGAGGGCGTTCAGGGTAATTAGAGCTCTTACATGGACGTATTTAGGTCAGGATTACGATACCATTGTCGATGATAGCATCCATGGATCGGTTTTTGTGCTGACGAGCACATAATAAGCGCAAAACTGGTCCATGGATGTTGTTACTTGCAATGGGAGCGGATTCTTAATTTTGGGAACGCCGCAAACAGGCAGGCTATGTGACTGTAACACATTTAGGTTGTTCGAAACGCATCGTGTCCAGGGCGGCAGCCCGAAATAAAATTACACACAAGCTTGAGCAGAATCCAGGAGAAATTTCCAGGGAAGTTCTCTTGGAATCCAGGAGAAACTTACTCCTACATATACGCTAGTGGAACGGGAGAGAAGTAAGCCGGGCTCTATGAGCAGGAGGGGATTAATATTCCAAAGTTAAAGAAATATTTCTATAAAAAATAGAAATATTGAAAATGAAATATTCTACAATTGAATTTTCTTAAAATATTTAAAATCTGAAATACTGGCATCTGCATGTAATCTATATAGCTCTTTAATCTTCGAAAATACTTTTATATTCATTACATTTATATTTTGCCTTTTTAACACTTTACAACAAAGTTGTTATTAACACTTTACAACAAAGTTGAAAAGTGTTTATGACTTTGTTCATTCTGTCTGTCTGTCTGTCTGTCTGTCTGTCTGTCTGTCTGTCTGTCTGTCTGTCCGTTAGCACGATAACTGCCGTAAAAATGAGTTTATCAAAATGAAATTTTAGTATGTTGTTCAGACGGTCTGTAGGACCTATGGGAATATAAATAAATAATATCACCCAATTAGTTTTTTATTGAACCCGGGTTGAAAAAATGAAATACATTGAACCCTATGGGACCTAATTTTTCAAACATTTTTTAAGTAAATTTAAAATTCACGAATTGCTTCGAAATTTTTAGGAAATATTCACATTATCCGATAGAATATATAAAAAAAATTCAGTAAAATATGTTAAGTAGTTTTTTAATTAAAAAAATTATTTAATATAGGGAAAAAAACAAATTCAATTAAATTCTGACTTTGGGATATCTTCCAGAAAGAAAAGAGAGAGATATTATATAATAAATATCTCTCCATTTGTTTAAACGTTTTGCATATGGGAGTGGCTTCATATTATAAAATAAATTTGGTAGATAACAATTTTTCATTTTTTTTAAATTTTATATAACTCTTCATGATAAATTTAATTGATGGCATTTTAAATGCACTTTCCTACGTTCTAGAGAGTTAAAATTTGGTACACAGCTTAAATTTGTTGAACATTTTATTCGACAAAATTTGATGGATCTTTAAATATAGATCATACATTTTTTTCGAAATGGCCTGAAAATAATCCCCGTTCACTTCTATAAATCATTGGTATAATATTGTTAAAAATTCTGATGTGGACAGTACATGTCTTTCTCTGCAGACTCATATTCGTTCTCTTTATTTATTCAATGATAATTTGAGTTTATCTGCACAACATAAGTATTTTAAATGACATTGAATTTACACGTTAAACTTAAATTTGGTTCTTATTTGATAGCTGGACTTATTGTCAAAGGTGGCGTAGCGAAAACGCGAAAAAACTAGAATATCTCAAGAACGGCTAGTCCTAGAGTAATGGGGTTAGTCATATTCTTTTTGTTGTCAAAAATCACATATAAAATAGGAATTTAATTGATATAATTGAGCACACGTAGTCTTTTATTTTTATATATAACGATTTTTGCTGGCCATTTCGCAAAAATAGCCCGTTCCTTTTTCTCGAATCGTACTAGAATAACCTACAAATGATTTATATACAAAATTTTGTTAAATTTGGTATATAAATCACTTGTAGGTTATTGAAATATTATACTCCAAATTTTGTTAAATTTGGTTCATTAGTTATTAGCTAGAGTGGATAAAGGCAATTTCTGCGGCCATTTTTCAAAGAAGGCAGATTCTTTCATTACGAATCGTACTATAATCTAATGAACATCAGGATTTCCCACAAAAAACATACCTACCAAATTGTATGAAATTCGGTCCATTAGTTTTTCAATTAGAGTGGATGTAATATCCACACAGACACACAGAAACATACACAGATACACCCTTACACACACAGACGTCTTCCTAAAAGTAGTTTTTTCGTGTTCTAGAAGTCCCAAAACGTGTAGATCCTTTGAAAATTCGAGTTCCGATCTTCGGCACGATTCCAATACTTTGAGTACATACACATACACATATATATTATCTGTGTATTATCTGTATATCTAAATTCCGTGCCTATGCAATTACAATAGTTGTGATTTTAAATGATCCCTAAACTTTTATTATTTCTTCAAGGAAGCCTAATTTTAACATATGCAGAATGCAAATATCTCAAGCGATTGTAAGATGAATTACATAAGAATTACTGAATTTTTTTCACACAAAATTATTTAGCTCTGGAGTCTGGAATACAAGTTATATGAATGAAATATTCATTGATTTTGCATAAAGAATCAGATGATTTATATTTCGATACAGTTTTAAGTATTTAAGTATAATAAATTACTGTAGTACTGTGATAATGTAAAAGATATTACCACTGAATGAATCACATTTTAGAAATTTTTAAATGAAATTACATTTCAGTTGGAAAGTGTTTCATAATCAATGCTTATGCATGATTGATCTTTCTTGTTATTATTCCTTCACGTTCACATTTATTTTTTTCTTACTTTCCTTATATACACAAGTTGTAAAGGGAAAGTGCTGTGGCGCGATCAAAAATTCGAATTCGAGTTATCGGCGGAGGACCACGTTTTAAGCATTCTTGAACTCACATTTATCGTTTTTAACACTTTACAACAAAGTTGAAAAGTGTTTATGACTTTGTTCATTCTGTCTGTCTGTCTGTCCGTTAGCACGATAACAGTCGTAAAAATGACTTAATCAAAATGAAATTTTAGTATGTTGTTTGGACAGTCTATAGGACCTATGGGAATATAAATGGATAATACCACCCAATTAGTTTTGGACTGAACCCGGGTTGAAAAAATGAAATGCATTGAACCCTATGGGACCTAATTTTTCAAACATTTTTTAAGCGGATTTAAAATTCACAAATTGCTTCGAAAATTTTAGGTTATATTCAAAAATTGTTCCATAAAATATATAAAAAAAAAATCAGCAAAATATATTCAGTAGTTTTTTAAATAAAAATTAAAATAACAATTACACCTCTTATATGAAGCGATCACGTGACCCACTTCAAAATGAAATATGGCATCCATCTTGTCTCAAAATCGTGATTTTTAAAGTTCTTTTTAATTCATATTGAGTGTTGTATCCGTCCTAAAACCGCTTTATTTTTGCTTAAATTCTGTGCTACTGAAACAACGCAATTACAATATATTTCAGTTTAAATGATCATCCAAATTTGATTATTTCTACAACGAAGCCTGTTTTTCACTTGTTTCACTTCAAAATTATTTAGCTCATGGGGTCTGCATAGCTGATATGAATGAAATATTCATTGATTTTTGCAGAGAGAAAGACGATTTTTTTCGATGAAGTTTTAAGCATAGAATTTAATTACTTGTAGTTCCATGGTCTTAATTTTTAAATAAAGTAAATTATTATAGTATTGTGATGAATGAAATGAATGGGGAAATGTTATGAATGAAATGCTGCTTTAATAGAGAGAACCAGGCGTGTTATTTTTTCTATGACGTCATTTGAATGAATTTCAGCTGTTTTCGATGAAGTTTTCAAATACAATAAATTATCGTAGTATTATGATAATTTTAAAAATATTACCGAGGAATGTATCGCATATTAGAGATGTTTAAACCAGGCAATTTATATTTCAATGCCGTTATTTGAATGAAGTTCATTTTTTTCGATGAAGGTTTAAATTTTCAAATATAATAAATTAATGTAGTATTGTGATAAGTTTTAAAATATTACCGAGGAATGTATTGCATTTTAGAAATGTTTAAATAAAATTGCATTGCAGTTGGAAAGTGTTTCATAATCAATGCTTTAAGCATGATTGATCTTTCTTGTTGTGGTGATGTCGGTGTGTATGTGCTTATGTGTGTGTATGTGTGTGTGTGCTAGGGTGTGTGCGCGTGCGTGCGTGTTTTGACGCAATATGTCACGAACGATGAAGCGTTTCTTTAATAATTTGGCACAATCAGTGAATACTGGAACTGTGTTTATTTTAAACGAAATCGTATGTTAGGAAGAACCCCAATTTTTGAATGAATTTCTGAAAATATCATTAAAACATCAGGATCTGAAATGCTGTTAAATAAATATAATCACGTTATACGTATTAGAAAACGAATGGTACCCACTTTTAGAATGGTAACAGGCACCGTTCTCACGATATGACACGTTTCTAAAAAAATTATTAAAAAAAATTAACAAGAAAGATCAATCATGCTTAAAGCATTGATTATGAAACACTTTCCAACTTCAATGCAATTTTATTTAAACATGTCTAAAATGCAATACATTCCTCGGTAATATTTTAAAACTTCTCATAATACTACATTGATTTATTATATTTGAAAACTTAAACCTTCATCGAAAAAAATGAACTTCATTCAAATGACGGCATTGAAATATAAATTGCCTGGTTTAAACATCTCTAAAATGTGATATATTACTCGGTAATAATTTTAGCATTATCATATTACCACGATAATTTATTATATTTAAAAACTTCATCGAAAACAACTGAAATTCATTCAAATGACGTCGCAGAAAAAATAACACGCCTGGCTCTCTCTAAAAAAGCAGCATTTCATTCATAAATAATTTCCCATTCATGTTATCACACATGTACATCACAATACTATAATAATTTATTTTATTTAAAAATTAAGACCATGGAGCTACAAGAAATTTAACTCTATGCTTAAAACTTCATCGCAAAAAATCGTCCTTCTCTCGGTAAAGTCAATGAATATTTCTTTCATATCAGCTATGCAGACTCCATGAGCTAAATTCTTTTGCGTTAAAAAAATACAGCAATTCCTATACAACCCATCCTACATATTTTGCTGTTTACATTTTACATAAGTGAAAAATAGGCTTCGTTGTAGAAATAATCAAAGTTGGATGAGCATTTAAACCAAGGGCGGATCCAGCTTTGGCGCCAGGAGGGGTCACATAGTCGTGGTCAAGTCAAGAACTTATAATTTAATTTTGATAACAATAGATACAAGTAAAAAGTAGGTATTTTATTAATGTACGTAAGTACTGTACTTAAAAATATTTATTCTTTATTGTACACTTGAAAAACTTAACACATAATAACTTGTACATTTACACGTACATATTGCCATCTTCTCTTGAAGACATCCAGAGAAGCACTATCACGTACGGAATGAGGCAGCCTATTTATATTCCATAACCGTGGTGAATGATTTGTCATAACAGCTAGAGGTATGTCGAGGGGTATGACGCAAAACTCCGCAAAAGTGAAGAGGTGGTACGACAAGGGTTTCCAACAAACAAAATAGAAACAGACAAAATACATATATTTAAATAACAAAATCAATTTTTCTTTTACGTCTTCTCCCGAAACGCGTTATTACGTCATTTACGTCAATGGGTACGTTTTTATGAACGTGGAGAAGTGCCAGTCCGGTTAGGCGATCTTCAACCATTGAAGATCTTAGCCACGATTTAATTCTGCGCAACGTAGAGAAAGACCTTTCTGCTGTCGCTACACTGACAGGTAGTGTAGCCATAATACATAAAAATTTTCTTATATTAGGATACATATCGATGTCACAATTTAAAATAAGATCAGAAATCGACTGCGGTATGTCCTGGCTCCGCTGCCACGCCTGCCACTTCACCATCCACAGCCGATATTCATTTACAATGACAGAAACTGGAGTGTTATCTAGTAATAATGTATAGTCGGTAGCTAGTTGTTTCACAGTTTCAATGTCTTCATTACTATATTCGCTTTTTGGCATGAAAACGCTTAGCTGAAACAAATTAAGTACATCAGGAGACAGGCGGTCCTGGAGATCACTTATTATTGAATCTAGAAGAGGGATGTATATAGCTCTGCGGAAATACTCTTCAGCAGATTGAGCAGGTTGGTTATTGGCCCTATGTATTTGTTTTGATACTATTCTGGGGCATTTAATTTCTACATCTAGCTGCTCAGCTACTTCTTTAGCCTCTTCAAAAAGCTGTCGGTAGATTACGTCCACATTTTCTCTTTTATTTTGTAAAACACTTAAAGTATCATTAATAGCGTCCGTAGCTTTTTTTAAATCAATTGAGTTCGATTGCAGTATTCTGCTTAAAGATACAGTAGTACCTGAAAAATAAAAAGTAAGTGACTGTGACTGTAGTGCATAAACTAAGAATTTATAACTTAATATAAACGGTATGTACTCGTAGCATAAAATATTAACAAAACAACAACATAATTTTAAAGTAGGTTTAGTATACTCGTATAAGTTCATTTGCCAAACAATAAGAAATAAAATAATTTAGGGAAGTACCCACCTAATACATCACTTAAACAGATGGAGGATATAATAAAGTCAGAACTGCGCAATGTTTGCAGCAAGCAATGCGCTTCATTGGCAGTTTTATTGTCTTGCCAAGCAGAAATCTTCTCCAGAGCGCTACAAATTTTGACTAAGTTGTCTCCTTGAAATTGAAGATGCCCATCATGCCTCTCTACCCAACGTGTCTCACAAATACCTTGCATGGCAGCTCCGAGTTCTATTTAAAAAATTTCATGCCTCTTAGCGGATGCATTGGCAAATGCCACAACTTTTCTCATTGTGCCAGATGTATTGCGACAGGAAACTACTTTGGATGATCTTGCCAATGAGTTATTGAGCACATGGTTGTTGCACGGGCAACGTTTAGCATGAATGGCTATTTTCATCAATTCTTGCACTGCACCTTTTGTATCTGATGCCATAACCGAGCAGCTGTCAGTTCCAACACCCACACACCAAGATAAATCTAAGTTAAATTTGGTACACAGATTTTCAACGATTTTCGCCAATGCTGCACCTGTCAATCGAGGCTCTATGTCACCTGAATTGTTGTCTTCACGTCTAAGAGCATCGTAGGTATCACAAAAAGTCACAAAATGTTCCTTAATAATACCATCATGCAAATATCGGAATGATAGGCTCAGCTGTGAGATATGTGATATATCTGTTGTTTCATCGAACAAAATTGAAAAATATTTAGCTTCCGCACATTCTGTAAAATGTTTTCCTGGATGATTTCTGCGCAAACATCTATCAACTCATTTTGTACAGTCTTGCTGATGTACGTGGCGTTGGATTTTGAAGATTCTAAATGTTGCTGCAATGCAATATCGCCAGAATCAATACGGAATTTTAAAAGGGCTCTAAAATTCCCTTCATCGGCTACTACGCTGTCATAGTTCAGCAATTTACCATCGTCGCGATGGCCACGTAACGATATATTTTGATGGCCACAAAATATTATAGTTTTTACGGTTGGTCGCAAACGTTCTCTATTTTCATTTATTTGTTTCAGTCTTTGACTATTTACTTGGTTCATTATGTTAATTTCCGGTTTATGAAAACTCAATAAAAAGTTCTTCCCTGCTTCGACAGCTAATTCGTGGTATTTGTTTCGCTGGTGTGTTAGCAGAACACCATTTTCACCTAGCAAATTATCGAAAGCTTTTAATGGTTCTTTTACGAGTCGACATAAAGGTGTTTTTGTCTGTATACCACCTCCAGGAGCTACGACAAACAAAGCACAGTACTTGCAGTAAAGACCCTGGTCTTTATGCGACAAAACAAGCCAGTGAAACTTGTCAAGGTGAGACTTCTGAGCATATTTTTTGGTTTGTTTTCCTTTTTTATTAACAACACAATGCGGGAAAGTATAATTAGGGGGAGGATGCCAATGCTTTTCAAGCAACATAGCTTTAGTTGAATCATCTATATTTCCCCCTATATAACTCAGCTACTTCCAAGCAATATCTGAAGCAAACTTTGGTTGAGAAAGTCTTTATCTGATCAGAATCAGAAGTCGATGTATATATTGTAGGCTGAATATCGTTAGTAACAGGAGAGCATGTTTTTTCTTCATCTATGGTTAATGTAGGCAATGTAGCTGTAGAAGCAGAAGCATCGGCAATACAATTATTTTCATCTGTAGTTGTTGTAGGTGAATTTTTCGAGTGAGCAATCTCAAGCCTTGGTTTCTTTGGGAAAAATGAATCTATTTTTTTTAATGAACGTTTCAATCCACCACTACCATCTCCTTTTCCCTTAGAATCACCCTGCAAGCAAAACCATGCAAATTTCACCATGCACATTTCACACTCCACAACAGACAACAGACTGTTGAAAATACATATTAAATATATATACATAAAAACACCCACATTCGCTATGGTACAGGCTGGTGGCGCAGGCGCATTACCTCACAAACAAAGCAAAACCATGCAAATTTCACACCCCACATCAGACAACAAACTTTTGTAAACATATGAGTTATAAGTACATAAAAACATAATAATATAGGTAGTTTTACAGTCCACTGCATTTTCCATAAAGACCTTACTTAAGTTTAGGCCCCTACACGAATTTTTATTAGGTAGGTACTTACATCAAATAGGTAATACCTACTTACTTTAGGTAAGTATAGTGTTAAACAAGCAAAGCAATTTCAGGTTCTCTAATATTTTATAGTTATTAAAAATCTGTAATATACAAATAAAGTAAAAAGTAGTAGGTAGGTAGATTACTATTTACTTGTTGTAAATGCATGCCTGTTAATGAAGCGCAATGTTTTTGTGTCGCGCAATAGTTTGCATCGAAGTTTTCGCTAGGTGCTTTTAAAAACTTTAACCAAGATTATTTTTAAGTTTATGCATCATGCTATATTCATTCTGTTGGTTGCTCTCTTATTTTATTTTTAAAGAGCATGAAAATCAGTGTGGTCACGACGACGATACACTTGATTTCATTGTGTGAATTTATCTAAGATTTTAGGTTAGGTCAGTAAGCTTAATGCTCTTCAATCTCCCTCGTCCAAAAAAAATATATAAGTAGGTACATAAGTCACGCAGCACTCTTTCAGTAAGTAGGTACCTACATATCTACCTATGAGGTACTTTATGAGCATTAACAACAATAACATTTAAGTTAAAACACACGCACTGGAATAATGAGAAACTGATTACTTACCATTTCTTGTAATTAATGAATTTGCAGCAGCAATTTTTAAGAATACTTATAAAGGTACACTTATAAACACATTATAGGTAGAAAGAAATTTTAGTTTTTTAACTTAGAACTATGTTATGATATGTTGAAGTTTAGTCGTTCCGATTCCGATTGAGGTTAGGTCTAGCTAGACGTTACGTAGTCGACAAGCGCGCGCAAGTGTGGCGCGGTAAAATTCAAATTTTCGATGCGTTCGTTCCCAAACGTTTGCCATCATACAAAGTTATTATATTATATTAAATTAATTAAATATTGAAGGTATGTAGTTACATAAAATCTGTATATAAATAAAATCATTATGTTCAATTAGTGGTCCACCTAAGTCCTGGAACCAGCTCAGGGGGGGGGGGGGGGGGGGTCATGACCCCCCCCCCGGATCCGCCGTTGATTTAAACTCATATATATTGTAATTGCGTTGTTTTAGTATGTAGATGCACAGAATTTAAACCAAAATAAAGTGGTTTTAGGACGAATACAACACTCAATATGAAATAGAAAGAACTTTAAAAATCACGATTTTGAGACAAGATAGATGCCATATATCATTTTGAAGTGGATCACGTGATACTTTCATATCATGGTCACGTGATCGTTTCATATAAGAGGTGTTATTATTATTTTAATTTTTATTTAAAAAACTACTGAATATATTTGGCTGAATTTTTTTTATATATTTTATGGAACAATTTGAATATTACCTAAAAATTTCGAAGCTATTTCTGAATTTTAAATCCGCTTAAAAAATATTTGAAAAATTAGGTCCCGTAGGGCTCAATGTATTTCATTTTTTCAACCCGGGTTCAATCCAAAACTAATTGGGTGATATTATTCATTTATATTCCCATAGGTCCTACAGACCGTCTGAACAACATACTAAAATTTCATTTTGATTAAGTCATTTTTACGGCAGTTATCGTGCTAACGGACAGACAGACAGACAGACAGACAGAATGAACAAAGTCATAAACACATTTCAACTTTATTGTAAAGTGTTAAAAATGACATAAAATTAAAACTTTGTAATTATTATCCAATAGGTTCATCTTCCATATGCAACATTATGCTGTTGTTGTTGAGACCTAGACCGCCCGACCTACCAGAAAGGTGTAAGGTAACCGTTTGGACGGCCGGGAAGTGCCACCCAATTTAGACCGGAACCCAGTGGGGGACGGTACCCTCCTTACCCTACCACCAACCTCTCGGAAGGACTTATGGACCCACATGTTTAACGTGATCGTGCTCCGCATGAACACGGCGGCAGTTGTGGCAGCGTGCAAATCCAGCGCGCAAACCACCAGGCTACCGCGCCCGAAATGGCCAACAGCACGCGGTGTTCCCAGCTGGTCACCCACCCAAGTACTAACCGCACCCGATGCTGCTTGACTTGGGTGATCTAACGAGAACCGACGTTTTCAGCACGGTAAAGCCGTTGGCCGTGCAACATTATGCGACAAATCTGTTAGTATTATTCTCGTGAATCGAATTCCTTCTAGTATACTAGAGGATGCTTTCTGTAATATTTTTACTTTTTGAAATCAAAGAATTCGCCAACAATTAATTTAATTAATCTATTAATTATTTTGATGAGGATTTTACGTGTAAGTGTGAATAAGTCATTTTGTTTGGACTAAAACGTTTTCAAAAGTGCTAAATTTGAATGCATGTCATGTTTAATTCAATAGTTCATTGGCACAATGTGTTTTTTATTGTTCAGCACAATTATAATACATTGTGCTGCCGATCTAGTACGCATCATTATATTGCTGCGAAAAAAGTCACGTTATAGCGTTATGTACGGAAAGTCATGTGCTGCTCACATCAGATTTTTTTTAATAGGGTATAACTCTAAAAACAAAAAAATCTGATGTGAGCAGCACATGACTTTCCCTGCAGACCTATATTAACGTTCTCTTTATTTTAATTAAATTTATTTCACTTTTAATTCAATTTTCGTTCTCATTCGATAACCGGACTTATTTTCAAAGGTGGCGTAGGGAAAGTACGATAAACTAAAATATCTCGAGAACGGCTAGTCATAGTGTAATGGGGTTGGTCTTATTCTTTTCGTCGTTAAAAATTACGTATTAAATCAGCATTTAGTGGATATATTTGAGTATACCCAGTTTTTTATTTTAGATTTTGGCAATGTTTGCGGGCCATTTTGCAAAAAAAGGCAGGTTATTTTTTTCCGAATCGTACCAAAATCTAATCAGCACCAGGGTGACCTATACGTGACTCATCTACCGAATTTTGTGAAATTCGGTCCATTAGTTTTTCAGCTACAGTGGATACAAGCTTTTACGGGCCATTTCACAAAAAAAGCGGGTTCTTTTATTCCGAATCGTACCCAAAACTAATCAGCACCAGCCTCGCCCACAAGTGACTTACCTACAAAATTTTGTGAAATTCGGTCCATTAGTTTTTTAGTTAGAGTGGATACAAAATCTGGACACACAGACAGACACACAGACACACAGACATACACACAGACGTCACGCTAAAAATGGCTTTTTCGTATTCTAGAGGTCTCGAAACGTGTAGATCCGTCGAAAACTCGAGTTGCGATTTTCGGCATGATTCCAATACTTTCCCTATACATTACCATGTATTGCAGGGAAAGTAATTATACTCAAGCGTGCAGTGTACGTCAACATATAATTAAAGTAATTTACATAATCACTTACTGAAATGGTATGAGTATCTAATAAAATCCGAAAACTATGAGTTATTACTGCGAGTTAAAATATTTGGAGAGTATGAGTTTGAACTCGATAATCCCATAAAATTATGTTTCACATATTATTCAGGTCCATCTGTATCGTAATAGTATCAGAATGGTATAAACATGTTTATTACTATAAGCTTTCGTTCACGAGTGATTCTCTTAAAATTATACTTAAAAATTCTATATGAGTTACTTTTTACTTTCCCTGTAATACATGGTAATGTAGGGAAAGTATTGGAATCATACCGAAAATCACAACTCGAGTTTTCGACGGATCTACACGTTTCGAGACCTCTAGAATACGAAAAAACCATTTTTAGCGTGACGTCTGTGTGTGTGTCTGTCTGTGCAATATATGTATCCGCTCTAAAAAATTAATGGACCGAATTTCATAAAATTTGGTAGTTCAGTCACTTGGGTGAGATCCTGGTGCTGATTAGTTTTTGGTAGAATTCGTAAAAACAGAACCCACCTTTTTTTGCGGAATGGCCAGTAAAAATTTCATGTATCCACTCTAGCTAAAATACTAATTGACCAAATTTCCCCAAATTTTGTAAATAAGTTACTTGTAGGATACTCTGGTGCTGATTAGAATTTGGTATGATTCGGAAAAGAAGAACCCACCTTTTATTACGAAATGGCCCTAAAAAATTTCATGTATCCACCCTAGCTAAAATACTACTTGACCAAATTTCCCAATATTTGATAGATAAGTTACTTGTGGGACATTCTGGTGCTGATTAGATTTTGGTACGATTCGGAAAAGTTTTTTACGGATATAGATTTCACAGCGAGTTCAAACTTTCAAATTCTGTCGTTGAAAAACTGAGCTAATTGAAGGTGTATTTTTGAAAGATAAGTAATAAGTATATATCCGGTCATCAGTGAATATATCTCCTAATTTTCTTGATTATATCTGCTTAAACAACAGGATTATGGGATATATAGGCTCATTTTATATACATATGGACTAATGTGAAGAGTCTCTAAAGTTTAACGAAGAAGAAAGATATCAGGGATAAAAGTATAAAGCACCGGAACGTATATGAACGTTTTAAATGTATCAACGCATTTAAATGTATGATTTTTCATTGATGTCAGGGATTAAAGAATTCAAAAATTTCTTGGAGGATTAAACATTTTTAGCGGTAGGTGGGGGGGGGGGAGGTGGGCTTCATGGACCATTATTCTAATGATGTAAATATGATTCAGCAGGGAATATTATATAAGAAACACAGTAACTTTGAAGTAAGGTATTATATAATAAGATTTATACGATTTATAAGAAACACAATAATAAGAAGCACGATAACTGTGGGTTCAGCCGACCTCCAAGCCGCCTTCTTTATATGGCGTTCTTATATGATGCTAAAACAAGAAAACATTAGAAACATTCTATTTCAACCGTCTTATTTCCTCAAGAGAGATACAAAGCATTTTGAATAACAAACGGGCCCAGAAATTATTAAAAAATGATTAATTCGTGTTCTGAGGCTGCTTTGAATATTTTAAATATTTCCCCAAATACCGTTCGTGAGGTTGCAGAGAAAACAGCTTCACCATAACGATATTAATCCTAATATTGAAGTGTCTTCGATGAATTATGGGCATTCTATCCGAGCGTCCTAAATCGTAAAGCCAACTCTAGTGTATGGATACAACTCCGATATAAAATGAATTCTGGACTCAGAGATTGGCGATATTCTTTAACCTTAATTTTTCCATCAATATTAAAATAATAATTATCGTGCAAGTATTACCATCTTAGTGTTCCAAATTAGCACTTAGCAGATGCAAGTCAATTTGAAACACCGATCTTGTATCCAAGACCTACAGAGCGTTATAGTACATTTCGATAAGAAAATAATTTGAATTTCAAATTGTTTCTTAATCACAGTGATAAAAGAGACCGGGCAAATTGCCCTTCAAATATAATAGCTGATACAATCTTGCCAGGACTGGAATTTGTTTTTATCATGCGGTCGGTGAGTCAGAGCTAATACTAATATCACGCCTGAATCATAAAGAAATAATAGGTTGGGCCTTGTTCTGTGCATCAAGGTAGGTTAAAAGTTTTTGTGTTACAGATGCCATCGCATGCTTTCAGCCAGTCGTAGTGCATTTTATCCGAACTCCCGTTGAGATGTACAAAATTATTTCAGGTTCAACCGCCTGCAACTCTAATGTTCCTTAAATGTCAGGACACCTGCACCTCCGCTAATCAATATTATTGCTTTCCATATGGGCTCCTAAGGCAAACATCTATATATACTAATGGCCAAGTGTCCGTCTGTCTGTCTGTCTGTCTGTTCGTCTGTCTGTCTGTCACGCTTTTTTAGGCACTTCCCGAATAGAGAGACTTGCAATGTGGTACACGGCTCTATCGTTCGATAAACCCCTTGGAAAAATCGAATTTTTTGAAAACGTTCTGTAGAGGGGGTGCTCCACACCAAAACGTTCGAAAAGTGAAATGATAGGAAAGCATACTTTGCCATAAGATAGAGACTTCAAATTTGGTGTACTGGTAGATAGTTTGAAAAGAAGAAAGTGTGCAATTTCAGATTTCCAATATTTGCAACTTTAGGGGGTGCCGAACACCACTATGTTCGATTTTCGGAATAAATGAGACACGCTTCTTTTTAAATGTGATAGAGGCTTGATATTTGGTATATGGGCCAATCATTTGATAAGAAACCCAAGACGAACAGAGTTTTTCAAAAATGTTCATTTATGGGTGTGCTCCACAGAAAAACGTTCGAAAGGGGAGATGATAAAATAGTATGCTTATGGATGAGATAGAGACTTTAACTCGGTGTACTGGTAGATAGTTCGAAAGGAAGACGTGCGCAATTTAAAATTTACAATATTTTTTTCTTTAGGGGGTTCCGCACACTAAAATACTCGATTTGCCGAATAAATGTGAAACGCGAATTATTAAAAAAATTGACAGTATTCAGGGGTTGCTTATTGCGAGACTGTTGATTTTCAACGGGTATTCGGCTAGTAGTTACTAAATGACCACCTAAGGCGAAATGTACTTTGCTCTACAAGTAGTGAAACGCTCTATATTTTAATTCTATATTAAATTATAATTCCCACAGAGTGACAGAGAGTATTAAATGTTTAAAAGTAATAATTTTACTTCATCTGATTTTATTTGTTCTTATTTAACTCTGTGGGGACTCGTGACTTCAAGAATGGCTGAAGCAGATTCAGTGGCGGAATTCCCTCCTTTTCCTCGACAACGAACATCATCAAAACACATCACGCTACTGGCACAAGTGTTGCCAAATATTATCTAAAAGTAGCCAAACGAGTCTGAAAAATTCTCCAAATAATAATAATAATAATAATAATAATTATTATTATTATTATTAAGGCGCGGATTTTGATGACCTAAAAATTCACTAAAAATGTCCTTAAAATAGTGAAAAAATGCCTTTAAAAATGCACTTAAAGTTTTACATTATTATGAACTTGAAAAAAGAACGACATGAAAAATAAATTTAGTTAATTCATGATACAAATTTCGAAAGTTTTGAGTAAATACAAATAATTTAAATTGTTGTAATAAAAAATTTATATGTATAAATACCTGACTTCAAACTTTTATTATCCTGAACTGCGATAATTTAATTTCCCATGATAACATCGGAATTACATTGAATTATTAGGTATTTCCTAATGTTCTCAAATGTAAAAGATCTTATATTGTCGGAATATAAGTTTTTATACCGTGAAAATACCTGTTTGCACCACAAAACGGGAAGAAGTGTTGCGGCCCCGGGGGTTTGTTTGTAAAGATGCTAAGACGGGAATTAGCAAAAACACCCATTGCAACAGAAAGTACAGAAAACTAAAAATCCCTAAATATAGGAAATCTTATAAAAATGCTAAATATTGCCTCAAAAATGCTTAAAATGCCCTGAAAATGCTCAAAAATGCCCATAAAAGGGAAAAATTAAAAAAAATGCAAAAAAATGCAGATTTCATCAAAATCCACGCCTTAATAATAATAATAATAATAACCCATTCAGTCGACAACTTTAAGTGAAGCAGCACTTATCCTGCGTCCCCTTTCGAGCCTCCATTTCTTTAACTGTATTCTTTGCATCAGTCTGCACCAGAAGACCTCATCCAATACATCAAGCGTAAAAATGTAAATGGCAGAACCAACGTTTACGTCAATTTTAGAATTGTCTATAAAGATTTTATAAATAAAGTTAATATCATCAGAATAATTTTGAAAGAAAGTAGTTTAGTTGCACCAAAACTGTTGTGGTCGCTAAATTTATTGCTAAGAGGGACAGATAGACAAAGAGACACTGAGTGGGATAGCCCAGTGGTAACGTCCTGTATCTACGTGGAATACAGACGCATTAAATCTGCGAGTCCGAAAGTTCTTCCGAGAGGTTGGTGCACAGGAGAAAGAGAGTACGGCCCCTATGGATATCATCCCTCTGGGTTACGGTGTAATCTGGGTGGTACTGTCCCGGCTTTCCAAACAGATACCTTACATCATCGGGTAGATACAACGCTATGGGTAGAAAGAAGGGAAGATTGAGAAATACCGTGTCTACGCAGAGTACGAACACGTAAAATCTGTAGGTTCGAAAATCCACCCTAGAGGTAATGGGTTAGTAGGGGACGGATGATACGGTTCCTCTGGTTGCCACCCCATTGGGTTTCGATCTAAATTTGGTGGTACTGTCCTGTCCGTCCAAAGAGTTATCTTACACTTTCGGGTAGGTCGGACGGTCTGAGTATGGAAGACAAAGAGACAATCAAATGTTTTAATAAATTTCTCCCGTCCATCCAAATAGCTACTCTAAACTCTCGGGTAAGTCGAACAGTTTGCGTAGCGTAAGATTAAGACAGGGGTATTATTGTCTTTTCATCAGAAAAAATATAAATATTTTTGTAAAATAATTATAGGCTGTGGAGTAATTTAAATATATAAAATGTAGAGACCTTTATATATGGAAGTTAAACAATCTTCATCTAATACAAAAGGGAAGTTAATTATTAAATTAAGTTATTTTCATTAATTTCAAAGTATTCGTGTGCCAAGCAGAATATTTTATTTGAGTTGCGCAAGTTACTGGACTGTCTTCACTAGCGCCCCGAGGTTTTCTGGGGCCCCAAGCGAACTTTCATAAAAATGCCTCATCTGAACAATACGTACAGTTAAAGGTCACGCATCCGAAAATTAGTAATCTGAAAAATCGATTATCCGACAAAGTAATTATGTTGTTTCTACAACTTATAAAAAATATATGCATTTATAAAAGACTATGCGTTAGTCTTTTCACTATAGGTTCTGACAGTTACCTTACACCTTTCTGGTAGGTCGGACGGTCTGGGTCTCAACAACAACAACTATAGGTTCTGGATGCCAACGGCCGTACCGTGCTGAAAACACCGGTTCTCGTTAGATCATCGAAGTCAGACAGCATCGAGCGCGGTTAGTGCTTGGGTGGGTGACCACCTGGGAACACCCCGTGCTGTTAGCACATTTCGGGCGCGGTAGCCCGGTGGTTTGCGCGCTGGATTTGCACGCTGCCACAACTGCCGCCGTGTTCATGCGGAGTACGATCACGTTAAACATGTGGGTCCGTAAGCCCTTCCGAGAGGTTGGTGGTAGGGGAAAGGAGGGTACGGTCCCTGTGGATGCCTCCCCTACTGGGTTCCTGTCTAAATTGGTTGGCACTTCCCGGCCGTCCAAACAGTTACCTTACACCTTTCTGGTTGGTCGGACGGTCTGGGTCTCAACAACAACAACTATAGGTTCTTGAATATAATTTTAGGCCTCGGGTCAACAATATTTTGAGGGGCCTTTGTATGATATAAAATAGTCCCTGGTCCGAAACTACCTTGTCCCAATGGATAATGAGGCCCTGGTTGTAATCGCACCATAGCAATTACAGTATCATGATCTCAATATGCTCTACTACAATTCGGTTGTAGATAAAACGGTGTAAAGAATATGTTGACGTTATAGTATCATGATCTCAATATGCTCAACTACAATTCGGTTGTAGACAAAACATTGTAAAGAATATGTTGACGTTATAGTATCATGATCTCAATACGCTCAACTACAATTCGGTTGTAGACAAAACATTGTAAAGAAAATGTTGACGTTATCATAATCTCAATATGCTCAACTACAATTCGGTTGTAGTCAAAACGTTGTAAAGAACCTGATACAAAAATGCCAATGATAAAATGCAGAATTATATAAAATTCCAAGAAAACTTTGGATTAGGTACAATATATAATACCCTGATGAGTCTTTTAAAAAATTCAAGGTAAGTCTAATAAAAATAATATACAAAATTTTGAGGCACTCTGCAAACATGAGGCCCCAACGGGTCGCTTGGCCTGTTTGGCCCTCCGGACACTCCTGGGTGTCTTGTACATTAATCATTTAACATTTTGAATTTAATATTCAAAGATTTTTACTACTTTCACGAAGTGAATGTCTCAGTTAATAAATACGTAGCTAGATACTCTGCTTCACTTCAATTTTGGGTCGCGATAAACAGACTAGTAAATAATTCAATTGTTTTCAACATTTTCTTGTCAAAAGCAGATGAGAATTGCCACGATGAGTATGCAGATTCAAAATATACGAATTGTATTACTTCAGGGAGAAAGATAGAAAAATAGATTTAAATTTCTCATGCCAGATTTCAAACCCTTTCTCATACCGCCAGATTTTAAACCTTTTCTCATACCACTAGATTTTAAACCCTTCCTCGCTCATTTCTCTTGCTCTCACTGGACCTCATACATTTCAACATGACAAAACACATAGCCGATCTGGGCAATCTTCATTAATTACAGAAATCCGAGCGACTTTTACGACCCTCACCATGGCACAAGAGCGACATTCTACTCATAACTTACCGTGCAGAGCCAAACAGCACAAAAAACGTCTGACACTAAAGTGTCTGTCACAGCTAACAAGGTGACACACACTATTAACGCTCCTCTCCTTCGAAATTCGAAATATGAAATGAATCTTCGTCGATCTTTTTTTTTTTCATTCTCCTCCTTTGAATCAACCAATTCTATCCACGTAGTCTATTAATCAACGTCAACGCTCTGAAATGTGATATCCGATGTAACGTCTGTGGCATCCAACTGCCACAATCGTAGATTAGACTGAGATAAAGTTGTTTAAAAAGACGAGAACCCCAATGGAATTCTACTTTAGAGAAATAATCGAGAGTTGTTGAGTTCCAAATGTCCTCACTTCTAATTAGAGATTTAACGGGGTTAAGATTGTCAGTAGATGGTGACATCCTTTGAACTTCATTTATATTTCATTAGAATTCTATTGAGTAATTTACAGATGTATATCTACATATTTCGGGTATTTAACTTGATTATTTGATTATGTTGAACTTAGGAGCCGGCCGATTGGGGTTTGTGAAAAATACGGAAAAGGAATGGAGAAATGACAGTGAGACTACATTGAAATTTGGAGATGGTGTGAAGTGGAATGTGACTTCGATGTTTTTAACACTTTACAACAAAGTTGAAAAGTTTTTATGACTTTGTTCATTCTGTCTGTCTGTCCGTTAGCACGATAACTGCCGTAAAAATGACTTCATCAAAATGAAATTTTAGTATGTTGTTCAGACGGTCTGTAGGACCTATGGGAATTTAAATGAATAATATCACCCAATTAGTTTTGGATTGAACCCGGGTTGAAAAAATGGAATAGAGCCCTATGGGACCTAATTTTTCAAACACTTTTTAAGCGGATTTAAAATTCACAAATTGCTTCGAAAATTTTAGGTAATATTCAAATTGTTCCATAAAATATATAAAAAAAATTCAGCGAAATATATTCAGTAATTTTTTAAATAAAAATTAAAATAATAATTACACCTCTTATATGAAACGATCACGTGACGACGATATGAAAAGATCACATGACCCACTTCAAAATGATATATGGCATCCATCTTGTTTCAAAATCGTGATTTTTTAAGTTCTTTTTAATTCATAATGAGTGTTGTATCCGTCCTAAAACTGCTTTATTTTTGCTTAAATTCTGTGCATCTACATACTGAAACAACGCAAATACAATATATTTGAGTTTAAATGATTATCCAAATTTGATTATTTCTACAACGAAGCCTATTTTTCACGTATGTAAAATGTAAACAGCAAAATATGTAGAATGAGTTGTATTAGAATTGCTGTATTTCTTTAACACAAAATAATTTAGCCCATGAAGTCTGCATGGCTGATATATTTCAATGCCGTCATTTGAATGAAGTCATTTTTTTCAATGAAGGTATAAATTTTCAAATACAATAAATTAATGTAGTATTGTGATAAGTTTTAAAATATTACCGAGGAATGTATTGAATTTTAGACTTTTTTAAATAAAATTGCATTGAAGTTGGAAAGTGTTTCATAATCTATGCTTTAAGCATGATTGATCTTTCTTGTTCAATATTATTAGAGGTTTAGTAAGGTTTCGCTCAGTGAGGCTTGATTCGACGAGATTCATCAGGTACGTTGGTGATGACTGTAGGAAAGCTTTGGTTCTTGAGCTATTCCTACAGCTTGTCTTGTTTGAGCTGATTGTGTTGTGTGCTCATGAGAGTGACTTTAGGCTGTTTATTTCCGTGTTAATTCCATTTACTTTTCAGGGAGAAGGGTGATAGAGAAGGCTTTGTGTAGCCTAATGATATATAGTGGTTAAATTATTGTGTTCATTTTCTCTGAGGTAGGTAATTGACAGTGCAATTTTCTCCATTATTGTTTGTTTGATAGCACTTTTTGTGCCCATTGCGTCCTGAACTGTAGTGCTGTGCCATCGGCTTCGATAGCCGGTTACCTCTGGCTCGTATCAGAGGCATAATGACGGCACGACGATGTGTGGATAAGGTGCTGCGGCCGGTTGCACGGGCCTACCTTCAGCGGTTGCAAAGTGCTGTTTTCCAACATGATAACGCGTGACCGCACATGGCAACAATAGAACAACAATAGAAGTTACAATCAATGGAGGAAGCTGATAATTTGAAATGATATATATGTGAAAGCATAGAGGTAAAAAAGAGTTAAAATTTCATATTAAGAAAATGCCAATATCGTTTGTGATAATAATCCAGGTGGCGCTGAAGTAAGATAAGCAGTCCTGTATTGTATGTATTTCTAGCAAATGGCCTAAAATATTTACTCAAACTGTCAATTTTGTAAAAAAAATTATTAGCGCAATGCAAAGTAGAACTGAAACAATAAAGAGTATTCCTACATATTCAACATTATTTTACCTTTCAATTTATTTTTTATCGTCATATATTCTGTACTCTGTGAAAATACAAGTATGAAAAAGTGCTGGTTAATTATACTCATTAGGGAACCCTTAATTTAAAAATAATCAAAAATACATATTCTAAATACTACACCAATATCGTTTGAGATAATAATTCAGGTGGCGCTGAAATAAGATAAGCAGTCCTGCATTGTATGCATTTCTAAGACAAATGGCCTAAAATATTTACTTAAACTGTCAATTTTGTAAAAAAAAATATTAGCGCAATGCTAAGTAGAACTGAAACAATAAAGAGTATTCCTACATATTCAACATTATTTTACCTTTCAATTTATTTTTTGGGGTCATATATTCTGTACTCTGTGAAAATACAACTATGAAAAAGTACTGGTTAATTATACTCATAATTAGGGAACCCTTAATTTAAAAATAATCAAAAATACATATTCTGAATACTACACCAATATCGTTTGAGATAATAATTCAGGTGGCGCTGAAATAAGATAAGCAGTCCTGCATTGTATGCATTTCTAAGACAAATGGCCTAAAATATTTACCTAAACTGTCAATTTTGTAAAAAAAAATATTAGCGCAATGCTAAGTAGAACTGAAACAATAAAGAGTATTCCTACATATTCAACATTATTTTACCTTTCAATTTATTTTTTGGGGTCATATATTCTGTACTCTGTGAAAATACAACTATGAAAAAGTACTGGTTAATTATACTCATAATTAGGGAACCCTTAATTTAAAAATAATCAAAAATACATATTCTAAATACTACACCAATATCGTTTGAGATAATAATTCAGGTGGCGCTGAAATAAGATAAGCAGTCCTGCATTGTATGCATTTCTAAGACAAATGGCCTAAAATATTTACTTAAACTGTCAATTTTTAAAAAAAAATTATTAGCGCAATGCAAAGTAGAACTGAAACAATAAAGAGTATTCCTACGTATTCAACATTATTTTACCTTTCAATTTATTTTTATCCCCATATATTCTATACTCTATCCTACAACTATGAAAAAGTACTGGTTAATTATATTCATAATTAGGGAGCTTTTAATTTAAAAATAGTCAAAAATACATATTCTAAATACTACGCCTTTCTGTTGTGTCAACTAACAATATAGCAGCTACTTTATTAACACTATAGCAACACCTAGGATACAATTTTCAAAGCATTATGGCATTTCCAAACGTTTCATCCATAGTAGTTTTATACCCTTCTTTCTAACTCTATGTGTGAAATATATTATAATAAATAGTATGAATTCGCATAAATTACCTGATTGCATCCAATGCATTAGCTTAGCAGACCTGTTGCATTGGAAGCAATCAGCTACAAAATGGATAAAATGGAGACATTTTTGTAAATAACAATCTGCACATAAAATCTCTTAAAAAACATTTTCTTTTTCATTGACACTTATTGTGATTGAATAGACGTGATTAGCGATAAAGGTTATATTTCATTTTAGCCTTGAAACCTATTTTATTAGCAGTATACCAGTTCTTCGTACGGAATATGTAATATGAAGGAACTTAAAATTCACAATCATGAGCAAATTCATGTGCAAATTATTGTAAATGAGATTGTTATTCAAAACATTCTATTAAAATATTTAAATTAATGCTCCTAAGAAAAAGTTTGAGAATCTCTATTCTCGCTATACAAAATTATCTTGACAGGCAGATCTGTAGATAAAAACATCCTAGTCCCGTTTGTAAACAAATTAAAAAAAATTGATGTGGACATGACTTTCCCTGCAGACTTATATCCACGTTCTCTTTATTTTAATTAAATTTAATTCAATTTTAATTCAATTTTAATTCAATTTTCGTTCTCGTTTGGTAACTGGACTTATTTTCAAAGGTGGCGTAGAGAAAATACGAAAAACTAAAATATCTCGAGAACGGCTATTCCTAGTGCAATGGGGTTGGTCTTATTCTTTTCTTCATTAAACATTACGTATAAAACAAGCATTTAATGGATATATTTGAGCATACGTAGTTTTTTATTTTAGATTTTTGCGATTTTTTTTTTTTGGGGGGGGGGCATTTTGCATAAGAAGGCAGGTTATTTTTTTTCCAATCGTACCAAAATCTAATCAGCACCAGGGTGACCCACAAGTGACTTATCTACCGAATTTTGTGAAATTCGGTCCATTAGTGTTTTAGTTAGAGTGGATACAAGATCTTCACAGACAGACAGACAGACAGACACACAAACATACAGACAGACACACACACAGACGTCACGCTAAAAATGGTTTTTTCGTATTCTAGAGGTCTCGAAACGTGTAGATCCGTCGAAAACTCGAGTTGCGATTTTCGGCATGATTCCAATACTTTCCCTAAAATTACCATGTATTCCAGGGAAAGTAAAAATAGGAAATAGAATCAATATATGCCAAAATAAAAGTTCTGAAAGTGAATGGGAAGATACTATTTATATTCTCGAATATTAGAAGATATACCCGTGTATTAGTAGGAGATTATCCGTACAAAAATCTTTGCAAAAATAAAACAGATGACGTAATAAATTGAAAATATTAATAATTCCCCTGATGTTTAAACCTTAATGCCGTAATTCAAAGCGCTAAAATTGTATGGAACGGTATACCCGTACTACTTATATTATCGTGACTTAGAAGATACACTCGTGTATTAGCAGAAGATTACCCGTGAAGATGAGACAAAAATACATACAGACAGATATATTTTCAATTTTATTTATATAGATAGACTAAGGATACGTGCATTACGTTATTGCATGAATTTTTACTTTCCTTATATACATAATGTACAAGGAAAGTATTGTGACGGGGTCGAAAATTCGAATTCGAGTTTTCGACGGGAGAGCACGTTTCAAGCATCCCTGATCACGAATCAAACATTTTTGAGGTGATGTCTGCGTGTGTGTGTGTGTGTGTCAGATTGAGCCTGTGGAGACGATATCTCACGAACGAATGGAGCGATTCGAATGAAATTTGGTAAAAAAATTACAATCCGTGAATACTGGAAGCCTATTGTTTTTAAACGAAATCGAATGTTTAGAACCCCTTAAATTTTCCAGTGATATTTTGGAAAAATCATCAAAAAATCAAAACCTTTAATAAAGTTACGGAAATAGACATTTCTAATGTAATGTTTCCATAGAAAACGATTGGCATGAACTTTAGAATGCTAGCACGAACCGTTCTGGAGATATTGCACATTTTTCAAATAAATTTATCAAAAAATCCCATAAATTAAAACAAGAAATTAACTGTTGAGAAACATGTTCACATTTCATATGTAATATCATGCGATAAATTGGGTGAAGTCATTCTCGTGGATCTAGCTCGTTCCATTCATGAGAAAAGATACTTTGAGTAATTTGTATGTATGTGCATGTAAGCGGCAATAGTCATTTACATGCTATAAGAATAACTTCTTTCTCCGTCCATTATGCTTGGCGATATTTTGGCGACAAATTTGGCGGAATGTCGCCAACTTGGCGACTTTTTTAAATCTTGCCAAATGAACGAAAATCTCGCCAAATGGATAAAAATTACACTACATCAATAAAAATGACGACTAATTGTCGAAAATTCAGTATCTTGGAAAGA
This sequence comes from Amaurobius ferox, assembly GCA_951213105.1. Classification (NCBI taxonomy): domain Eukaryota; kingdom Metazoa; phylum Arthropoda; class Arachnida; order Araneae; family Amaurobiidae; genus Amaurobius; species Amaurobius ferox. The sequence continues at coordinate 106,896,979 of OX578139.1, forward strand.
ATATAAGTATCTACTATAAGAATAACCGATTTTTTTTACTGTAAAAGTAGTAAATTCATCGCATTATATAAGGAAAGTCATGTGTTGCCCACATCAGATTTTTTCAAAATCAGAACAGAACATAAGAAAGAAAAGAGAATTCTTGTGGAAGGGAGGAACTTCAAACATTGAAATGAAATAAGTGAGGTTGTGAAATTTATGAATGATTGTAATCATTCTAACGTTAATATTCCATAATCATTCCATGGTTAATATTTCATCTTATATTTCCCAAGCTTTCTCTGAGACAACTGCAGAACTGCTACTAATGAAAACTGGCACTCCCTGAAGGTAAAGAACACCTGTCGTGTGAATGGGACAATTTTGTTCAACTTGAGGCCCCACTTCATTTACATTTCCGGTTTTATTGAAAAATGCATCAGTTTAAAGGCAGAAGATATATCGGAGAATCCAAACGAGTCATAAATTCTGACGCTAATTATTTATTTTTTCAGTTAAGCATCCTATAGGTAGGAACCCGTTTAGAGAAACTACATCTAGTATAATGTGAAACGGTGGCCCGCCCGTCCTGCGCTTTAGTTCCTTTGAATGAGTAAACTCTGCTTACTATATTCAAAGCGATGGTTTTTTGGGGATAATTGCGCATTGTAGAGAATAGAATATATTAAAATTAACTTTGAACTGATGTAGTATAATTCTTTTTTTAATTAGGCTATCGCATGGAATGCTTGCCATAACGGAAATGATCAGAAATGCATAAAAATATGCAATTAATCTTGATTAAATACAATAGCAATTTTAGCTGAGATGTTATTCCATTTCGCGATGTTATTTAAGAATGGTTGTTCTTTGTCGAATTCTGCAATGTGGCAACATCCGTTTGTGCAACAGTTGATCTGTAGCAATTCAAACATCTACGCTCGCTAAAAACATCACACAATCCGGTCCCACTGGCTGTCGGAGGTCGCACGTAGCAACATCTGTTCTGTAGCAACAGGTGTTCTGTAACCCATAGAGCACAACATGAAAATCAGAAAATTTTAAAAATACTAAAATGACAAAAATACGAAAGAAAACACGATTTTTTACCTAGGCGACAAAAGGGCGACAGAAGACGCGGAAAGGTTTGCCAGAATGGAATGTTTTCCACCAAACAGTTACCTTACACCTTTCTGGTAGGTCGGACGGTCTGGGTTTCAACAACAACAACATAATGTTTTCCACATCATAATAGAGATTGCCAGAACCTCACCTAAAATCGCCAAGAATGAAAAAGGGATCATACTACATATATAGCCTTAAATACGGAATATATTCATGCTTCATAATGATGTATATTTTCAGTGTTTTAATCATTCTTGTTTTCTGGTTTGTTAAACTTAATAAAGAGCAGTTAATGGCTAAACATATTTTCGATTTTGTACACTTTAATACATAAAAGTGAAAATGCCAAATTACACTTCCAATACCTCCTGAAATACGTAATCTATATCGATAAAACTTTTATAAGCAATGAGATAGAATCCAGGAAATGCTTTAATATAAGTTATATCCTTCTCGCCAGCGTGACCAGATCCAGTAGATTTTAAGAGGAATTTTGAGGTCTAGTAGAAAATTTAGTAGGTTGCATATTTAGTAGATTTTTGATAGAAATATTTCTTATCAGTAGAAATTTTAGTAGATTTTTCGAGGAGCAAGATTTCAAAGAAAATGGATTGCAGTGTCCTTTAATAATAATGACGAACTTTGAAGATTTGAAGCTGTATTACCAAATTGTTTTCGAAAACGCTAAATTCTCTAGATTTCACTCTATTTCCCGAATTCTTTCCCTTTTACTTTACCTATATACATAGTATAATATATTGTGACGGGGTTAAAATTCAAATTCGAGTTTTCGATGGAAGAGCACGTTCCGAGCATCCCTGAACTCGAATCGAGCGTTTTTAAGGTGATGTCTATGAGTGTGTGTTTGCGCCAAATGTACAATTGAACATTAAAATATTTGTGCCGTAGATCTTATACATCATATTTTCATTGTAAAAGAAGTAAATTCATTGAATTATATAAGGAAAGTCATGTGCTGCAGATATCAGATTTTTTTTTCTCTTGTGCAGAATTTCGTACAATTCGATCGGTCCATTCCTTGTATCTGGCAACACTGGATTTTTTATGCTTTATCCTCCACCAAAATTGCTTACTTAAAAAATTACAATAAAATAAAATAAAACAAAATAACATAGTAGTTAAAAAACCATCGTTAAAACGCGAAGATATGCAGGCAACTTTTTGCTAAACTATGGAATCGTGCTAATCTTCCTCTTCTGAATGCTGCGAAATAAATATCAGATAACTTAAAAAATGCAAATTTCGATGCATTTAAAAATATAAATGAATATGAAGGAATTGTTCTAATGATTCGATTCAAACATCGTTGGAAAGAACGTTCTTCGGCGTTTCCTGTGTTGTCAAGATGGATGGAAATTCTGTAATAATATTTCCGGTCTCTAAGGAACCAATTTGTGTAAAAATCACACGAAATCGGACGAAAACATAAAGAAAAATCTGATGTGGACAGCACATGACTTTCTCTGCAGACTTATATTAACGTTCTCTTTATTTTAATTAAATTTATTTCACTTTTAATTCAATTTTCGTTCTCATTCGGAAACCGGACTTATTTTCAAAGGTGGCGCAGAGAAAATAAGGAAAAAAATATCTCGAGAACGGCTAGTCCTAGTGTAATGGGGTTGGTCTTATTATTTTCGTCGTTAAAAATTACGTATTAAACGAGCATTTAATGGATATATTTGAGTATACCCAGTTCTTTAGTATAGATTTTGACGAATTTTTGCTGGCCATTTTGCAGAAAAAGGCAGGTTATTTTTTTCCGAATCGTACCAAATTCTAATCAGCACCAGGATAACCTACAAGCGACTCATCTACTGAATTTTGTGAAATTCGGTCCATTAGTTTTTCAGTTAGAGTGGATACAAGCTTTTGCGGGCCATTTCGCAAAAAAAGGCGGGTTCTTTTATTCCAAATCGTTCCCAAAACTAATCAGCACCAGACTCGCCCACAAGTGACTTACCTACCAAATTTTGTGAAATTCGGTCGATTAGTTTTTTAGTTAGAGCGGATACAAAATCTGCACACACAGACACACAGACAGACAGACGCACAGACACACAGACAGACACACAGACACACAGACAGACACACAGACACACACACAGACGTCACGCTAAAAATGTTTTTTTCGTATTCTAGAGGTCTCGAAACGTGTAGATCCGTCGAAAACTCGAGTTGCGATTTTCGGCATGATTTCAATACTTTCCCTATACATTACCACGTATTGCAGGGAAAGTAAAAAACTAATTCAAATTTAAAAGTAATCTCGCCAAGGCGCATTGTCTCGTCTCCAGAAGTACCACTGCAATAAATTTCATAAATGTCCGATGCTTAGATTTCCAACTACAGATGACAGACTGTAAAGAAAGTTGCTGCCCCAACCGGGAATCGAACCCTGGATCTCCGAACTGGCCAGCCGACGATCTACGGTTGAGCTACTGAGACAAAATTGCAAGCTCTTATCGTCGAAGTGGTCTCTCCATTCTCCACCCTCTAATGTCAGATTGGCGTGCAACTGACAGGCTGACTGACCACCCCCTGCTATTTTTACCCCCAGATTAGCCTCCTGCTACTACTATTTTTACCCAGGTTAGTATCCTGCGTGGTCGTTATCCCCTCAATCCACTGAATCCGTACAAGTCGTACTAGGGTCACTTTCAGACCTCCGACTAATTTTTTTCCTTTTCATATATTTTCTTTTTATATATTTTCTAAATTTTACTTTTAAAATTTTATTATTTTCTTTAATTTTAATCTATTTTTCATTATGTTATTATACCTTACTCTAAATTTTATTTTTCAATGATCTTTTTATCTATATTCGCAATAACCCTTTTCCCATTTTTGTAAAATAGACGTACTTGTCAAGTTCAAACATAATGTAAAACTGTCTGTTTAATCACAATATTTTTCATCAATTGTTATATTTTTAGACCTAAATAAAAGTTCGTTTGGCGGGATGGTAGACCTTGGGTGCCTCCTGAGTGCAGGAGGTATTCTTTCCCTGCCGTGCAGCTAGCTACTCTAAACCGACTATGTGAGTCGCACGGTCTGGGGTCTTCAGACCTCCGACATCTTTGTACTAACCTACACGGTTGATTTATTCGGGCGTCAATGCAAAGAACCTTGCTGCGTCAACCGGGAATCGAACCCTCGATCTCAGAACTGGCCAGCCGACGCTCTACCATTAAGCTACAAGGACGAAATTGCAAGCTCTTATCTTTGAAATGGACTTTGCAACACACACATACACACATTTTTTTTATTATGTAAGATTTATTAATATTTACATGAAAAAGAATTTCGCCATTTTGATGCCGTTAACACATTTCTTTGGAGCAAATAATAAAGAGAAAAGTGGGGGTTGCCAGGTTCGATATTAAATATTAGTAACATATAACAGATCCTTTGATTACATTTAATAACAATTAACTCCTTTTATTTTCTTAACTTTTAAAATAAAAAGTACAAACAGAATGCCAGGTCGCGTATTAAACAATTAAACACCCCATTTTTTTTGGGGGGGGGAGGGGGAGGGATTTTCATTGTTACTAACTCTCTACAAATTAAAAAAAATGTATAAATGTAATATGTCATATGTATGTAAAAATGTATAAATGTCATTAATATAATATTTGAATAGAAATTTGTCGCATATTTGTTAGTAGATTTTTGGTAGATTTTAATTTTGAATTCAGTAGACTATAGTAGATTTTTCACTTGTCGGTAGAAACGGCCTAAAAATCTGGTCACACTGCTTTTCGCTGAAAATAACGGGAATTAAAATTCCTGTATTTTCGGTCAGTGATGACCGCTAATATTTAGAAAATGATTTAATTTATTTTCATACCTTCTTGATTGGTTTTCTAAGTTTAATAGGGGACACATTTATGACTAAAATATTTTAGATTTTGTACCGCGTTAATTTTATATCTGTGTCATTTAGAGCAACCTCGGGTATTTTTGTAAGTATTTCATAAAATTTACTTATAGAATAAAGTATTCTAATTTTAATGTTCATATGTTTTATTATTACTAGCCGAATACCCGTTAAAAATCATCGGTCTCACAATATGCAACCCCGAATAACGTGCACTTTTAAATAATTCTCTAGTGGTTCTTTCAAACTGTTCACTCATGCAACAAATTTCAAATATCTGCCTCACTTCAGACTGGGCATTTCTCATTTATTCAGCCAATTAAACATTTAAGTGTGGCATCCCTGAATTAGCAAATATTAGAAAGCTAAAATTATACACTTTATTCCAATATAACGATCTATCTATCCTTGCAACAATTTCAAAGTCTCTATCTCATTGCAAAGTTCGTTTTACTGTCATTTCACATTTGGAACGTTTTGCTGTGGAGCACACATTAAATAAACACATTTGGAAAATACGGTCTTTTCCTGAAGTTTTATCGATTGATTGACCCGTGCATCAAATTTCAAGTCTTTATCTCTCATTTTACCTTTCGAACATTTTGGTGTGGAGCACCCTCCTCTACAGAACATATTTGTAAAACTCGATTTTTCTTTCATTTACGATTGACCTGTGTATCAAGTTTCAAGCCAATATCTCAGTTAAAATAAAGCGTTTCTCATTTATTCTGCAAATAGACTAGTTTGGTGTGCCTCACCCCTAAAGAACTAACTATTGGAAAACTTAAATTGTACACTTTCTTTCTTCCGAAATACCTACGCATACACCAAATTTGAAGTCTCTATCCCATTGTGAAGCATGCTTTTTCTATCATTTTACCTTTCGAAAGTTTTTGTATGAAGTATCCACCCCCTTAAATGAATATTTTTGAGAAATTCTATTCTTCTTGGGTTTTTATCATATGATTGTCCCGTATACCAAATATGAAGCCTCTACAACATTTTAAAGGAGGCGTTTCTCATCTATTCCGAAAATCGAACATTTTGATGTGCGGAACCCCTAAAGTTTCAAATATTGGAAAACTCCAATTGCACACTTTTTCCTTTCAAACTCTCTACCCGTACACCAAATTTGAAGTCTTTATCTCATTCCGAAGCCTGTTTTTTTATATCATGTAACCTTTCGAACGTTTTTCTCAGGAGCACCCCTTAAAAGAACATTTTTTAAGAACTCTATTCCTCTTCGGTGTTTCATCAAATGATTAGCCCATATATCAAATTTCAATTCTCTATCAAATTTTAAAAAATGCGTTTTTCATTTATTCGGCAAATAGAGCAGTTTGGTATGCCGCACCCCCTAAAGTAGCAAATATTGAAAATCTGACATTGCACACATTCTCCCTTTTGAACGAATTTGACCAAATTTGAAGTCTCTATCTCATCGAAAAGCATGCTTTTCTATCAATTCACTTTAACGTTTAGGTGTGGAGCACCCTCTCTACAATACATTTTCGGAAAATACGATTTTTCCAGGAGTTTTTATCAAACGATCGACTTGTGTACCAAATTGCAAGTCTCGAAATGCTTAAAAAAGCGTGACAGACAGACAGACGGATATTTGACAATTAGTATATACTAGCAGAATACCCGTTTAAAATTAACGGTCTTAACGGCAACCCCCGAAAAGTGTTAATTTTTGAAGAATTCGATTTTTCCCAGTGGTCCTTTTCAAAGTGTTCCCCCGTGCAACAAATTTGAAATATCTGTCTCGCTTCAAACTGGACATTTCTCATTTATTCAGCTAATTAAACATTTAAGTGTTGGTATCCTAAAATTAGCAAATAATAGAAAGCTGAAATTATAAACTTTATTTCTGTCTAACGATGCTCCAATTTTAAAGTCTCTATCTCAATGCAAAGTCTATTTTACTACCATTTCACATTTCGAACGTTTTGCTGTGGAGCAATCCGCCCCTCCCCTCCACAGAAATTTAAAAAAAAACGATTTTTCTTTAACAATTCGATTGATCTGTGTATTAAATTTCAAGTCTATATTGTCCTAAGGTAACTTCCTTTTTAGGACACGCCCGGTAAGAGCGCGAAAAAGAATAAGGCCGTGAGTATAACAAACATTAATTTATTTACACTATATAAATATTTACAACATTATTGATTCAAAGTATTTAAAAGACCACTTCTCATATTCAAAAATGGAAAGTATATCAAATTAAGATAAACAAAACGAAAGTGTATATAGTCTCATAGACTAAAGTTGAAAGATGGTAAATAAAAATTAAATGCAACAAAATCCCTATGAAATATTTAAATATCCTTAACCCGGAGAGAGAAGTAAAAGATACAAATCAGGCACAGGCCCTTAAATGAGTAACTCACCGAGCATTCGCTGAATGAACAGCCTCTCATGGTTGAGGACAATGCTGGGGAGTATGACTTTTCTCGCTCACAACACAAAACCTTCTCCTCGCTCCTTTTTTCAAAACTCAAAAAACTCTCTCTCTCCAAGATTTTAAAACACGCCCCTGAGGCGCATACAAACATCCCATTGGATTCAGGGTCTTAACCCCTTGACCCCAAAGCATCGCCATTGGCTTTTAGACCCCCAGAAACAAAAGCCCCTTTTCAAGCCCCTGCGAAACCGATACTCTTTCGGCCAACTAATTCAAACCAGCCGAGAACCCTATGTCCCGTCCGAAAAGGACGCCCGTTAAAATCTTTCGGTACGAATACGAGATCTAAAGAAACTTCGACATCCTGGTTTTCTATTTCGAGTGCAGATGGCCGAACGAAAAGGCTGACCCCCAAAAATAAATAAGAAGACTCTAGGTCGCATTCCCTAAAATATTGGCTCATGGGTTTACCATGCGACATATATCTCATTTAAAATAAAGCGTTCCTCTATTATTCCGCAAATATAACATTTTGGTGTGCGGCACCCCCAAAGAAGTAAATATTGGAAAACTGAAATTGTATGCTTCCTTCCTTTCGAACTATCTACCCTCACACACAATTTATAATCTATATCTGATCGTGAATTATGTTATTCTATAATTTCACCTTCAAAACGTTTTGGTGTGGTGCGCCCCCCTTTTAACAAACATTTTTAAAAAATTCGATTTTTTCCTTGTATTTTATTGAATAATTGTCCTGCGTGAAAAAAAAAATGCAAGTCTCCTTCTCACTTAAAAGAAGGCGTTTATCATTTATTTGGCAAATCGGACATTTTGGTGTGTGGCAAACCCTAAAATAGCAAATATTGAAAAATTAAAATTAAGCACTTCCTTTTTTTTCGAACTATTTTATAAAATTTGATGTCTCTATCTCATCACGAAGTGTGCTTTACTATCGTTTTACATTCCGAACGTTTTGATGTAGAACACTCCTCCCCCCCCCCCCCCCCCCCTCTACAGAATATTTTTGAAAAATTCGATTTTTCTAGAGGCTTTTATTGAACCATTGACCCGTGTACCAAATTGCAAGACTTGAAACAGGCCTTCTTCATTTATTTGGCAATTCCAACATTTTAAAGTGCAGCATCCCTGAAGTAACACTTTATAGAAAACTAAAATTATGCACGTTCTTCTTTTCCAACTATCTACCATTATATCAAATTTAAGTCTCTATCACATCATGAAATATGTTTTTCTATCATTTTACCTTTCGAACGTTTTTCGTGTAGAGCACAAACCTCCTTAAATGAAATTTTTGAAAAAATCAGATCTTCTTGACTTTTTTGTTAAATGTACCCATGTACCAAATTTCAAGTCTCTATCTCATTTTAAAGGATGCGTTTCTTATTCATTCGGAAAATCGAACATTTTGGTGTGCGGAACCCCCTGAAGTTGCAAATATTGTAAAACTTCAATAACACACTTTTTTCTTTAGAACCATATCATTTCATCTTCCGAAAGCTTTTATGGGGAGCACCCACCTCCTAAAATGAACATTTTTGACAAACACCATTCATCTTGTGTTTTTTAACAGGTGATTGGTCCATATACTAAATATTAACCCTCTATTCCATTTTAAAGGATGCGTTTCCCATCTATTCCGAAAATCGAATATTTTGGTGTTCGGCACCCTCTAAATTAGAAAATATTGGAAAACTGAAATTGTACACTTTCTGCCTTCCAGATCGCGGTAGCCCAGTGGTTAGAGGGCGGGAATTGCACTCGGTAGGCCCGGGTTCGATTCTCTCCGCTGCCATAACTGCCGCCGTGTTCACTCGGAGTACGATCACGTTAAACATGTGAGTCCGTAAGTCCTTCCTAGAAGTTGGTGGTAGGGGAAGGAGGCTACGGTCCCTGTGATTGCCTTCCCCACTGGGTTCCGGTCTAAATTGGATGGCTCTTCCCGGCTGTCCAAACAGTCACCTTACACCTTTCTAGTAGGTCGTACAGTCTGGGTCTCAACAAGAACAACAACTTTCTTCCTTCCAAACTATCTACCCGTGCACTAAATTTGAAATCTCTATCTCATCCCGAAGCATGTTTTTTTTTATCAATTCATCTCCAGAACGTTTTTCTCTGGAGTACCCCCTTAAACGAACATTTTTGAAAAACTGTATTTGTCTTAGGTGTTTTCATCAAATGATTAGTCCTTATGCCAAATTTCAAGCCTCTGTCAAATTTTAAAGGAGTCGTTTCTCATTTGTTCGACAAATTGAACATTTTGGTGTGTTACACCCCCTTAAGTAGAAACTATTGGAAATCTGAAATTGCACATTTTCTTCCTTGGGCGCGGTAGCCCAGTGGTTAGCGCGCTGGAATTGCACTTGGTAAGCCCGGGTTCGATTCCAGCCACTACCAAAACTGCCGCCGTGTTCACGTGGAGTACAATCACGTTAAACATGTGGGTCTGTAAGTCCTTCCGAGAGGTTGGTGGTAGGGGAAGGAGGGTACGGTCCCTGTGGATACCTCCCCCACTGGGTTCAGGTCTAAATTGGGTGACACTTCCCGGCCGTCCAAACAGTTACATTACACCCATAAACCTTCGGGTTGGTCGTGTGGTCTGGGTCTTCCACACCTTTCTGGTAAGACCTGATTCCAGTCTACGTCATTTATATGCTGGTTGGCTAGCTTGTCGGTGTTCTATGATGTCATCCCATCCAGACTGTCGAGGAAGGTCAATCCCTGAATATTCTTGTAGGGGCGCGGTAGCCCATTGGTTAGCGCGCTGGAGTTGCACTCGGTAGGCCCGGGTTCGATTCCAGCCACTGCCAAAACTGCCGCCGTGTTCATGCGGAGTACGATCACGTTAAACATGTGGGTCCGAAAGTCCTTCCGAGAGGTTGGTGGTAGGGGAAGGAGGGTACGGTCCCTGTGGATGCCTCCCCCACTGGGTTCCGGTCTAAATTGGGTGGCACTTCCCGACCGTCCAAACAGTTACCTTACACCTTTCTGGTAGGTCGGACGGTCTGGGTTTCAACAACAACACCTTTCTGGTAGGTCGGGCGGTCTGAGTCTCAACAACAACATTTTCTTCCTTTCTCATCGCAAAACATGTTTTTCTATCATTTCACTTTCGAAAGTTTTGGTGTGGAGCACCCCCCTCCCTCCCTCTACAGAACATTATCGGAAAATACGATTTTTCCAGAGGTTTTTATCGAATGATTAACCTGTGCACCAAATTGCAAGTCTATCTATTCAGGAAGTGCATAAAGAAGCGTGACAGACAGACGGACACTCTTAAAGATACTCCTAAAGAAGAAATTCGAAAGTATGTAGAAGAAAGTTTGCTCCCATCGAGTGAAAATATTTTGACTACTAGAAAAAGAACAATCCGTATCCTCGCTCGAGGAATTATCTTTGAAGTATTTAATCACGCCGTCGTCAATAGTTTTTTCAAGGAGACTCTTTAGCATTTCTGGTTTTGTTTGAGACAAGACAAAGAAGCAGACTGGATCCTGAACTTAATTGGTTTGAATGCTTGTTTTCTTAAATAAAAATCTACAGTAGTTGAAAAGCATTTACAATTAATTATTCAATTACTGTAGTTAATACAAAAAAAAATAAAAAATAAATAAATAAATAAAATAAAAGAGTACTTAAAATAATTTAAAATTTAAGATATTTATATAAGTTTCATTTCTAAATTTGTGGTTTTCTTTTTTACTTTACAATTTTGCTTTATTAATTTATTTACTATTAATTAATAAATAATATTTAATAAATATAAATATTATTTATTAACAATTTCAAATAATTATTCTGAGAACTCAAATATTCTGGTTAAGATTCGAATTTGAGAAAAATGTTATTCACCCATCTCTAGAATTTACCAACATAATTGTTTTCTAATGATCTATCTCTTCCTAACCTAACCTGTTCAGTAAACCATTGAACTGGAGAAGCCGATTCTTTAAGAGACATTTTTTTTTAATAACAAAAATGGTGCATTAAAAAAAACTAAAACTGAACTGGACAAGGATACTGACCTACATGTGATTAAAATGTTGGCTTCGTTTTAGGTCTGCTTCAGTCGAACAAGTGAAGCAAATCAATACTCTCGACTCCAGAGCGTCGCGACAGATCGTCTGCCCGCGCCTTTCTCCCATTTTATTATTAGATAGCTCTCTCTGATCTAACATCTCTGAGAGGAGATAAATGGGCGGGAAACTTGCTCTGTTTTTTCATGGCTCTGTTTTGTTTGGAAAGTCTTTTATTCTTTGTCTCGTTTCTAAAGGAGATCTGATAGTATGGGAAGAATGGCTTTCCCCGATGAAAGGAACTAATGCGGAATTCGAAGGAATAGGCGTGGAATTCGTCGTGGTAATAAGAAAATTATGTAATGCATATTAAATTATATATTATGAAAGTCCTTAAGGGAGGTGTTTAGTTGTTGAGAAATGAGCAAAAGTAAACGCGTTTCGGAGAATTAAATTGTTATTTATATTTTTTGTGAACGTGTATGATTTTGATATATTTCATTCTTAAAATCTTAAAGGACTAGCTATTAGTTGTCTGGAGATTTTACAAGATGTCTTGGTATTTAACCTACCTTTCAATAACATTTTGGATTCAACAAATCCCTACTGGAGAGGAGGTATTTAGCCACTACCACGGATTCCTGGATCTGCTTGGAACAGTAGCGAAAGTGGGGAGAGGGTTATATATTCTCTATAAGGTCCACATAAGGTCCAGAACTGTAAAAGCCCATTTGATCGTTGACTCCATTTGATTGTTGCACTTCAATCCACATTTGATTTGCGAATTACAATCAACCCTCATTTGATTGTTGAACTTAAGATGACTCGAGTTCGATTTCCGGAACTGACCCAAACTATCCTGGTGTCCAGTGGCGCCGACTTCTTGGGTTCGAGACACTTTTTGAACCGCCCAATAATGTTGTTGTGGGTTCTCGAACCCCTAAAGTTCTTGTGTAAATTTAGAGTTGAAAATGTATGCATGCGTGCATAGATTTTGTTTTTTGTTATTAATTCCATTTTGTTATTATCATGCATAATAGTTTTTCATTATTAATTTCCTGTTTACTATATATAAAGTCGCGTATATAAAAATTCCCCCCTCAGACTGTTTATTGTATTCTAAATACAAGATTTTAACTCAGAAATGATTTAAAAGAGAAATTTGTTGACATTTTTAACATTGGTAAAATTAACTAAAATTAAACTTTACATTTTTTGTTGTTTTTATAAAGATAAGTGAGTTGGAAATTCACACATTATTTGTATATTGTATTATAATAATGTTGCGCATCCAAAAGCAAAAAAATCTGATGTGGGCAGCACATGACTTTCCTTTTATAATGCAATGACTTTACTACTTTTACAGTACAAAAAAAAAAAGGTTGTTCTTATAGTAGATACTTATATTCTTTCCAAGATATTGAATTTTCGTCAATTAGTTGTCCTTTTCATTGATTTAGCGTCATTTTTATCCATTTGGCAAGATTTTCATTAATTTGGCAACATTTAAAAAAGTCGTCAAGTTGGCGACATTCCGCCAAATTCGTCGCCAAAATCTCCCCAAGCGTTATGGACGGAGAAATAAGTTATTCTTATAGCAGATAAATGACTATTGGCGTTCAAATACAAAAGTATTACTTAAAGTATCTTTCCTCATGAATGGAACGAACTAGATCCACGAGAATGCTGTCACCAAATTTATCGCATGATATTACATATGAAAAGTGAACATGTTTCTCAGCAGTTAATATATACTTTCTAATTTATGGGATTTTTTGAAGAATTTATTTGAAAAATGTGCAATATCTCGAGAACGGTTCATGATAGCGTTCTAAAGTTTATGTCAATCGTTTTCTAAGGAAAAATTACATAAGAAATGTCTATTTGTGTAAATTAACGGTTTAGATTTTTTTGGTGATTTTTTCGAAATTTCACTCGAAAATTTAGGAGGGTTCTGAACATTCAATTGCGTTTAAAAGCAATAGGTATCCAGTATTCACGGATTGTAATTTTTATACCAATTTCATTTGAATCGCTCCATTCGTTCGTGAGACATCGTCTCCACAGACTCACTGATACACACACACACAGACAGACATCACCTCAAAAATGTCCGATTCGTGATCAGGGATACGTGCTCTCCCGTCGAAAACTCGAATTCGGATTTTCGACCCCGCCACAATGCTTTCCTTATACATTATGTATATAAGGAAAGTAATACATGAAATAAATATTTATCTAGAGAAAAAGAAATATTTTTCAGTGCATAGCTATAATTTGCTTCATTTTAGCATTTCAGACGTTTTATTGTGCCGGATAATCTGACTGAATGAAATTCAAATTAAACTTAAATCCTGTGAAAAAGGCATGGGTCATCCGATTTAAAATTTCTGGAACCCCCAATAATTTTTAAAGTCGGCGCCTATGAGTCCTGTGGTGTTGGAACACTTCAGGCCTTTAGCCTATTTTCAGGCCTTTAGCCTATTTTCTATTGTTACTTTCTATTTGCATATATTGGACTTGCATAAATGAATTGCCTTTTTAATTGAACGGCAGATCGTGGTAGAAAATTAAATTCCAGTTTTTCTAGCTGGCTTTTAAATAAATTAACTTATAAATACAGTTTATTTTTATTAACTCAACAAGAATTTTCGTACACAATACGGAATGAGAGCGATGTTAAAATATTATCCCTTTTGTGTGCTGAAAAAGCTGATCGGTATGAACTTGGGAACGAATCTTGAACTTCTAATTCACGCTCACAGTATATCCAGATAATCTGACTGAATGGAATGTAAATTAGACTTAAATCCTGTGAAAAATGTCATTCGATTTAAAATTTCTCCAATAACTTTTAAAGTCGGCGCCTATGCTGGTGTTTATGCGTAGGGGCATATTAAATCTGTTGGTTCGAAAGTCCTTCAGAGAATATGGTAGCAAGAGAATGATGCTACGGTCTCTGTAAATGCCGCCCTCGCTGGGTTCCAGTTTAAATTGGGTGGCAATTGGGCGCAAAAATCCAACCTCACCTTCTTATGTAGTAGTCCTGTAAATGCCGCCCTCACTGGGTTCCAGTTTAAATTGGGTGGCAATTGGGCGCAAAAATCCAACCTCACCTTCTTATGTAGTACTCCTGTACATGTCGCCCTCACTGGGTTCCAAGTCTAAATTGGTTGGCAATTGGGCGCAAAAATCCAACCTCACCTTCTTATGTAGTACTCCTGTAAATGTCGCCCTCACTGGGTTCCAAGTCTAAATTGGTTGGCAATTGGGCGCAAAAATCCAACCTCACCTTCTTATGTAGTACTCCTGTAAATGTCGCCCTCACTGGGTTCCAAGTCTAAATTGGTTGGCAATTGGGCGCAAAAATCCAACCTCACCTTCTTATGTAGTACTCCTGTAAATGTCGCCCTCACTGGGTTCCAAGTCTAAATTGGTTGGCAATTGGGCGCAAAAATCCAACCTCACCTTCTTATGTAGTACTCCTGTAAATGTCGCATTCACTGGGTTCCAAGTCTAAATTGGTTGGCAATTGGGCGCAAAAATCCAACCTCACTTTCTTATGTAGTACTCCTATAAATGCCGCCCTCATTGGGTTCCAGTCTAAATTGGGTGGCAATTGGGCACAAAAAATTCAACTTCACCTTCTTGTGTAGTACTCTTTGGTTCCGAGGCAATGGCAAAATTTCTTCAATGGTGAGTCATGGACACGACACCAAACAACCAGTCAACTAAAATTTCTTTAAAAAATATATTTTCAAGATGGCAACATATCCGTTACGTCGATGAAAAATATACACTTCGATAATGTGTGTTATGTATAACGCAGACTATTTTAAAACATTTATATCCATGGTTAAAAATGATTTTCTCCCATAAACTATTCCAGTAATTATCATTAGTTTCCATGGGAATATTTTCTATGCAAATCTAAAATTTGTTCATGCGAATTACAAAAAAAAAAAAGCTGATGTGAGCAGTACATGACTTTCCTTATATAATGCAATGTATTTACTACTTTTCAGTAAAAACAAAATAGGTTATTCTTATAGTAGATACTTATATTTTCACAAGATATTGAATTTTCGTCAAATAGTCGTTATCTTCATTGCTTTAGCGTCATTTTTATCCATTTGGCGAGATTTTCTTTGATTTAGTAACATTTAAAAAAGTCGCCAAGTTGATGACATTCTGCCAAATTCATCGCCAAAATCTCGCCAAGCGTTATGGACGGAAAAATAAGTTAATATTCTTATAGCAGATAAATGACTATTGGCGTTGAAATACAAAAGTATTACTCAAAGCATATTTTTTCATGAATGGGGCGATCTAGATCCACTAGAATGATGTCACCAAATTTATTGCATGATAGTGACACATACAGTTACATATGAAAAGTGAACATGTTTCTCAATAGGAACTATTTTTTTTTATTTTATATAATTTTTTTGAAAAATGTGCAATATCTCGAGAAAGGTTCATGCTAGTGTTTTAAAATTTATGTTAATCGTTTTTTAATGAAAAATTATATAAGAAATGTCTATTTGCGTAACTTTATTGGAGGTTTGGATTTTTTGATGATTTTTTCAATATTTCACTCGAAAATTTAGGGGGTTCTGAACATTCGATTGCGTATAAAAACAATAGGCTTCCAGTATTCACGGATTGTAATTTTTGTACCAAATTTCGTTCGAATGGGTCCATTCGTTCGTCAGTTATCGTCTCCACAGGCTCACTGGCACACACATACACTTCCACACACACACACACACAGACATCACCTCACAAATGTTCGATTCGTGATCAGGGATGCTTGAAACGTGCTCTCCCGTCGAAAACTCGAATTCGGATTTTCGACCCCGTCACAATACTTTCCTTATACATTATTGTATATAAGGAAAGTAATTATATCTACTAGTTACAGTTTTTATATAATGTATAAATACATAAAATTTCTTAGCGATTTGTGCATTCATTCTTGAGTTAATGTGTCCACTACTCACAGACATACACATACAGACTGAGATTGACTTTTCAAAAGTGTTTGTTCAAAGACTTGAAACGTGTTGGATAAAAAAAAAAAATAGCGAACTTTTTCTAACATTAATATGAGAAAGTAATTGTAATTATGCTCGAATTGGTAACATTCATTTTGCAACAAATTCAACTTTTGAGGCTTTCATACGTTGCAGTACAACTAAAACAGAAATTTCCACGCACTCCAGCTATTCTTCCAAGGAATGTGAAGGCTGAAGATAAGAACCTTAATTTGAGTGCGGTGTTCTTTAAGTGATACGAAAGTGTCAATTCTGCCGAAAAGTATCACTTTACCACTTGATCTTTGTGCAGCAACTTGTCTTCCATCATGTGCTACAAGTCTCTCAAGCGGTCGACCAACTTTAAGAGAGCATGTCTAAAAATAAGAGCGTTAATCTCTGTACAAATAGAGCGAACATCCAACTTACGGCCGCGCACAAAAAGTTAATGAAACAAATAATTACTGCAGTGGTAAAACCGACATAAATGCCTCGTTTTACCACAAAAGGGAAAAAGACACCATCTTCTCAACATCAGTGGTGGCAAAAGAAGTGCTTTTTAATATTTAAGATTCCACATTTATATCTATAAGGATTCCATACAATTTCTTTTTAATTTTTCTTGTTCGCTTTACATTTTTGTAGCATGATTTAGGTTCATTTTATAGAGATTGACCTGCATTATATAATCTGAACATTCCATGGAAAATATATTGAGACGCCTTAGAGTTATCCTGCGCGAAATACCAAAAAAAAATCACATCCTGAGTAAAACTGAGTTAAAAGTAGTTCTTAAACTCTTGTTTAACTTATGGAACTTGAGACAGTTTGGTCTATAAATGCGGTAGTTACAGAAATACTTTCATGCGAATTGTTTTAAAATATGAGAAAAGATTATTAAAAAAAAAAACATCGAACTTTATCTAATGCTTAGCAGCCCTGTCTCTGACCCCTGCTGAAAAACAAAAAAAAATCTGCAGTTGGTGGCATTGAAAGTATTCATCCTGTGCTGTTAATAATGCAGGAATTTGCTCAAAAGCCTTATATCATTCATTTCGAAGCAAATATCATCATTAGTGTCAGTGACATATTTCAGAAAAGTGGCACTAAGACCACCCGTGAAACACAGGCATGAAAATAACAGTTAATTACTTCGTGATGCAATAATGACCACTTCCACTCCGAAGTAGCATCTCCGCGAAGAAAAATGAATGTTCGTAATGAATGAAACCCGATTAAATCAGAATGAACCGTTTCCCTTTGACTTCTGATAAATAATTTCTGTTATATTTCAAAGAAAAAGTAGATGGAAAAGTGGGCCAAGCGGATGGGTCCATTCATTTTGGAATGGTACTTGCGATAGGGGTCTGCACGGCCCACGGGGCGGGTCTGATTTTTCTAACACTGTTTCGGGCTTGGCCTTAACTTTTATAAAGCATCCCTGAGCCGGGCTTGGGCTTAACTTTTATGAATTATCGCTGAACCGGGCTTGGACTTAACTTTTATAAAGTATCACTGGGCTGGGCTTGGACTTAACTTTTATAAAGTATAGCTGGGCCGGGCTTGGACTTAACTGTTAGAAAGTATCACTGGGCCGGACTTGGACTTCACTTTTATAAAGTATCACTGGGCCGGGTTTCGGCTTAACTTTTAGAAAGTATAGCTGGGCCGGGCTTGGACTTAACTTTTATAAAGTATCACTGGGCCGGGCTTGGACTTAACTTTTATAAAGTATCACTGGGCCGGGCTTGGACTTAACTTTTATAAAGTATCACTGGGCCGGGTTTCGGCTTAACTTTTAGAAAGTATAGCTGGGCCGGGCTTGGACTTAACTTTTAGAAAGTATCACTGGGCCAGGTTTCGGCTTAACTGTTAGAAAGTATAGCTGGGCCGGGGTTGGACTTAACTGTTAGAAAGTATCACTGGGCCGGGCTTGGACTTAACTTTTATAAAGTATCACTGGGCCGGGTTTCGGCTTAACTTTTAGAAAGTATAGCTGGGCCGGGCTTGGACTTAACTTTTAGAAAGTATAGCTGGGCCGGGCTGAACGTATTTAATTTTGGAAAAAAAATTAAATGAATTTAGTAGAGTACATAAGGTTATTGCGTTGATTTTAGCTATGTAAATGCTTCAAAACAAATGTAAAATTCTTTAAAATATAAATGCTTTGAAACAAACGACTTTTATCTTAA
This sequence comes from Amaurobius ferox, assembly GCA_951213105.1. Taxonomy (NCBI): domain Eukaryota; kingdom Metazoa; phylum Arthropoda; class Arachnida; order Araneae; family Amaurobiidae; genus Amaurobius; species Amaurobius ferox. The sequence goes on from OX578139.1 coordinate 106,915,659, forward strand.
TTTTTATTTTATTTCACAAATTCATGTTTTTAACACGTTTAAATAAAAATCATTTCGGGTCGAATTTGGCCAAGACTCAATGGTCTTCGAGCAGGGCTGACCCCAGCCTATACATTTGCAAATTTCTTCCGGTTCGAGCCGAGTTTGAATACTAGGAGACAGCAGTGCGGACCTGGCCTACCTCTCGGTTTACAGGTTTAGTTCCGCACCCCTGACGACTTACGGACCCACATGTTTAGCGTGGTCGTACTCCACGTGAACACGGCGGCAGTTTTTTCTTTTTCTAGCGGAGGGAATCGAACCCGGGTCTACCGAGTGCAATTCCCGAGCGCTAACCAGTGAGCTACCACGCCCACCGAGTTTGAATACTAGTACTGCCGGGCCGGGCTGGGTATATGCTTAAAATCTCGATCCGTGTAGACATCTAACTTGTAAGTTGCAAACATTAGACGCAGTAGAATCGCAAGAGGGGGGAGGGGGTAATTTCCCCCTCCCTTTCCCTCCTGACCTCTTTTCAAAGAAAAATTGGGAAAAGTACACAGTGGTATTATAATTGAAACTTTTGAAAATAAATCTGACGTGTTCATAACGTATTTTCTTTAACATATTAACAAATTTCGATACTGTAAGGAAACAATAACATAAATTAAGAGAGTTTTTTTCTTGTAAGATCACACATACTGGATTAATGAATACTGGAACCCTGTTTTTAAACGCAATCGAGTATTCGGAAGACCCCCCCCCCCCCCCCCCCCAAGTTTTCCAATGAAATTTTGAAAATTTTTGTTAACAAAAACAGAACCTTCAGTAATGCTGCATAAATTATCGTATCATATATAATTTCTCATTAAAAAACGAATAACACAAATTTAAAAATGCTAGCATGAACCGTTCTCGACATATTGAACGTTTTTCAAATAAACGTATTAAAAATATTACATGAAAGTAAAAAAAGTATTAACTAGCTTGAAATATGTTCACTTTTCATATACAATGTTGTGCAACAAATTTGTTAACGCCATTTTTGTGGATACAGTTCGTTCTATTCACGAAAGAAGATGCTTTGTGTAATAGTTTTATATTTTTATGACAAACGATTTGCCAATAATTATGTATTTATATATAATAAAAGCCCTTCTCTCCGTCTGTCTGCAGAGCTTGGCGATAAATTTTGGCAAACTAGACTACAAATTTATCGAAACATCACTAACTTGGCGATTTTTTTTTATAATGGTGCGAAATTGATAAAAAGATCGTAAAATTGTAAAACTGGCTCTAAATTAACGAAATGATGCCAAATTGATGAATTAATTATTAAAACATTTTAATATATGGACTATATTGCTTATTGTGAATGCTATCAATTTAGATGCATTTGAAGTTAGAGTTGCGTGAAATATAAATTAATTGGATACTTCGAAACAATGTTACATGCTGTCACCCAGAAAACCGCCAAATGTAAAATTAAAGGTCAATAAGAAAGATGAATCATGCATAAAGCATTTATTATGAAACACTTTCCAAATGAAATATAATTTTATTTAAACATGTTTAAAATGTGATATATTCAGCGGTGATATTTTAAATTATCACAGTACTACAGTAAATTATTGTACTTGAAAACTTAAAACTTCTTCGAAATATAAATCGTCTGCCTCTCTATGAGAAATCAATGAATATTTCATTCATATCACTTATATTCCAAACTCCAGAGCTAAATCATTTTGCATGAAAAAAATTCAGCACTTCTTATACAACTCACCTTACAAACGCTTGATTTGTTTACATTCTGCATAAGTTAAAATTAGGCTTCGTTGTAGAAATAAGCAAAGTATAATGGTCATTTAAAATCAAAAATATTATAATTGCGTTGGAATAGAATTTAGATACACAAAAATAAAACAGTTTTATGACGAATGCAACCCTAAATATAAATTTAAACAATCTTTATCACGATCTTCACAAGAAAAAAAATGGATATCATATTTTTAACACTTTCAAACAAAGTTATATAGTATTTATGACTTTGTTCTTTTTGTCTATCTGTCTGTCTGTCCGTTCTCACGATAACTATCGTGTAAAGGACTTTATCAAAATGAAATTTTAGTATTGTTAAGACTATCTGTGGGACATATTGGAATGTAAAAGAATAACATCATCCAATTAGTTTTGAATTTAACTCGAGTTGAAAAAAAATTAAATATAATTATAAAATTAAAATAAAATAAAATATAATTAAAATTGAACCCTATGGGACCTAATTTTTCAAACAGTTTTGAAGCAGAGTTCAAATTCACAAATTGTTTTGAAAATTTTAGGAAATATTCAAATTATCATGTAAAATGTGTAAAAAGATTTATAAGTAGTTTTATATTACATATAAAACTACTTATAAATTAGTAGTTTTTTATATTACAGTTTTATATTACATATAAAACTACTTATAAATTAGTAGTTTTTTTAAATAAAAATTGAAATAGTAATTAAACTCATATTATATGAAGAGATTACGTGTCTCATTGCAAAATAAAATATGACATCCATTTTTTTTTTTTTCGCTTAGTGAAAATCGTGATTTTTAAGGAAGGCTTATATTTAGTGCTACATCCGTCCTAAAACCGCTTTATTTTTGCATATTATCTCTGTCTTTAAGTTCTGTGCCTATGCAATTACAATATTTTTTATTTTAAATGATCACCAAACTTGGATTATTTCTACAACGAAGCCTAATTTTAACGTATGCAGAATGTAAACAAATCAAGCGATTGTAAGATGAGTTGTATAAGAAATGCTGAATTTTTTTTTACGCAAGATTATTTAGCTCTGGAGTCTGGAATATAAGTGATATGAATGAAATAGTCATTGACTTTACATAGAAAAGCAGACGATTTTATAGCATTACCGTTTTTGAAGTTTTAAGTTTCCATGTAAAATAAATTATTGTAGTACTGTGATAATTTGAAAAATATCACCGCGGAATGTATCGCATTTTAGAGAGCTTTAAATAAAATTGCATTTCAGTTGGAAAATGTTTCATAATCAATGCTTTATACATGATTAATCTTACTTGCAATTAATCACGTGATCTCTTCGCATATCATGAGTGTATTATATATCATGAGTGAAGTGTGTTTAATCCCTCCAGGAATACTGCAGCGATATAGACCGCAAATCTGTAAACTAATTTTTCATATTAAATTTATACTATATTTATGGCAAAACATTCCATGTGTGGATTTTCTAACAGGCGTATTTCCACATCCGTTAAATAAAAAGATCCATAAAAATAACTCCTTCCCCATACGCAAAGTAAACACATAACACACTCGGCAACCGGTCGTAACCCCCCCCCCCCCCCCCCCCCCCCCCGTACTTTGGGCCTTTCCTGTTCTGTAAACATCCATGCGCTTTAGATACTATGTAATAATACACAAATACACAAACTCCATGTGTGTTCACCAATTTTAGGAGGGAAAAAAAATTCTACGCCTCAAAGAAGGTTCCTGCGACAAAATGTTTTCATTCACTCTTGTCCATTGACACGAAAGAGCACCCACAAAGAACGGGGTCCTGTCAGAGTTCCGCCCTGTAGTTACACACTTTTTTTCGGGGTTTCTACCCCGTGTGTTTGTTCCTAAATACGCATGTGGCCGAGCGGCACAGATAAAGCAAAAACATTTTTTTTTTCTTCTATTACTTTCCCTCTGTTAACGTGGGAGTTTTTACAGTTGTTGGAAGTTGCAATAGGTGGCGTCCAATGGATGTTGTGCACATATATCTTGTGATTTGATGCATGAGAGCAAATAATGAGAGACTGTGTGCACAACCTTCCCGATCTTTAAGAAATTCGATCTTATGTGAGGAGGGGGGGGGGGGGGAGCAGGTATTAGAATTTGTTTAATATTTTTATATATTAGTATAGAGGTATTAGAATTTATTTTATCATTTTTATATGTTAGTATAGGGTATACACAGATGCTGAATTGATATTTATTACATTTTTAACCTTCATATTTTTTTACTATATTGAAAAAAAAAATGATTTAATGTTTTATATAAAAATACTGATTTAAGAAACAAATCTTCCCTTTATGGACACATTTGAAATGAAAATCTATATAAATGAAAATGAAAATCTGTCTGTCTGTCTGTCTGTCTGTCTGTCCCATCATCACGGGAGAACGGCTGAACCGAATTTGATGAAATTTTGTGGGTAGCCCAGAAATAGCTCCACTTAAAATTATATCCGTGTTTTGAGTTTCTACGACCAGTGGTTCTCGAGATATTAGTAAAAAACGAAATTTTCGTTTGTCTCATCATCACGGAAAAACGGCTGAACCGCATTTAATGAAATTTGGTGAATAGCCTTGAAATATCCCCCCATAAATTTTGTCCAAGTTTCAAGTTTCTAAGACCTGGGGTTGTCGAGATATTAATGAAAAACGGAACTTTTTCCTAGGAGTTCTACTCCCTAACTCCGTGGTTTATCCAAACGAAAAGCTTGAAAATCGTTTGAAAGTGAATTAAAATTTAATCTCTAAGTTTGATGGGAGATTTTTTGCGTTAATTAGTCACTTTCTGAAAAAATGAATTGTTTGAAACATGATTTAAAGGGGAAATCTATCTCCATGGTTCATGGTTTATTTAAAACAAGCTTTTACGGAACAATGAGAAGTATAGAGAAATCAAAATCGTTATTTAATTTCGCAGTTTATGTTATAAGACATGACATATTTAACATGTTATAAGATTCTATCTTATATCATGTTACTCAGAAACGCAATTAAATTAAATCTGTCTGTTAATTTTAATAATTATTTTTTCGATTTGAATAATAAATAAATGGATATAAAAATATATTTTAGAAAAGAACGATTTGATTTTTCTTATAGCATTTTTGACTGGATAATATCAATTACGGTCTTCAGGTTTAAAAATTATTATTATTTATATTTTCGGGGATTATTGATTCAAGGATTATTGATATTTTCAAGTTATTATGCAATTATTTTATTATGACAAAAATTGTTTAAACTCATATATTGTATGTTGTACGAATCTTCTACAAATACACGTGTATATCTTTTAATCTACGAGAATATAAGTAGTACAGGTATATTGACATATGTTTTGATATATATTGGCATATATTGGAATCAATTACGACCTTCTGGTATAAAGAGTACGGATATTATTGATGTTTTCAATTTATTACGTCATCTCTTTTATTTTGGCAAATATTTTTGAGACGCATATTGTAATACGGGTAATCTTCTACTAACACATTGGCATATTTTCTGATCTGCGACAATATAATTAGTACGGGGTTGCATATATTCATTCAATTCCTATTTTTTTTTCTGTAAATTTGCTTACAAAAGGGGGCAGGATGTTTTATTCTTCAGATCTGATCGTGAAGATAATTTTGCATAGTGAGAACATATATTCTTAAACTTCTCTTTAGGAGCAATAAATTTAATATTTTAACAGAATTTGCACATGATTGCGAACTATAAGTTTCTTTAAATTATACACTCCGTACGAATAACGGGTGTGCTGTTAGTGGTTAATAAATTTTAACATTTTAGGAGGATATATCATGTTGCTCGGCATCGCAATTAAATTAAATGTGTTTGTTAATGTTTTTATTATTTTTTTTCGATTTAAATAATAAATAAATGGATAAATGGATATAAAAGTATATCTTATGAATGGACGGTTTGATTTTTCTTTTAATTATATTAATTGCTGACTGCGTACATCAATTTCATTTATTTTGGCAAAGAGTTTTCAAGCTTATATCGTATTTAGCTACTAAACTCATATATTGTGTTTAGCCAATAAATTCATATAGCCGATTGTTGAAACAGAAAAAGAGTAGAGCGGGTATATCTTCTAATACAATTGTAGTGTTTTCATTTAGTATATTGAAACGGGATAAGAATGTTTCATTCAGATCTGCAAATTCAAAGCTACGAATTTGGAGGGATATCGCTAATTTGACAACTTTTCTTAAACTTTGCCAAATTGACAGAAATGTCGCCAAATTGATATAAACGACACACAAACAGCTGCCATAAACCTTCGGGTTGGTCGTGTGGCTTGGGTCTTCTACATATCAATGATATATTTTTTTGTTTTGTTAGAAGAAAGTACTGAAATGATGTTTGGTTAGCATTTATCTGTCAGACCAACCATCCTACTTAGTAATACATTTAGCGAATTTTTAAAATGTCACCAAATTGATAAAAATGTTTTCAAATCTATAAAAATATCTTGAAATTGATAAAATTGCGCTACATAAATGATATTAATTATTTTTTGTTAGGGGATAGTATTGTGATGATATTTCGTCAATTTGTCGCAAAGTGGAACTGTCAGTTCTACAGTCCCACTTGGCGATAAATTTGGCGATTTTTTAAAATGTCGCTAATTTGACGAAACTGTCGCCAAATGTTCCATAGAAATATAACTATTTAGACGATATTTTTTCTACCAATTTATTTGAAGCAAATGATATCATGTCGCTTAGCAACGGATTTAAATCCAATGTGTTTATGCGGCAGACGATTTTTATTAAATCCTTTCCGATTTGAATAATGAAGATATGTATATAAAATAAATTTCATTGCCATTTCATTTTGGACTGGATAATATCAATTATACTCTTCAGGTTTAAACATTATTATTATTGATATTTTCCGGAATTATTGATTCAGTGATTATTGATATTTTTAAGTTATTACGCCATTGTTTTATTGCGGCAAAAATTGCTGACACACGCATATTGTACGTTGTACGAGTAATCTTCTAGGAATGCACGGGTATATCTTCTAACCTACGAGAATATAAGTAGTACAGGTATATTGGCATATATTTTGACATACATTGGCATATATATTGGAATCAAGTACAGTCTTCTGGTATGAATATTACGGGGATTAATTATATATTCAATTTATTACGTCGTCTGTTGTATTTTACCAAAAAACATTTGTGACTCATATTGCAAAACGGGTAATCTTCTACTAATAATCGGACATTATAAGTAGTACGTGTATATCTTCCCATATAATTTTAGCACTTTAATTTTGACATATATTAGAATAAATGACTGTCTTCAGATTTAAAGATTACGGGTTTATTGGTATTTTCAATTTATACATGTAATCTACTAATACAGGTTATATATTCTAATATTCGCGTATATAATTAGTACGGGTCCCATACAATTTTAACGCTTTTATTTTGCATATATTGATTCAATTCCATATTTTTTTTTTATATTTGCTTACATAAGGGGTCCAAGATGTTTCATTCTTCAGATATGTCCATGAAGATAATTTTATATAGCGAGAACAGAGATTCTTAAACTTCTTTTTAGGAGCATTATATTAAATATTTTAACAGAATATTTTGATTAAACATGTCATTTAGTATACTATAAGAATTTGGGCATGATTATGAATTTCAAGTTTCTTTATATTATATACTCCGTACGAAGAACGGGTATGCTGCTAGTATATTATAAGAGTATTTTATATAAAATTTCAAATGCACTCAAATAATACTTCTTTCTCTATTTAATTGTAATAAATTAATGTGTTACAGGAATATTTCAATGCAATAAAGGAACATTTACTAGCTTTATAATTTTAATATTTGGAATATTTAATAGCTTTATAATTTTAATTTTAATATTTGGAAATATATATATGTATTTCATCTATCTTAACGTGGCAGTCGTTGAGAAAATTCAAAAACTTTTGTGTCTATAGATCTTGTGATTTGATGCATTAAAGAGAAGAATACGGGCTTATGTATATACTACATAGCCCTGTTGATCTTAAAAAAAAAAAATGATCTGCATACGTTGTTGTTGAGACCCAGACCGTCCGACCTACCATAAAGGTGTAAGGTAACTGTTTTGGACGGCCAGGAAGAGCCACCCAATTTAGGCCGGAACCCAGTGGGGGAGGCATCCACAGGGACCGTACCCTCCTTCCTCTACCACCAACCTCTCGAATGGACTTACGGACCCATATGTTTAACGTGATTGTACTCCGCGTGTACACGGCGGCAGTTTTGGCAGCGGAGAGAATCGAACCCAGGCCTACCGAGTGCAATTAGTGTCAGGAGCTCTTAAAGCATATAATGGCATCAAAATTCCGAAACCGAAAATTTTTATGAAAGCAATACTTTCTCAATACTGCGTATAAGGAAGTCCTGGAACGCACACCATCCAGATTCATAACGGCACGCCACTAGTCGGAGGTTCGCGCCTTCCCTCGGCAAGTCCTCATAAACATTTATCTACAAATTTAGGGCACCATACACCATTTTCATTCTTGTCCCGGTTCTAGTCGGCCAGATGGGACACGCCACTGGTCGGAGGTTCACGCCTTCCCTCGGCAAGTCCTCATAAACATTTATCTACAAATTTAGGGCACCATACACCATTTTCATTCTTGTCCCCGTTCTAGTCGGCCAGATGGGACACTGGGACACGCCACTGGTCGGAGGTTCGCGCCTTCCCTCGGCAAGTCCTCATAAACATTTATCTACAAATTTAGGGCACCATACACCATTTTCATTCTTGTCCCGGTTCTAGTCGGCGAGATGGGACACTGGCACACGCCACTGGTTGGAGGTTCGCGCCTTCCCTCGGCAAGTCCTCATAAACATTTATCTACAAATTTAGGGCACCATACACCATTTTCATTCTTGTCCCGGTTCTAGTCGGCGAGATGGGACACTGGCACACGCCACTGGTTGGAGGTTCGCGCCTTCCCTCGGCAAGTCCTCATAAACATTTATCTACAAATTTAGGGCACCATACACCATTTTCATTTTTCTCCCGGTTCTAGTCGCCCAGATGGGACACTGGGACACTCCACTGGTCGGAGGTTCGCGCTTTTCCTCGGCAAGTCCTCATAAAGATTTATCTACAAATTTAGGGCACCATACACCATTTTCATTCTTGTCCCGGTTCTAGTCAGCCAGATGGGACACTGGGACACGCCACTGGTCGGAGGTTCACACCTTTCCTCGGCAAGTCCTCATAAACATTTATCTACAAATTTAGGGCACTATACACCATTTCCATTCTTGTCCCGGTTCTTGTCGGCCAGATGGGACAACTACGGGCAGTTCCCATATAGAAATATGTCTTAAAATCCGGAACACCCGCTTCCAGCTATTCTTAAGCATCTCCGCTCATTCAACTCCTCTCGTGACTCATTTAAGTGACGTCATCAGCTCGAGAAGGCCGATCAAAGTTGCAGTCAATGGATCGCCTGTGTCCACAGAAGTGGAAGGCCACAACTCTTTGAGAGAAAACCTGCTCCGAATACCATGTTTGGCCAAAACCCATCCAGGAAAAAGCCGGCGGACCACTTGAAATGAACGGAGCGAAAGTAAGAAGGACAGAAAATATAAACACCCAATCTCTCTCCAGTTCTGAAGTAGGTCCCATTCAACTTTTACGGAGAATGGAGCCCTTTTAAACCGAGACAGAACCTTAAAGCTTGAAATTCCTGATTACAAGTCAAAGGTTAATAAGGAATAATATTTGCTTTCGTTTGAAGCTGAAATGTGTTAAGGAAGTTCTATATTTTTGTGTTTGACGATGGGGAATGCTTTTAGGAGGTTGAGTTAAAATCGGACACACATAACATTCTCCGGCCACACATATAGCTACAGTAAGCCTTTGGGTCTGTCGTGTGGTCTGGGTTTTTCACACTCTTAACATTCTAAAATGTCGATAAAATCAACAAGAGTTTAAACAATTAAAAATAAAATCTATTAAAGTTATTGGATTGAAATTTTTAGAGTAGAGAAATATTTTGTTCTTTAAAATAAAAATAATTAAAAAATTGAGAAATATTGTATAAAAAATTATCATAATTTGTCTATGGTTTTTGCCGATAAAATCGTAATATGTTATTGTGCGCATGATATCTTGAATTTTTAAGGATATAATCAAATTTGTTTGGTGTTTGCTAGGGTATGCGCAGAAAATTCACCGGTAGAAAGGTCAGATTCGTAGAACGTGCGGAGACTTTACTAAATATGCTTTGAGATCACTCAAGGCGATCACTTAAAAATTACAAAAATTAAAATTATTTATGATATATAAAAAAAAAATTGTTGTTGTTAGAATACTAAGCGGTATGACGTACAGGGTGTCCCAAAATGATTGAAACGCGCTTTAATTCTTTACCTATTGGAGATAAGTGGGCAATGTAAATTGCAAAAATGTTGAAAGTAAGGTAGGAAATAAGACTACGTTAATGAAATAGTCCTCCCATTAATTTTCAAAAAGTTGCACTTTTTAAACTTTTCTACGACTCCCTTAGACAAATTTGGTGAATCAGGAAATTTTTATTTTTAATGCAACAAGATCATTAAAAATTCCCGCATATCTGTATCTTTAAAATCAACTGAATTATGATAAAGGAGAAAACCTGACTTATGCCACTTTTCCGTACCATGTGAAAGGCTGTTTCATCAGTGAAAATAGGGATCCTAGACAAGTTGACGATGGAAATTGATTAAATCAAAAATACGTTAATATTTATTTTAATTGTTTCAAATAAAAAATGGCATATCTCAATGTGAAAGTACAAGAATCTGTGATTGCATCGTGAGCCTACCGGAAATTCGCAAAAATGTCTCCAATGTATTATCATCCAGTTTCATCTTTTTTTGTGATATGTCACAAATTTAAATTTCTTATTTGATATATGGTCTCCATTTACAATGTTCAATTTTCAATTAAATATAACTCGCTCAATTTTAAAGATATGGATATGCGAGTTTTTTTAATGATCTTGTTGCATTAAAAATATAAAAAATTCTGATTGACCAAATTTATCTAAGGGAGTCGTATAAAAATTTAAAAGTATACCTTTTTGAAAATTAATGGGAGGGCTATTTCATTAACGTAGTCATATTTCCTACCTTACTTTCATTATTTTTGCAGTTTACATTGCCCACTTATCTCCAACAGGTAAAGAATTAAAGCGCGTTTCAATCTTTTTGGGACACCCTGTATGAAAGTATGAAAGTGAACATGTTTCTCAATAGGAAATATATTTTTTTTAATTTTATATAACTTTTTGATAATTTTTTTGAAAAATGTGCAATATCTCAAGAACGGTTCATGTTAGCGTCCTAAAATTTATGCCAATCGTTTTCTAATGAAAAATTACATAAGAAATGTCTATTTGCGTAACTTTATTATCGGTTTTGATTTTTTGACGATTTTTTCAAAAGTTCAGTGGAAAATTTAGGGGGGTTCTAAACATTCGATTGCGTATAAAAACAATAGGCTTCCAGTGTTCACGGATTGTGACTTTTGTACCAAATTTCGTTCGAATCGGTCCATTCGTTCGTGAATTATCGTCTCCACAGACTCACTGACACACACACACACACATACTTTCACACACACACACAGACACACAGACATCACTTCAAAAACGTTTGATTTGTGATCAGGGATGCTTGAAACGTGCTCCCCCGTCGAAAACTCGAATTCGAATTTTCGACCCCGTCAAAATACTTTCCTTATACATTATGTATATAAGGAAAGTAAAAACCCGCATCGGCGATCTAGAAAGACAAACGTACTCAATGTCACCTGGAATAAGGAAAACGTCAAAAAAATGAAATACATTTAATATTGGAAATAAGCCAGTGAATTGGAATTAAAGCATCTTACTGCAAAGAGGAACTAAGGTCTCTTGAGTTTCATCACCGTATAAACAAATAATTTTCGGTTCTTCAAACAGTTACACTGTTGTAGTTGCTTATACAGCTGAAAGATCTAGAAAAGCCCAATTGTATAGAGTGAGCTTGTTGTAGCTGAAGTAATACAGTTAGATGGAAATATCCGGAGTTTACTGAAGATAAAGTTGCAGTGAAAAAAATCTGATAAGTTTTTCCGCATGACCTTCCCCACAAAATTGACAAATTTTGATATTGAAAGAAAACAACACACATTAGAGCTTTTTACAAATGAAAGGTTTTTGAGATTCAGGGACGAAATTAGAAATTAGAGCTTTATTATAATTGGGACTTATCGAATTTAACAAGCTTATTGTCATTACTGCTCTAAAATAATCTTACAAAATTTTGAAAAAAAAACTTTGATTCTTTAGAGAGATAACATGCTGTAGTAAAGAAAAATTGTGTGATATGTCGCGAGAGGTTTTTGATAGATTTTAAACACTGGTAACCACTAATTTCTAGTTAAAAGTTAATGAGCCTTTTTAAATTTTAAAGATTTGTTTTGCAAATATATAAAAAAAAATCTTATGTGGGCAGCACATGGCTTTCCTTATATAATGCAATGAATTTACTACTTTTACAGTAAAAAAAAAAAATAGATTATTTTTATAGTAGATATTTATATTCTTTCCAAGATATTGAATTTTCGTCAATGAGTCGTCATTTTCATTGATTTAGCGTTATTTTTCTCCATTTGGCGAGTTTTCGTTAATTTAGCAACATTTAAAAAAGTCGCCAAGTTGGCGACATTCCACCAAATTCATCGCCAAAATCTCGCCAAGCGTTATGGACAGAGAAATAAATTATTCTTACAGCAGATAAATGACTATTGGCGTTCAAATGCAGAAGTATTACTCAAAGTATATTTTTTCATGAATGGAACGAGCTAGATCCACGAGAATGATGTCACCGAATTTATCGCATGGTATTACATATGAAAAGTGAACATGTTTCTCAATAGGAAATATTTTTTATTTTATTTTATATGATTTTTTGATAATTTTTTTGAAAAATGTGCAATATCTCGAGAACGGTTTATGTTAGCGTTCTAAAGTTTATGTCAATCGTTTTCTAATGAAACATTACATAAGAAATGCCTATTTGTGTAACTTTATAAGAGGTTTTGATTTTTAGACGATTTTTTCAAAATTTCACTCGAAAATTTAGGGGGTTCTGAGCATTCGATTGCGTATAAAAACAATAGGCTTCCAGTGTTTATGGATTATAATTTTTGTACCAAATTTCGTTCGAATCGGTCCATTCGTTCGTCAGTTATCGTCTCCACAGACTCACTGACACACACACACATACTTTCACATACACACACACACACAGACATCACTTCAAAAACGTTAGATTCGTGATCAGGGTTGCTTGAAACGTGCTCTCCCGTCGAAAACTCGAATTCGAATTTTCGACCCCGTCACAATACTTTCCTTATACATTATTGTATATAAGGAAAGTAAAAATGGGAAATATCTCAATAATGGCGTCTGTTAGCGTTCTACCCGTTTTGAATAAAAATATTACACATAAAAATATACTCGCTAAAAATATTTTTAATAATGTTTCTTTGATTTTCAAAAACAAAAGAAAAATGTTTTTGAATGTGGCGGCTTTCTTCTAGAACCATATGTTTTGAAAATTAATAGGCATTTTACGTACCGAATAGAATAATAGTACCAAATTGCAATGAGCGTTTTCGTGCTCCGTTTATAGTATATACTGCTAATAGTACCAAGGTATTGTAGGATTGTGATCTAGAAAAAAATTAAATAAATAAATAGATAAAAAATTAAAGAAATAAACAGATAAAAAAAATCATAAGAAAAAAAGTTTCTACAATAAAATGAGTTGACATTTCACAAGTTCTTTAATTTAAAAATAAATTGGTACTTACTTCAGAGTGAACATGAACAAGATATTTATTAGATTAGAAAGATAAGCCCGTCATAAGATGGGATAAAGTTGCAAAAGATTACCCCAGATCCGCTATTCATTAAGTTACAAAATATTATCTCCCATTCACCCCCCGCTTACGAATGTGAGCCATATACCCATACTTATATTATTCAAATACTAAAAGGATAAGTCCGTCATAAGACGGGATAAATTTGTAAAAGATTATCTCAGATCTGCCATTCATTGCAAAAGATTCCCGCCCATACGCTTCACATACGAATAGGAGGGCGCGGTAGCCTAGTGGTTAGTGCGCGGGAATTGCACTCGGTAGGCCCGGGTTGGATTCATTCTGCTGCCAGAACTGTCGTCGTGTTCACGCGGAGTACGATCACGTTAAATATGTGGGTCCGTAAGGCCTTCCAGAGGTTGGTGGTAGGGGAAGGAGAATACGGTCGCTGTGGATGCCTCCCCCGCTGGGTTCCGGTCTAAATTGGGTGTCTCTTCCCGGCCGTCCAAACGGTTATCTTACACCTTTCTGGTAGGTCGAACGGTCTGTGTCTCAACAACATACGAATAGGAGCCATACACCCATCCCATTCAATATTATTATTAGCAATTAATATACGCTCCCTTAGACCCCCTAACAACGAATTTATCAAGTTTAATGCCTCAAACTTTTCATTTCGAGTTTTCAGTTATTGTCATACCATTGAGATAAAAGGGATTAACTCTCTCTAAATTTATGAAATATACAATTCGGCCTAAACTACTATAAACCATAATTTTGCATTAATTTCATTGTTTAAAACACGAATTTTCAAATAATGGAGGAAGAGAGTCTCTCTAAGTCCATGGCTTAAATATTCAAATTCCGACTTCTTAAATTGGGAAGACCTCTTAATATTATCTTTCCCATTCAGCTGGATCATGAGGGTTAAAGATGGTCTCATCTCTAACTCCATGAGCTCAATACATTTTTCCATTTAGTTTCGTCAGGAATTAAAATCTCATGGAGGTGAAAGATGGTCTCACCTCCAACTCCATGAGCTCAATACAGTTTTCCATTTAGTTTCTTCAGGAATTAAAATCTCATGGAGGTGAAAGATGGTTTCATCTCTAACTCCATGAGCTCAATACAGTTTTTCATTTAGTTTCTTCAGGAATTAAAATCTCATGGAGGTAAAAGATGGTTTCATCTCTAACTCCATGAGCTCAATACAGTTTTCCATTTAGTTTCTTCAGGAATTAAAATCTCATGGAGGTGAAAGATGGTTTCATCTCTAACTCCATGAGCTCAATACAGTTTTCCATTTAGTTTCTTCATGAATTAAAATCTCATGGAGGTGAAAGATGGTCTCATCTCTAACTCCATGAGCTCAATACAGTTTTCCATTTAGTTTCTTCAGGAATTAAAATCTCATGGAGGTGAAAGATGGTTTCATCTCTAACTTCATGAGCTCAATACAGTTTTCCATTTAGTTTCTTCAGGAATTAAAATCTCATGGAGGTAAAAGATGGTTTCATCTCTAACTCCATGAGCTCAATACAGTTTTCCATTTAGTTTCTTCAGGAATTAAAATCTCATGGAGGTGAAAGATGGTTTCATCTCTAACTCCATGAGCTCAATACAGTTTTCCATTTAGTTTCTTCATGAATTAAAATCTCATGGAGGTGAAAGATGGTCTCATCTCTAACTCCATGAGCTCAATACAGTTTTCCATTTAGTTTCTTCAGGAATTAAAATCTCATGGAGGTGAAAGATGGTTTCATCTCTAACTTCATGAGCTCAATACAGTTTTCCATTTAGTTTCTTCAGGAATTAAAATCTCATGGAGGTGAAAGATAGTTTCATCTCTAACTCCATGAGCTGAATACGGTTTTCTATTTAGTTTCTTCAAGAATTAAAATCTCATGACCATGCAATTGCATCATGTTGGGACAGCGTCTTCGACCTGAGATGTAAACCCTTTATTTCACCTCAATGGGTTACACAGACTCGGATTGAGTGTTGTCTTTTATTGTATAATATTTTACTTTGGCTATAGAAGAGAACAAACACATTAACTCTCAAGAGAAATTTAGAAAATTTTATGAAAATTTGTTGACTGATTTTAATCAAAATCTACAAAAAGCCCATTCAATTTCAGCAAGTTTTAAGAAGAATGTGAAGATGATTTTAAGTTTTGCTGTCTCCTACAGACGGGTTCTGAAACTGTGATTTTATAAATGTTTGAACGTTTAGGGCTTTTCAATTAGGTCATAACTCTGCAACATCAAAGAAACTGAGGTCTCAGTGTCCCTTTCAGGACTTTTTGGCCGGGGGAGGGGTGGAATTATAGGGGCGGACATATTTTCTATATGCTCTATATAAATATATCTAAATGTTGTCACATAAATAGAAACTAGGTTAATATAAAATGTCTCCGGGGGGGGGGGGGTCGAAGCCTCTTGGAGGTATGCATGAATAAAACACTGCTAACAATATCTGTGGGATAGCCCATTGATTAGAGCATGGGAATTGCACTTGGAGGACCCGTGTCTACGCGAAGACGGGTACGAAAAATATGTGGATTCGAAAGTCCTTCCGAGAGATTGGTGGCAGAGGAAGGCGGTATGGTCTCTGTATATGTCACCCTCCCACTGAGTTTCGGTGAATTAGGTGACTCTCCTGAGTCTTCAACACCTTCGGTTATCCGGCCGTCCAAACAGCTGCTCATATCTTAATATGAGTCGGACGGCCTGGGTCTTCAACACCTTCGGTTATAGGTCGGACGGTCTGGGTCGAAAGATAGAAATAAAAGCTTCAGCAATACATAAGAAAGAGGTTATTTAATTTCTTATAAGTCATGGAATAACAAAAGATTTAATCATGCCAGGGTAAAATTTAAACCGATTCCAGAAAAAAAAAATATAATCTACCGCAGCAAAATATTTTGGTTTGCTCTTTAATCCAGCATTCGTATACAAAAGACCCAGGCCTGTTCGTGAACTCGCCGTCCTAAAATACCATTCACTGCTTGTTGCTGGTGAATATCCACTTGAAGTTGTTTCGTCGCTGATTCACCAACTGGCTCGCTCCCGCTGATAAGGAGGCAGATAATTGCCCCGCAAATGAATTGCCCCGCTGCTTTAATCAGCGTCTCTCACTTGAACATATTTCAAAAGGCTTAAATCTATGAGCAGGCGGTATATTTGTAGAGCAGATTTTTCCCCAGCCTTTCTTCGTATTTTATTTATCGTCTTTTTCATCCTCAGAGTCAAAAAAGAGATCCATTCACGGGATTCTCGGTTCGTGTAAGCGTTCACGGACGTTAGCCCCGAAGACGTCAGTGCAAATGAAATACGTCACATTAGAAAGTATGTACGCTGTTTAGAAAGCTTCCACGAGATACGGAACAGCAACATCTGAAAATTGGTTCATTAAGATATTTCATGTTTCACATATTTTAAGACTATTTCGGGTTTGTCATCCCAAATGACTGGGATTTATAATCCTTCTTTTTATCTTCAATGCCCTACTCATGCTGCAACGTATTTTGAAAGAAATGCTGGAAATTACATTCCGAGAAAATTCCCTTTCCCTATTCTTTTTAATTAAAGTATTGTCAATTTTCTTTTGTTCAATAACATAAAGATTCCACGACAAATCACGTATGCATTTATTCTCCAATTATAAAATACCTCTCAAAACCATACCTCCTCTTTGTGCCCCTCAAAATTGCGAGACCCTAACAATTGATAATTGCCTACTTATCTTTGATGGACAGGCAGTCTTTCAGGACTTTTTAGCCAAGGGGGGGGATGAATGAAACTTTAGGGAGGTTTCTATTTGCCCTATATAAATATATCTAAATGCTGTCACATAAATTGAAAATAAGTTAATAATGTGTTGGGGGGGGGGCGAATAATCGTCTTCGGGGGGGGGGGGCTTTGCTCCCGATGATGCCTGAAAGAAACATTGATGATGCATGATCCTCTGAAACAAATAGGGCCTTCTTAATTATGATAGTTTTTCAACACTTCTTGCAGTAAGCACCAATATATTAAATAGAATATTTTGCAGAGTGAATCGACTGCTGCAACGTAACAGTGCGATTTAAAATAAACACATTGTTAATTTTGCTATGGCAGATTGAAGTGTTTTTGGCATCCTAAGCTTTAAAATATATGTCGCCTATTTTGTGTAAATTAAAATTTGGAGCCTAATTGAAGATTTAAGACTTTTTTAAAATTGAATACTATATTTACACCATGGTGTCGATTTATATAATAAACATTAAGGGATGAGAAACTTAATTTAATCTATAGGCGTAAAAAATCGATTTAAGAAATGACTTTTGCAGATATAATTACACAGACTAGACGATAGTTTTAGAGCGCTGCAAAATATGATATCAGATGTCTAAGTTTCAATTGTAATAGATATTAAACATAATTTATTTAGCATAAAAATTTGGTATTTCTTATGAGTTTTTTTATTTTTTGCCTTATTTTTTATCACTTGAACTGAACTTTTGTTGCCATAGTCTAGAACCAACTGAGCCTACTAACAAATTAGCATCTATTAACTAGGTTATTCCTTCTTTCCATTCTTGTAAGGGTCCTAAAGTGGTGAGGGCACAACCAAGTTATATATTTTTTTAATTTTGCCCAGGTTTATAATATATAATAATGACATTTTTATAGGGCAGTTCTGTTACCTACATTAGGCTAGCCAACTGTATATCCTAAACCTTCAGGTGAATTATGCAATTATTACCTTCTGGTGGTTAAAGAAGAAAGAAAAAAATTGAAATTGTGTATTTTATACAGTTCAAATTCTTTTAACAGTGCAACAATATGTTTGGGCTCGAGAAATTGAATTACAGCTATTCAACAGCAAGTAAACTTTTCAAACTGAACAGTACACAAGCTAGGCCATGAAACAACAATCTTCTAGGCCATGAAAGAACAATCTTCTAGGCCATGAAACAAAAATCTTCTAGGCCATGAAAGAACAATCTTCTAGGCCATGAAACAACAGAGAATTTAATAATTCCACCGTAAAATGTAAAATCCTTCCAGCAAACTGGCAAAGTCTTTTGATGCAAATAGCTCTGTAATCCAACATTCATAAAAAAAAATACCCAACTTGTTTGTATGAAGTTTGCCTTTCCCAAAATAATATTCCCTAGCTGCTGCCTGCGAATATCTATTTGACGTTCTTTTCTAACTGACTCGCCCATGTTGATAAGAAGTCAGGTAATTGCCCCGTAAATGAATTGCGTTACTGATTTAATCAACGTCTTTCACTTGAGCATATTTCAAAGGCCTAAATCTGTGAGCTAGCGGCATATTTGTAGTGCTGACTTCTTTACAGCTGTCTTTATTGTTTTATACATATTTTTTTTTTCATTCTTGCAGCCAAAAAGATCCATTCACAGGTCTTCTAGGTTCGAAACCGTCCACAGACGTTAGACCCAAAGAGGTCAGTGCAATTGACTGACGTCACTCTTTGAGAGCTGTCAAGTGCACGATGAGAGTCAAAGTATATACTGCATGAGGAAATTAGTTCATTATGGCGTTCACTGTTAATGGATTCTTCTTATTTTACGCTACTTTAGTAGTGATCTTCTTGAGCATTCCTTTTTACTTTCCTTATACACACTGGCGGAAAATAAAATCCCAACACCAAGAAGAAATTAGTTTAGAGGAATGAAATTTAGGCAAAGCAATTGTGTAGGTAACATACTTATTTGATTAAAGTTTCAAGGTCACAGGTTAACGTATGCGCGAGAAGAGCTATTTCAAATGTGAAATGGTGGTACATTAATAACCGCTGTAGTCGCCACGATTTTGAATGCAAGCATGCAAACGTGCATGCATTATGTCGTGCAGGTACCGTATGTCATTTTGTGGGAAGGAGTTCCATGCCAGTTGCACTTGGTCAGCCAAATCAGCAACGGTTAATGCTGGTTGTGGATGACGCTTCCAATAATGTCCTATACGTGCTCGATGGGAGAAAGATCTGGTGATTTCGCAGGCCAAGGCAACATGTCGACGCTCTGTAGAGCACGTTGGATGACAGCAACGGTATGAGGACGAGCGTTATACAGTTGGAAAACACCCTCTTGAATACTGCTCATGAATGGCAGCACAACCGGTTCAATCACCAGTCTGATGTACACATTTGCTGCCAATGTGCTTAGGATAACGACGAGAGTGCTCCTGCTGTCATAAGAAATGACTCCCCAGACCATAACTCCTGGTGTAGGCCCAGAGTGTCTACCCCGCAGACAACTTGGTTCCAAGCGCTCACCTGACCTCCTTCTTACCAACATACGACCATCACTGGCACCAAGACAGAAACGGCTCTCATCTGAGAATACAACAGATCTCCACTTTGCCTTCCAATGAGCTCTAGATTGATACCATTGACGTCGCAGTTGGCAGTGATTCGGAGTTAGTGGTATGAACGCTACAGGCCGTCTGGCTCGAAGCTGTCCCTCAAGTAATCGATTTCTTGCAGTTCGCTGTGTCACTCTAGGGCCAACAGAAGCTCTAATTGCTGCTGCAGATGTAGTGCGACCCGCCACAGCCATGCGGCGAATAAGGCGGTTTGCCTTTTCAGTAGTGGCCCGTGAGCGGCCGGACCCCGGTGTTCTTGAGACAGTGCCTTCCCGTGACCACTACTGCCAACAATCATGCACAGTGGATACATCCCTGCCAAGTCTTCCTGAAATATCGCGGAAAGAAAATCCACCTTCTCGTAGCCCTATTATACGGCCTCGTTCAAACTCACTAAGCTGCTGATACTGCCTTATTCGTCTCTTTAAAGGCATTTTTAACTCAAGTCTAGCTCACATCGCCCAGTCTGGAAGATAAATAACGCTCACGAAGTTTACTCCGAGTATTTAAAGCACACATGATTTGCATGATCATAGTGGCGCTACTAACGCCACTCTTATTCGTTTAGCTCAAAATTTAAATAGGAGTCATCTTTCATATGTGCAAACGAGCTTCCCGAATTTTGTTTATCTAGCGCAACTCCTTCTTGGTGTTGGGATTTTATTTTCCGCCAGTGTACATAGTATAATGTATAAGGAAAGTATTGTGACGGGGTCGAAAATTCGAATTCGAGTTTTCGACGGGAGATCACGTTTCAAGCATCCTTGATCACGAATCAAACATTTTTGAGGTGATGTCTGTGTGTGTGTGTGGAGATGATATCTCACGAACGAACGGAGCGATTCGAATAAAATTTGGTACAAAAATTGCAATCCGTGAATACTGGAAGCCTATTGTTTTTAAACACAATCGAATGTTCAGAACCCCCTAAATTTTCGAGTGATATTTTGAAAAATCATCAAAAAATCAAAACCTTTAATAAAGATACGCAAATAGACATTTCTTATGTAATTTTACCTTAGAAAACGATTGACATAAACTTTAGAAAGCTAGCCGTTCTTGAGATATTGCACATTTTTCAAATAAATTTATCAAAAAATCCCATAAATTAAAAAAAATATATATATATTAACTATTGAGAAACATGTTCACTTTTCATATGTAATATCATGCGATAAAATTCGTGACACCATTCTCGTGGATCTAGCTTGTTCCTTTCATGAGAAAGGATAATTTGAGTAATACTTCTGTATTTGAACGCCAATAGTCATTTGAACGCCAATAGTCATATGCTATAAGAATAACTTATTTCTCCGTCCATAACGGTTGGTGAGATTTTTGCGATGAATTTGGCGGAATGTCGCCAGCTTGGCGACTTTTTTTAAATGTTGCCAAATTAACGAAAATCTCACCAAATGGAGAAAAATGGCGTTAAATCAATGTAATTGACGACTAATTGACGAAAATTCAATATCTTGAAAAGAATATAAGTAACTACTATAAGAATAACCTATTTTATTTTACTCTAAAAGTAGTAAATTCATTGCATTATATAAGCAAAGTCATGTGTTGCCCACATCAGATTTTCTTTATCTTATATTCTACTAATGCATTACTTCTTACGAAACCTCACCCTATCAATGCGACTTGCTGGCACATTCATCAAAGAGCTACAGTTTTAAGGTAATTATTGCTTTTGCAACTATGATATAGAAACAGGTTTAAGGAAAATATAATTTGAAATTTCTTGAGAAGACGTCTTCAAAGAAAGGTCTATATTAAAGATGTTGTATCCCGTCTAGTCCTTGAAAAAGTCAAACTGGTTCTAAGAGGTAATAACGACGTATTAATTACTGCATTGAAGAACAATTAATTGCCAGAAAAATGCATCAAATTGAGTTATCTCGTGACCCAGTCATAAAGTCATCCTTTAGAAAATATCTTTGATTGATATTTGATTGCTGGCACAAATGAATATGTACATGTGTCTGCGGAAAATTCATCTTAATGGCTGTCATCGTTAAATAAATCAAAAGCAGGATAACTTTTTTTATATTAGTCGTAAAAATTTGATGTAGGTAGCCCATGACAAATGTATTTCCCTAAAGTTGTCTCTTTTTGTTTTGGTATTTACTATATACAGTGAAATGAGTTTTTACGTGAGTACAAATGAGAATAAAATAACATAAAATAAAGGCTTGTGAAAAATTACATAGAATTTGCAGTTTTCTATAATTTCATTATATATATGGGGACGACATACTTATAGAATGGTTGATAGCAACTCGCAAAAACTAAGTATCAAAATTCTTGAGTACGGCGATTCATTCGCTTTTCCGTGGAAAATACCCCCAAAAAGTTTTTCTTTTATTTCAATCCATTAAAAAGAGTCATTTATTTTGTGGATTGCTATCAAAATCTTACAGGCAATACTGAGATAACTCTTAAAAAATTTACCGCAAATTAAAAAAAATATTAATATATATATAATATTTAATATATGTATTATTCATATAATATATATATATATATATATATATATATATATATAAGAAAAATATTATATGAAATTCCAATGTTAGATTACGGATAAATTGTAACACATAGGGTCAGGTCGGCCACACAGAAAGCTACCATAAGCCTTTGGGTTGGTCGTGTGGTCTGGGCTTTCTACATAGGGTCAGGTGGGGTAAAGTGGTCATACTCCAAAATATTTCTAATTTTTTCTATCCATACTTTTTATTATTATTGTAAAGGTTCAATATTTTTTTATTTTAGCTTCCAGTAACAAGCAACAAAGCTTTGCACTAAAATTATATTTGTGGCAACACTTAGTGGCAATGAACAGTAGTTTTGTTTGTTTATGTTTCAATTTGATCTTTTGACTCTCTAATTAACTTCTCTCCTACATTTTTGTTGATCAAAATTTTAATAGATTGTCTGTGTAGGAGGTTTCAGCCATATCTCAACATATTTTCATTCATAGGTAAGTTGTGTTTATTAAAGTATATATTTTATATTATTTTTAGTAACATGAGGTAAATTGGTCATAGTCTAATCCCATGACCACTTTAACATGGGGTAAAGTGGTCATAAGATTAGGCTGAACTTATTCATGGTTGCAATGTATTTATTTAGGCCTTATATTTAGTGACTGATTATTAAATAGCTATTAATTTAGCTAAATATATATCCTGTTATAATTTATTGCTATGACATGTGGGGGGGGGGGAGTAAACAGAATTAGGCTTAACTTTAACATGGCTTGGAATGACTTTAGTAAGACCTAATATTCAATAATTGAAATTTGGATAAACTCGTACAATAAAATTATTTTTCTTGTTCTTATTCATAGTTCTTTTCCATTACAGAATAGGCCGAAACATGTTAAGAAAATATGTGAAGAAGAATGCACCAAATTATTCTTATGCTAGTCTACAATTAGTACTGCTGGCTGTGGAAAAGGACAAGTCCATAAACGCTGCAGCTCAGGAATTTGAGATTCCATACCAGACTTTAAGAAGACGGGTCGTTAACAAGCCCAGACATAAGAGTCCTGGTCGAGAAACATGGCTAACATTCGAAGAAGAATCTTGCATCGTGGAAAGCTTGAAATTCATTGCACAATGTGGACATCCATTCGATCGTTCTGATATATAAAACTTAATCCAAACGTATTTTAAATATCCCAATATCAGAGCGAGTCCTTTTGGAGGAAAACCGCCAACACATGATTATCTCAGAAATTTTGGAAAACGGTGGGCAAATGAATTGACTAAACGTAAGCCGGAATTGCTCACGAAAGCCAGAGCAGCAAATTTGACAACAAGAATGGTAAATACCTTTTTCGCTACTTATGCTCATGTTATTGAGAAAAATGGTCTTCAAGAAAGCCCAGCAAGAATTTTTAATCTGGATGGGGTTGGAATGGATATTGATAACCGAAAAAGTTCAGTATTTGTTCAGAAATCATCGCGCAACGTATATATGAAATCAGCGACATGTAGAAAGGTGATGTTTAGCGTTCCTTTTCGTGTATCTGCTACTGGCTGTTATATGCCACCATTTACAATTTATAAGGGGGCTCATTTGTACGAGGCATGGACTAAGGGTGGTCCTCCCGCAGCTTTATGTGTACTCACAGAATCTGGTTGGATGCAAGATTCGGTGGTTGAATCTTGGATGGATCACTTCATTAAACATATTGAATGCTTACAAAGACTGTCCTTCTAATCTATGATGGACATGGAAGTCATATAACTTATGGTACAGTTAAAACAGCCATTGATAATGGCATTATAATATTGTGCTTACCGCCCCCCACCAGCAACCTTTAGATGTAGGAGTTTTTTCCCCTTTAAAGAAAGCTTGGAAAGGGATCCTAAAGAAATGGTTTCGTGAAAGCCGGCTTCAAAATGTTTCGAAGACTGTTTTCCTTTTCTGTTGAAGCAGTTGGTAGAAGGTCTTCGACCACAGAATGCAATCAAAGGTTTTCTTGGCAGTGGGCTATATCTAATAAACAAATATGAAGTTGAAAAACATATTGTCCTTACCGAAATAACAGATGCTGAACCAACCATATCTATTAGATCAGCAAATAGATCTGAATCAGGATTCAGAACCATCAACATCTGGTACATACAACTTGAATTTGGAAAGCACAGAGGTAGGCCTATCAAACATAGCCAACACAATTGTATCTCCACTGAAGGACTTAAAACGAGCTATATTGACAACATTGTGGCAGCAGACGATTCTGCTCCTGCGAAAAACATCGATCGAAGATGCTAGGAACCTGTGCCAGAATTATAAGTTCGGAGTGGAAGCTAGCTTTTGCTCTAACCTTATAATGTCGGTCTTGTAAGTTCCGAGTCCCGAGTTCGGGTCTGGCTCGGGACTAGCAACATCAATTCTTACAATGATGACCCTGGACATATGAGCACGCAACCTTCTCTCTCCAACGATCTCAACACGAGATGGCAGCACCACGCTGAACCAGAGGCGGGTTTTCGACGCCTCCCGGCTATTCAGTCCCTCGACTGAGTTTCGGATGGGGCCAAGCAGGGGTTTTCTGGGTGGACCCCCTCCTCGCCGAAATTCGACCGGGGCTTCTCATCAGGGGGTAGAGTGTGTGACAGCAGACGACTCTGCTCCTGCCAAAGACATCGATCAAAGATCCTAGGAACCTGTACACGAATTATAAGTTCGGAGTGGAAGTTAGCTTTTGCTCTAACCTTATAATGTCGGTCTTGTAAGCACCGGGTCCCGAGTTCGGGCCTAGCTCAGGACTAACAACATCAATTCCTACAACATTATCTCCACCAATGTCAACTCTACATAGAACTGCTGTAGATAACTCTAAAGGAAAGCGAAAACATGTCCAAGCCAAGACTGGAGACGTGCTAAGATAAGAAACAATTGCGTTACGTCTACAAAAAGAACAAGAGGAACGGGCTGTCAAAAAATTCCCAAAGTTCCAAAAGCTAAAAAGCAGAAGACTGTCCAAGCGAACAAGTTCCTTTGAGCCAATTCATGACAGCCACAGATATCCAAATTTCACAATTCATAGGCCTATCTGCTAGATGTTGGGTGTTAGTAAAATATTAAGGTAAGAAATCAATCAAGCAGTTTATTGGACAAGTAATTGATCGAGATAGGGATTTGCTATCAATTAAATATTTTGAAAAATCAATAATTGGAAACTACTACACCATTCCAGAATATGATGACATTGATGAAATCGAAGAGTCAGATATTATTAAAATCCTTAAAGAGCCAACTTTTTACCGCAGTGGACATTATAAATTTATAATTTAATCAAACTAAATGATAGAGCAGTAAATGTAGAAGTTGTGTAAAATATGTTTAAATAATTAAAATGTCACTGCCTACTCATTATTATTTTTTACATCATATTTTTTATTATGACCACTTTACCCCACGCACTACTCACTTATACCCCACCCCATGGGGTAAAGTGGTCATAAAAATATGCCAAAAAGAAATTACCATAAAAAGTTCTTATCCTCAAAAAATATTTCTAAAATGGATTCCATAACTTAAAATATAAGATAGCCACGTATAAAACCAAATTTAAACACTTACTAAACAATTTAAAACTAGTAAAAAGTAAAACATTGCATTTTTGCCATATTGCATGCTATGCAAGAATAATAAAAAAATAAATGGAGTTCATAAAAATCCAAAGATATTTTAGAGATTTTTTAAACACACATAAAACATTATATAATAAATACAATAAAACAAAATTGAAACAAATTCCTATCATCTACTGCTACGTAAATGGAAAGTTAGGCAAGTAAGCACTGTGACTTTTTAAAATTTAAAAAATAGAGATATAACTATCATGGGGAGAACAAATCTAAATCAATGCAATTATGCATTCATATAGTATATATATATATATATATATACGCACACACACACAGTCACGGACAATGAAAGTTGCGCACCAAGAAGAAAACGTGGTACAACCGCGAAATGATGTAAATAGCTAGAGGGCCTGGTATGCAAATGATCCCAATCTGGTGTGATTGCGCATGACCGTACGCACGTGAGTGGCGCTGCAAGCATGAGGCAGCGGCCTTATAAACCGGCGTGTAGTCAACGCCTCATCAATGGGAAGATTCGATTCATTCGCATTCGATTCGGGGACGGTTGTACCTTTCTGAGCTCCGTGCACGTGCTATTTTTCCTGTGTGCTTTTGCTTGGACATGTAATACCCAGTTGCGGTAAAGCATGTCGGGCCAAAGTAGTACTGCTTCATCGTTTTCCTTGGATTTTTCTACAACTTTTGATTGTTCTACTGAAGATATGGACTCTGAAGCCTCAGCTCCTATTGTTCCCATCCCATCAACAAGTTCAACTACGGTGAACACGCTCTCCTCTGACTACTTCAGGAAATTAGGAAAGAAGTGCCCAGACCAAATGGAAATTGCCATCGGAACCCACCTCATGACTTATGACGGTATCATCTACAATCTGAAGAAGGAATTGGAACAAGCTGACATCCCCTATGAAAAGGCTAAGATGATCAACTCTCTTCTCTCAGGTATGATTGATGACTCTTCCTTACTTGCCAGACACCCTACTTATGATACCCTTATTGCCAGAGATTCTCACCAGCTCATCCAAACTATGGCCGCAAAAATTTCCACTCCTAATGCTAACTATCAACTGCACTACGACCAATTTAAGCACGATTATTTCAACCTCATTGAAGGCTTTTCTCAACCCAAAAGCAAAAGATCAAAAAATGATAGCGAAAGCTCTATTCCTCATATCGAACCTGTTTCTACCGAAAATATTTTCGAAAACTTAGACTCGATCCCGGCCGATCTGGCCGATGACCCCCCCCCCCTCGCCCCCTAAGCTTAAAGTTGCATCCCTTTATGTACACTCCTCAATAAATTGGGGAGCCCTCATTACTAAATTAAATGAAATCCTTGAAAATAACGTGTCCGGCCTTCTTCTGGGCAGAGTGATCAAGATCACTCCTGGGTCTGTTGAGGATTTCAGGATTGCTCAAGCTCACCTGCGCCAGGAGAACATCCCTTTCAGCTCCATTAATTTAAAATCTGACCGCCCCAAAAAAATAGTGATTAAGGGACTTCCCATAAATACTGACCCCGAAGAAATCAAAATGGCCCTCCTCTCAAAAGGATTCAAAATTATTCGCATTTCTCAACTTAAAAATAGACGCGATAAAGCTCCCCTCCCCATTTTCCTGGTTGCGCTGGAGCCTTCCGAAAATTGGGAAAAAATCCATGAAATAGACACCCTTTTCTATCTGCAAATTAAAGTCCAAACCTTCGTTTCTAGAACAATAAAAATGTGTTATAACTGCCAGATGTATAATCATCATAGTGACCAGTGTTCTCTCCCCCCCCCGTTGTCTAAAATGTGGCGAAGGCCACCCCACTCGCGATTGCATTAAAAGTAGGAATATCCCGGCCAAATGTGCCAACTGTGGTGGCGACCACCCCGCAAACTTTAGAAAATGTCCCCAAAACCCCTGGAACCGTAATAAGTTCCAGGCCCCTAAAACTTATCAAACAAATTCTCAAACTTCAAATACTCCCCCCCCCCGGCCTTGATCAGTCAAACTTCCCACCTCTTCCCACAAATCATCCCCCCCACAGGAAGCACAGGTATGTTCCGAGACGGCCTCAGGTCCAGCCGGAGAGAACATCACCCATATGCCTACTGTGCAAAATCACCAATCTAATATCCCGTACTCTACCTCAAATGCATTCCTTCAACTCCTTAAATTCTTCCAAGATATTCAAAAAATGTTTAATATTAATAATCTCCAAAACTTGCTAAACCAAATCACCGACATCCTAAAATCAAGCGATGATCCTCTTAATAAACTTTTCCATTTTGTCAACCTTATTTCAGATCTTCAAAAACCCCAGACCCCCCAAAATTAATTAAAATTTTTTCTTTTATTTAATTCTGGTTGTCTTGTCTTGAAGGGTCTCATATCATACCATACTGCAGACCATCCAAACCTTTCATCTGTGGACTAACTTTTCTATTGGATCCAGCTCTTACACCCGCCCACTTGGGGGCGGGGATTTATCCTGCACATCAGTACCATTCAAATAGTGAATCTTCAACACACGAAGACACACACTGGAGATTACAGCGCTCCGAGGAAATGACCAATATGGGGACGGACGCCTCATCAATGCGAGAAGCTTCGACCGATGCAAGCACGAGTAAGGAGTGAATAGAATGGTGGGTAGACGCTAGAAACGTTGATATACGCAACTGGCTGATTTCGAGAGAGGCCTGATCATTGGGCTGAAAACCGTAGGGTGGTCAGCGCCCCAGATAGCCCGTCACGTGGATCGTTCGGAGTATACCGTCCGACGGTGTTGGGAGCACTGGTCACGGGACGCCACTCAGACACGGAGGACCGGCTCTGGACGGAGCAGGCATACCACTAGTAGAGAGGATCGTGTAATCGTGCGGCAGGCACGTATAGAGCTCATGGCGATCCGATCCGCGATACAGGCGCACGATACAGACGTGTGCCCACGAACCATATCTAGACGCCTGAAGGAAGCGAACCTGCGATCCCAGCGTCCCTTACGTATACTGCCGTTAACATGGGAACATCGGCGGCTCCGGTTGCTGTGGTGCCGAGCCAGAGTAACGAGGAACGCCATAGATTGCCGAAGTATGGTGTTTAGAGATGAGTGCCGTTCGTTTTGGGGACCGATGATCAGTGTGTCCGGTTGTGGAGGTCCCCTGCACAACGCCACAATCCCAACCTCGTTATCGAGCGCCACATCAGCCCCACTACAGGCATCATTGGCTGGGGAGTCATGACCTACGACAGCCGATTCGCTCTAGTAGTGGTACCTGGAAAATTGATGGCACAGCAGTACGTGGATGAGATTCTACGGCCGCATGTGCTCCCATTCGTTGCTGAGATTCCAGGTGCCCAATTCCAGCAGGATAATGCCCTGCCACACACGGTTCAGGTCGTCCTGACCTGCCTGAGTCATAGTCCAGACACTTCCATGGCCTCCCCGCTCCCCAGATCTGTCCCCTACTGAGTATGTGTGGGACCAGTTGGAACGCCAGCTGCCTCGTTGCCGCAATCTTCGGGATTTGGAACGTAACGTCCAACAGGTGTGGACTCGTCTGCCGCAGGACAACACCAGGCGTCTGTTTGACACCATGCCGGACAGTATTGCTGCTTGTATCGCAGCACGAGGCCGTGCGACGCGCTATTGAGGATGACCGGACTGTGTACCACAGCTCTCTCTGTACGTGTTCTGTTGCGCTGTTTTTATGATCACGTATATCATTCATCTGTATCCTTCCATCAATAAAATTTCGGGTCCATCCTATGTTTCCTTCTTGGTGCGCAACTTTCATTATCCGTGAATGCATATATATATATATAATTTTTTTTTATGTATGACTTGATCAATTTTGAAAGGAAACATATAACATACCCTCTAACCCTCTATTACAATGAGCGAAAATTTTGTTTTCCTCAAAAACTCAATTAATTTTGACCATTCTGTTACTTTGTTCCACTGCTGCATTTCGCAACAATCTAACAATCTTCCACTTTTTCATAATTTTTAGAAAGATTGCCGATGACATTCATTTTGTCTGACCCCGTTTCGACACCTGAAGGAAAGCGGACCAGAAGCGGGGTCCAAAGTTCATTCGTTCTCAAAACCTTTTTTAGGGATAAGGGCCCCCATCCACAATATCTAGTGGCATAGGCTGAGGGCATAACTCAGGGGGGAAGGGGGGAGGCTATCATATCGTGTTTCATCTTTCATTTATGGTGTAATGACCAGAAACTTAACTGCAGGAATCCCCGCCTCTCCACGGTGTTACGCTTTATTTTTACGATTACGAACTTTTTACTAAGGCGCTAATGATGCCGACTTGGCACCTTTAGATAGGTCGTTGTAAAGGAGGGAGAATTTATAGGTCACTTCGTTGTCATTGGGGCACACAAAGGTCTTAGATCAGTTTTATTGTTTTTGTTTCATTATATTGTTTTCCTCCTGCAATACGTAGTATATACACGGTGATTAAAAAAAAAGATGGGTCAAACTTTAAGCGGTGATAGTACACACCAAACCAACCAGGGCGCGGTAGCCCAGTGGTTAGCGCGCTGGAATTGCACTCTGTAGGCCCGGGTTCGATTCCAGCCACGGCCAAAACTGCCGCCGTGTTCACGCGGAGTACGAGCATGTTAAACATGTGGGTCTGTAAGTCCTTCCGAGAGGTTTGTGATAGGGGAAGGAGGGTACGGTCCCTGTAGATGCCTTCCCCATTGGGTTCTGGTCTAAATTGGGTGGCACTTCTCTATCGTCCAAACAGTTACCTTACATCTTTCTGGTAGGTCGGACGGTCTGGATCTCAACAACACCAAACCAAGTATTTTTCGTCATAGTTTACCGGGTCTGAAATGAAACGTAAAGGCATTACAGGGCGCTTACTCGCTGAGAAGCGGCTGCTTCACAAACTTAAAAGCGTCATTCTAGTTGTTATCTTCTGGTTTTATTCCGATCTGTCGTGTCTTGACTTCTTTTTGTGGGGATATCTAAAGAGTTCCGTCGCCAGAATTTTGGCCGCTGTTGTCGAAGTGCGCGACATGCCTGGTCTGTTCGAAAAAGTTCGCCAATTCCCCCATCGCCTCTGCGAGACGTACATTCAGGCTGACGGTAGCTCTTTTGAGCCATTACTGTAATTACTGTTTATTAAACGTCATTTTATAACTTCTAAGCCATTCTTGTGTATTCAACTCATCTCATCGGTTTCACCATTAAGCGTCCACTGGCACCTTTACGTTTCATTTCCGACCCGGTAAAGTATGACGAAAAATACTTGATCTGGTTTGTACTAGCACCTCGTAAAGTTTGGCCCATCTTTTTTTATCACCCTGTATGTAACGAGAAAGCGCTGTGATGGGGTCTAAAATACCACGCTCAGATTTTGATGGTACATATTTTGAATGCGAATTAAACTTATTTGCTTTCCCTGCATGCATAGTATAATGTACAGGAATGTATTGCGACGGTATCAAAAATCCGAATTTGAGTTTTCGATGGATCTACGCGTTTTGAATATTCCTGAAATTGAATCAAACGTTTTTGAGGTGATATCTGTCTGTGTGTGTATGTGTGTGTGTGTGTTGTTGTTGAAACCCAGACCGTCCGACCTACCAGAAAGGTGTAAGGTAACTGTTTGGACGGTCGGGAACTGCCACCCAATTCAGACCGGAACCCAGTGGGGGAGGCATCCACAGGGACCGTACCCTCCTTCCCCTACCACCAACCTCTCGGAAGGACTTTCGGACCCACATGTTTAACGTGATCGTACTCCGCATGAACACGGCGGCAGTTTTGGCAATGGCTGGAATCGAACCCGGGCCTACCGAGTGCAACTCCAGCGCGCTAACCAATGGGCTACCGCGCCCTGTGTGTGTGTGTGTGTGTGTGTGTATGTGTGTGTGCAATAGCGTTGTTAGGGGTGAAGGACTGCGTTTCAACTTCAAGGGTTGTTAGAGGTGAAGGACTGCGTTTGACCCCCATGTGTATGTATGTGCGTTCGTGAGTCTGGAAACTCAACATCTCTACAACGAATCAAGCGTTTCGAATGCAATTTGGTCTGGTTATTGCACTCAGCCATACTAAAACTTTACTGAAGCACAATTAAATGTTCGGAGGACGCCCAAATTTTCGAATGAATATTTGAAAATACACTGCTCACAACTGATATCGCAACACCATAAAGTTGTAGGTGTAACTTTATGTAAATCAGGCAATGGAAAGAGCAAGGCGAGATATGCAAATCATCACATTTTCGTTACGCATAGTGACGTAACACCTTGCCGAGCAGCATGAAAGCGTCAGGAATGATATCACAGTTAAATTGTAGCATCATTGGTTTCAAGTTGTAAAAATCATGACAATATGCCAAGAGTACGTCAACGTACCGCATAAGTTCAGTTGTCGTCAACAAAACAGCACGATGTGTGTTACGGTTCGTGAAAGACAACTAAACGACAAGAAGATCAGGTAGTGGAGCTTCCAGGTGTACCACACCATGTGAAGATCGTATGCTTCTGAGAAGCGTTGCGCGGGAGCCGTTTACCATAGCGTTACAACGACATTTATCCCACACTACAGGTAACGTGGTTTCGATGCAAACAATTCGAAACCGTTTGCATGACGCAGGACTCCGAGGTAGACGACATCTTCACCTACCGTTTCAACGTCTTCACTGGTAACGTCGCCTCTAGTGGTGTCAAATGAGACGCAATTGGTCGACAGAATGGCGAAAAATTCTGTTCACAGATGAATCACGATTCTGTTTTGGCATGCAAGATGGCCGTATTCGCGTATGGCGGCGCTTTCAACAACGCCACCAGGAAGCTTTTTCTTTCAGTCGCCACACAGCCCCCCCCCCCAAGTGGGTTGGTCTGGGGTGGTATAACATTTGGTGGATGAACACCTTTGGTCCACGTTTCTGGCAGTATCACGGCACAACGATACGTATTTGACATTGTGAGACCTGTGGTACAGCCATATCTGTCAACCAGGCCTGGCTTGCTTTTTCAGCAGGATAATGCCAGGCTACATACTGCACGGGTAACTATGAATAGTCTACAAGGTTTTGATATCCTGCCTTGGCAAGCATATTCGCCAATTGAGCATATCTGGGACATCATGTGTCGCCGATTAAGAGAACTCCCAATTCCAGCAAACCATGTTCAGTTACAAGTCCAATTGCATGCTGTGTGGAATGCCATCCCTCAGCACACCGTTGACCATCTCATTGACGGGATGCCTCGTCGTATTCAATCCTGCATAGCCGCTCGCTATGAATCTTTTCCATATTGATCTATTGTCAATAAAGTTTCATGCTTTCATTTTCCAGGTATACTTTTTTCGATCATCTGCACATCTGCATATTACAATTATATTCCGTAAATTTCATAAGGATACATAAATTTCTTAATGGTATTGCAATTTCAGTTGTGAGCAAGCAGTGTACATAAAATAATCAAAACATTCAATAATGTTAAATACATAATCATTTTATACGTAATTTTTTAGCGAATGGTGCATAATTTTAGAATGTTATTTATGAATCATTCTCGAGTTATAGCCCGTTTCTCGGATAAATTTATAAAAAATAATTGCATAAATTAAAACAGTAGTAAGTATTTCTAAATATATTCATATATCATAAGCAATATTTTGCGACAAATTTACTAACGTCATTCTTGCGGATCTAGCTTGTTTTTTTCACCAGAGAAGACATCTTTTGTAACAGTTGTATTGACGCCCAACAATTGGTCAGTGATCATTTATTTCACAAAGTATCAATTAAATATTATTATTAAATCAATGTATATCCTGTCGCTCAAAAATAGCGTCATGGGCGGAAAATGACTTATTTGCAAGAATACTCCGCCGTTATAATCACACCTTGAAATTATTTACTATTCCAAACTTTCACTAAAGATGATTGAGTAAAATACTTTTCCCTTATTACATCCATTAAGAAATAACATTTAAAATTAAAGTACTGTGTACTATATTAAAGTACACAGTACTTTAATTTTTCTGTGTGCTGTATTAAAGAGTGTGGCTCAACTGGAGTTCGGATCCAAATGATTACAACTGTAGCGTGTTACCCTTCAATTTAAAGGGCTTAAAAATATCTTTCGATTGATATCATACTTGACAAGTACCCCTCCCCCCCTAGAGTGTAACTTTCTCCACAAGGGAGCAAATGACGTCACGAACAAAGAAAATTGCATCGCGGCTATTTGCTCACAACAATGATTAAACCTATTGTCTCCTGAACATTGAGCCATAAATAAACCCTTTTATGCAAAATTATGCCAAATTGTGTCCTATGTTGCCATGTTACAAAATTTAAAATTTCGAAGTTTTCTCTCGAATTTAAAAACATTCTGTCTCGTTCAAGATTTTTTAATAACAAAGCATGATATAAAGTTTCATGAAAATCCATTAACATTTGTGGCTGCTATAGTGCACACAAGAAATTGACCACAGACATCAGACAGACAGACGGACATCACTCCAAAAATAGTCAAAACGTATTCAGGAGGTCCTAAGTCATATGTTGGCATCAAAATCTGGAACTCGAAAATTTTCGTGAAAACAATACTTTCTCTAAACTGTGTTGTATAGCATGAGAAAGTAAAAAGTTACTTATAAAAACAGAAAATCATTCAATTATATTGAAAGCAAGCAATCGCATCTCGTAAGAACAAGTGGCGTCGCCAAGGGGGGGGGGTGAGATTTGGAGGTTATACCACTCCAGAACCTAACAGAACCCATTGAAGTCGCTAGAAGTAATATTTGGAGAAATGGGAAACAAGATATTTTGTCCCCCCCCCCTCACACACACACACACACACATACATCGATTTTTCTTCTGGAAACTCTGCTGGTGAGAACACTGAAAGACATTTTCCCTAAAGAGCGTAAATAACCTTACATGTAAACAATAGGTGTTTTGTTTATCATCTTTGCCCTCTGGCGGGTTAATTTATCAATGTTCTACAGGTAACAGTGACTGGCATCAGATCCTGCGATCACGTTTCGCGAAATCCCCATCACGTGCAAATCTGTTACTAAATTCTCCTCCTCTGACGACCAACCACATACCAAGATTAGGGAGATTTAAACGGAGTTTTAACGTCCAACAAAGTTACAGCTTAGGGTATCTTACAGTTTTCGAGGTTAGAGGTGCGATTTTTTCCTACGGGATGTTATATTTCTTCGTTTTTTGCTCATTTTTGTGTTTATTTATTTATTCTTGTAAGATTATCGTGCTACTTTACACGCACATAGCTGTATTTCAGATGTTTATCTTGTTTCATGTAGACCAAGTCGAATTCTATCTGCAAAGTTATGAAAATAAATACGATGGCATACAAGATTTGATTTTCGGATCTTCTTTGAAGTGTTAAATAGGCATCACGTGAGATCTCAATTTTAAGTGTTTTGTAAAATTTACTTACAGGATTCACTTCGTGTTCACTATACACTCTCCAACCATGCTTACGATAATTGCACAGAAAATTACAAAACTAATGAACGTAATTTGGTTAAAGTACAGTTATAACTACGACAAACCTAAATTTACTGAGAAATATAGAAAAAGTGAAAACCTCCATTAAGTTTTATAGTTTATCTATTAAAAAGGAAAATCCTTTTCTGGGCTTCTAGGCAAAAGTAAATTCTAAGATCCCCCCCCCCCCTATAAAACCTTTTTTAATAAGAAAAAAGGGTATATTAAGCATAGAAGGGCCATGGAGTTTCGCTGGCCTCCAGCGTTTGCCTACATTGTTTATGGTAAGAAACGGCTCTGTCAATTGAACACTATTAATAATTAAAAACTAAAATTTTGCTGCATTAAACCAATGGTGTGGGTTCAAATCTTTCCCCTTTCTTTGTAAGTCGCAAGTCGTTCTTTCAAAAGTCGCAAAACAGAAAAATCGGATCCAAGTTCAGCGTGGACAGCTTGATACAACTGCAAAATTACTTCAAAAACGAAGCAAGCTGCGCTTAACAAAAAACTTCTTAAAAAGATGGTATTAAAAATCCTCCCACCTTCCCGTCCGTTGCTATATTAATTGATTCTTATTGAAGTGGAATTTTAATCTTAATTGCTAACTTTTTAAGTTTTTATCGTAGAAAAGGGATTTTTTTTCAAGGAATGCTTATGATAATGTTACAATCTTATTTTATATCTTAAATTTCTATCTGTAAAACTCAAGATTTTAGAAATCTGTATTTTTATTGCCAGTACCACAGCCAACAGCTGTCTTCCATTCTGAACTCAGACTTCCGCCAAGCGATAAACATGAATGGGAATGAAAGTTGAAATGTTGTTTCTATTCTGAATGGGCTTCAAAGGGGGAAAAGACGTTTTTTACAAATATATAAAAATCTATCAATTTTTTTTTTTTAATTTTTGAAAGTTTAAAAGTTTTTGCAGCATCTTCGGAGTGAAGCCTACGTTTAAGAAAAAACCCGTGAGCTTCTAAGCCGAATAGGGGTTTTGGAAAATTGACTACATACATACATATATACATACATACATACATATATACGCGATCACGTTAGTAATAGTATAGATAACATATTTTAAATAACTTATTACTTTCCCTGCAATACATGGTAATGTATACGGAAAGTATTGGAATCATACCGAAAATCGCAACTCCAGTTTTCGACGGATCTACACGTTTAGAGATTTCTAGAATACGGAAACACTATTTTTAGCGTGACGTCTCTGTGTGTGTCTGTGCATGTGTCTGTGTGTGTGTCTGTGCAATGTATGTATCCACTCTAACTAAAAACCTACTGGACCGAATTTCATAAAATTTAGTAGGTAAGTCACTTGGGTGAGACCCTGGTGCTGATTAGTTTTTGGTAGGATTCGTAAAGACAGAACCCGCTTTTTTACTTTCCCTGCAATACATGGTAATGTATAGGGAAAGTATTGGAATCATGCCGAAAATCGCAACTCGAGTTTTCGACGGATCTACACGTTTCGAGACCTCTAGAATACGAAAAATTCATTTATAGCGTGACGTCTGTGTGTGTGTCTGTCTGTCTGTGTGTCTGTCTGTGCAGATTTTGTATCCACTCTAACTAAAAAACTAATGGACCGAATTTCACAAAATTTTGTAGGTAAGTCACTTGTGGCCGGGGCTGGTGCTGATTAGTTTTGGGTACGATTCGGAATGAAAGAACCCGCCTTTTTTGTGAAATGGCCCGCCAAAGCTTGTATCCACTGTAGCTGAAAGACTAATGGACCGAATTTCACAAAATTCGGTAGATGAGTCACGTATAGGTCACCCTGGGGCTGATTAGATTTTGGTACGATTAAAAAAAAAATAACCTACTTTTTTTGCAGAATGGCTCGCAAACATTATCAAAATCTAAACTAAAAAGCTACGTATGCTCAAATATATCCATTAAATTCTGGTTTAATGCGTAATTTTTAACGACAAAAAGAATAAGACCAACCCCATTACATTAGGACTAGCCGTTCTCGAGATATTTTAGTTTTTCGTATTTTCTCTACGCCACCTTTGAAAATAAGTCCGGTTACCGAATGGCAACGAAAATTGAATTAAAAGTGAAATAAATTTAATTAAAATAAAGAGAACGTCAATATAAGTCTGCAGAGAAAGTCATGTGCTGGCCACATCAGATTTTTTTTTTGCGAACTGGCCCGCAAAAATTGCCTGTATCCACTCTAACTGAAAAACTAATGGACCGAATTTTACAAAATTCGGTAGATAAGTCACTTTTAGGTCACTCTGGTGCTGATTAAATTTTGGTATGATTCGGAAAAATATAATCTGCTTTTTTACTTTCCCTGCAATACATGGTAATGTATAGGGAAAGTATTGGAATCATGCCGAAAATCGCAACTCGAGTTTTCGACGGATCCTCTAGAATACGAAATCGAGTCCTCTAGAATACGAAAAAACTATTTTTAGCGTGACGTCTGTGTGTGTGTCTGTCTGTCTGTCTGTCTGTCTGTGTGTCTGTCTGTGTGTCTGTCTGTGTCTGTCTGTGCAGATTTTGTATCCACTCTAACTAAAAAACTAATGGACCGAATTTCACAAAATTTGGTAGGTAAGTCACTTGTGGGCGGGGCTGGTGCTGATTAGTTTTGGGTACGATTCGGAATAAAAGAACCCGCCTTTTTTGTGAAATGGTCCGCAAAAGCTTGTATCCACTGTAGCTGAAAAACTAATGGACCGAATTTCACAAAATTCGGTATATGAGTCACGTATAGGTCACCCTGGTGCTGATTAGATTTTGGTACCATTCAGAAAAAAATAACCTGCCTTTTTTTGCAAAATGGCCCGCAAAAATTGCCAAAATCTAAAATAAAGTACTGGATATACTCAAATATATCCATTAAATGCTGATTTAATACGTAATTTTTAACGACGAAAAGAATAAGACCAACCCCATTACACTAGGACTAGCCGTTCTCGAGATATTTTAGTTTCTTTTACTTTCCCTACGCCACCTTTGAAAATAAGTCCGGTTATCGAATGAGAACGAAAATTGAATTAAAAGTGAAATAAATTTAATTTAAATAAATAGAACGTGAATATAAGTCTGCAGGGAAAGTCATGTGCTGCCCACATCAGATTTTTACTTTCCCTGCAATATATGGTAATGTATAGGGAAAGTATTGGAATCATGTCGAAAATCGCAACTCGAGTTTTCGACGGATCTACACGTTTCGAGACCTCTAGAATACGAAAAAACTATTTTTAGCGTGACGTCTGTGTGTGTGTCTGTCTGTGCAGATTTTGTATCCACTCTAACTAAAAAACTACTAGACCGAATTTCACAAAATTTGGTAGGTAAGTCACTTGTGAGCGAGTCTGGTGCTGATTAGTTTTGGGTACGATTTGGAATAAAAGAACCCGCCTTTTTTTGCGAAATGGCCCGCAAAAGCTTGTATTCACTCTAACTGAAAAACTACTGGACCGAATTGTACAAAATTCGGTAGATGAGTCACTTGCGGGTTACCCTGGTGCTGATTAGATTTTAGTACGGTTCGGAAAAAAATAACCTGCCTTTTTTTGCAAAATGGCCCGCAAAAATCGTCAAAATCTAAACTAAAGAACTAGGTATACTCAAATATATCCATTAAATGTTCGTTTAATACGTAACTTTTAACGACGAAAATAATAAGACGAACCCCATTACACTAGATCTATTCGTTCTCGAGATATTTTAGTTTTTCGTATTTTCTCTGCGCCACCTTTGAAAATATGTCCGGTTACCGAATGAGAACGAAAATTGAATTAAAAGTGAAATAAATTTAATTAAAATATAGAGAACGATAATATAAATCTGCAGGGAAAGTCATGTGCTGCCCACATCAGATTTTTTTTTTTGCAAAATAGCCCTCAAAAATCGTCAAAATCTAAAATAAAAAAACTACGTATGCTCAAATATATCCATTAAATGCTTGTTTTATATGTAATTTTTAACGAAAAGAATAAGACCAACCCTATTACACTAGGGCAAGCCGTTCTCGAGATATTTAAGTTTTTTCGTATTTTCTCTATGCCACCTTTGAAAATAAGTCCAGTTACCAAATGAGAACGGAAATGGAATTAAAAGTTAATTAAATTTTAATAAAATAAAGAGAACGTGGATATACGTCTGCAGGGAAAGTCATGTGCTGCCCACATCAGATTTTTTTAATTGGATGTAGCCATTTTGTAACAGTGAACTAATGTGAACTGATTTTATCGTTAAATGCCACGGACGCGGTAGCTAAGGTCATATGCATGACTCACATGCATCTTCCATGACTATAAATGTTGTTTCAGGACAAGTACATTTTCAGTACAAAAACACCCACTTGCGAAGAAACACCATTTTATTAATAGGATATTCTGTTTATCAAGTATAACATGAGTGTTTTATTATAATATTTATGAAAGCTCCACCTACAACTTATTTTTACTATACACACAGTATCATTCCCACGATCATATATAAACATCATCTTTCTGTTGAACATGGCATCTACAATAATTCCTTTCTGAGAAGGACAGTTAACGATGAACACACCCTAGGTCTTCTTCGTCTAAAGGTGATAAAAAACTTGTTTCTTTATACATAATATGAATATCTAGACTTCTCAAAACAGACATACTACCAGAAGAGAAGGTTTGCAATTTGAGAGCGAAAAAAAAATATAAAATGAGATTCTTTAATCTGTTTTTTGAGTCTTGTTCTTCTTGTTCTCTGTGTTTCCAATCTTTGCTGAGGAAGAAAAATGTGCAAGAAAAAATTAGTGTTCATGCTTCATAACAACATTTGTGTTAACTAATTTTGTTTCGCTTGTTCCTGTTTTACGATTAGAGACGTTTGCCATTAGTCGTTTGAAATGTTTTGTCTAGGAGAAAAAAAACTAATGAACACAGATAGTTCAACTAAAAAAATAAATAAAATAACGACTATGTAGTGAATTTACTCTTAACGAATAACGGTGATAACCACGAACATCAATCTAAAGATAGAAATTGGTCTAAATAAGATAGAACTTGCTGTAATGACTGTGCACAATATTTTGATTTTTGAATAGTCAAAATCTTCGCTCTAAATTCTGTAAAAAAAAAAGGGTAAACCGTAAAATAAGCTTTGTTAAAGCTATATATAACAAAAGATACGGCGTCAACCGTTTTTGGAATCAAAACGAACTTCCTTTGTCAGGATATGTTTTCTTGAATTTATTTCAATTTTAGGGTTTAGACATGTTTTAAGACTTGAACACATCTTGGAAGAATGTCTGTCTGTGTAACTTAAACATGAATACACGTATCATTATACAATTTTATGTTTGGATACATTGTGTAAAAAAACTATAGGAAGATAGATCCATGTTCTTTGAGGAGTTGGGGGGGGGGGGGGGTAATGTAAAACCTTTTTGAAAAATGCAAGCGTTTCTCTTTATGTTTACAACTATGTTCTCTACTTCTTTTAATTCACATGCCATGTTCATATTTCAATCCACCTTAAATTTATAAAAGAAAATTTAAACCAAGAAAGAGTATTTTTAGATATGCCACAGAAGGATGCGTTTAATGGAATATTTTCTGAGAAACTGTACCATATTTGTGTTACATACTAGAAAATCAGAAATTAAGTAGTAACGAAAGGGACACCCCACGTTTAAAGATAAGAGCCCTCTTTACATAATATAAAAACCTCTGGATAACGTCACTGACCTATACGAAATCACTATTGCAATATTTTCCTATATTTTCTATATTCAGAAAAAGCATTATTGTAATAGGGGACCCAATAAGGATAGCTCCATAAAATGTTGATTCAACGCTACACCGAATATCTCGGATATACAAAAAGTAGTTCAACCTATCCTTGAAGTGCATGATAGGAGAACAGACTCACTCTATCAAATGACGAATGAGGTTACCAGAATCACGTTCTGATCATGGGTGCCCATAGGAGAGGTCAAGGGGGGACACTTGACCCCCTGGACATTCAACGTCATGAAGACGAACTTCAAGCTAGTCGTTGTTGTATACGTCTTATCCTTGAGTTTGCCCCCCTCCTGGGAAAATTTCTATGGACGCCCGTGTTTCTGATAATTTCTATTTTACAATTCAAGTCTGAGTCAAGATCATGGTTCGGTGAAAAATTGATTTCAGCCGAATTCCCCGACCATAAACGTTATTCACGTCAAAAATATTTACTATTACTTTTAAAAAATATATAAAATCATAGAAATGGAACCAAAAATTACAATGAAAAGAAACACCATATTGAGAAATCCTATCACATTGTCCTAATGGCATACTATTTTATAGCCCTGGTCCCAAGTTGAGTATTAAGCTCAACCAGTGGCGTGCCGTCATGAAGCTGCACTGGGCGGCCGCTTCTGGGGGCCGAACGAGAAAGGGGCGGCTCTTGCGATGAACATAATTTTAGCTAAAAACTATGCTTTATAGGAAAGGGTGTTGTGAGAATCTCCCAGAAAACTATTCTGTCGTTCTCCTTTGTTTTATTCTGACTCCATATATATAAATAATTGACCGCATTTGCGCTAAAGGAAACAGCTTTTTATTTAGAATTCACCAGATTACAGCATTTTTACAAGATTCCATCATTTTTACAAGTTTTTAGTTCTATAATAAAAAATCCACTGTTTCCACTCACTTCATTACAGAATAATAAAGATAAAAAATAAAACGATAATATGAAATCATAGATATAAATATTTTGGACTCTGTTTTCAAACTATAAGTGGAGGGAAAACAATGAGGAAAAATCGTAGCAGACGATCATAATGCTACTTTTGACAAAGGGAGCCCTGAAATTATTTCCTTCATGGCGATAAAAGTCTACGGCATTGAACACAGTCCGTACTAAATAGTCCCCGATATTAAATCCCAATACTTCATAGTCCAGGTTAATGAGCTTAATTATAGAAAGTAAAGGCAAAATATGTTCTAAATCTATAATGATCTATACCAGGAACATCTTTACTTTCTTCGAAGCGTCCCGCTGTAAAAGTCATCGTGCTTTAGAATTTATTTGAAAGGATTTGACGGAATTCCAGTCTATGTCTTTCTGACAAAAGAAATATTATTTAACGTCCCGTAATGATCCTTGATGAACTCAACACATCTCAGTTAAGCCTTGAAGGCAGCATCAAGAGTCACGTCAAGCATAACGTACGCGTGACGGCTCTCATATTTCGTGAATGATAAGAACGGGCTTATGGTAAGAATCTTTTTATGACTCAGCTTGTAAGATATATGGATTTGAAAATACTACATGCAAGACTACGTTCATAATTTTAAGAAAATCTGATGTGGGCAACACATGACTTTCCTTATATAATGCAATGAATTTACTACTTTTACAGTTTAAAAAAATGTTATTGTTATAGTAGATACTTATATTCTTTCCAAGATATTGAATTTTCTTCAATTAGTCGTCATTTTTATTGATTTGGCGTAATTTTTATTCATTTGGCGAGATTTTCGTTAATTCAGCAGCATTTTAAAAAATTCGCCAAATTGACGACATTCCGCCAAATTCGTCGCCAAAATATCACCAAGCCTTATGGACAGAAAAATAAGTTATTCTTACAGCAGATAAATGACTATTGCCGTTCTAATACAAAAGTATTACTCCAAGTATCTTTTTTCGTGAATGGAACGAGTTAGATCCAAGATCCACGAGAATGATGTCACCCAATTTATCGCATGATACTACATATGAAAAGTGAACATCTTTCTTAACAGTTAACATTTTCTTTAATTTATTTGATTTTTTGATAAATTTACTTGAAAAATGTGCAATATCTCAAGAACAGTTCATGCTAGCGTTCTAAAGTTTATGTCAATCGTTTTCTAAAGAAAAATTGCATAAGAAATGTCCATTTGCGTGACTTTATTAAAGGTTTTAATTTTTTGATGATTTTTTCAAAATTTCACTCGAAAATTTAAGGGTTTCTGAACATTTGATTGCGTTTTAAAATAATAGGCTTCCAGTATTCACGGATTGTGATTATATCGTGAGATATCGTCTCCACAGACTCACTGACACACACACACACACACAGACATCACCTCAAAAATGTCCGATTCGTGATCAGGGATGCTTGAAACGTGCTATCCCGTCGAAAACTCGAATTCGAATTTTCAATCCCGTCACAATACTTTCCTTATACATTAATTATGTATATAAGGAAAGTAATAGTCAAGGAAGAATATGGTGTATTTTTATTTTACCGTGCTATTGTATGCAGGGGGACCAAAAGTCAAGTTCTATTTTAATGAAAATGGTTTAATTTATATGTTTTTATTACTTTTCTTAT
This sequence comes from Amaurobius ferox, assembly GCA_951213105.1. Classification (NCBI taxonomy): domain Eukaryota; kingdom Metazoa; phylum Arthropoda; class Arachnida; order Araneae; family Amaurobiidae; genus Amaurobius; species Amaurobius ferox. Next base: position 106,959,697 of record OX578139.1, read on the forward strand.
ATACAATAATGTATAAGGAAAGTATTGTGACGGGGTCGAAAATTCGAATTTGAGTTTTCGACGGGAGAGCACGTTTCAAGCATCTCTGATCACAAATCTAACATTTTTAAAGTGATGTCTCTGTGTGTGTGTCAATGAGTCTGTGGAGACGATAACTGACGAACGAATGGACCGATTCGAACGAAATTTGGTACAAAAATTACAATCCGTAAACACTGGACGCCTATTGTTTTTATAAGCAATCGAATGTTCAGAACCTTCCTAAATTTTCGAGTGAAATTTTGAAAAAATGGTCAAAAAATCAAAACCTTTAATAAAGTTACGCAAATAGACATTTTTTATGTAAATTTTCATTAGAAAACGATTGACATAAATTTTAGAACGTTCACATGAACTGTTCTCGAGATATTGCATATTTTTCAAAAAAAAAAATTATCAAAAAAATCATATAAAATTAAAAAAATATTTCTTATTGAGAAACATGTTCACTTTTCATATGTAATACCATGTGATAAATTGGGTGACATCATTCTCGTGGATCTCTAGCTCGTTCCATTCATGAAAAAGATACTTTGAGTAATACGTTTGTATTTAAACGCCAATAGTTATTTATCTGCTTTAAGAATAACTCATTTTTCCGTCCATAACGCTTTTCGAGATTTTGGCGACGAATTTGGTGGAATGTCGCCAATTTGGCGACTTTTTGAAATATTGCTAAATTAATGAAAAACTCGCCAAACGGATAAAAATGACGCTAAATCAAAGAAAATGACGACTTATTGACGGAAATTCAATATCTTGGAAAAAATATATGTATCTACTATAAGAATAACTTTTTTTAACTGTAAAAGTAGTAAATTCATTGCATTATATAAGGAAAGTCATGTACTGCCCACATCAGATTTTTTTATTTTATACAGAGGATAGTAAACCCTTAAGATGAATACAGAGGAGCATGCTGCATTAATTATCTGGTGAATAATCCAAAGAAATAAGTGCAGTGAAATCAGAAATAAATTTGAAAGAAACTTAAAGAAATCAGGACCAGTAGATAAGACGATACGCAAGCTAATGAACAAATTTAAACAAATGGACTCTGTACATGATTAAATAAGTGAATGAGAATACTGTGAATAAAATCATCAATGATAATCCGTGCATGTCTCTTCTTACAGCAGCACACAGATTCAATCTTCCAAAGACATATGTGCGTAGAATTCTGAAAGTTAATTTAAGTAAAAGGAGCTATTTGCAGGTTTACGATTAATCTTCTGTTCTGTAAATCAGTTATTTATGATTTCACTGTACTTCATTAAAATAGTGCCTGACTTTTGGTCCACCCTATGAGGGTTTCTAGGAAAGACCTTAGTCAAAACAATAACTTTGTATGGTTAAGTCTATAATTATACACGTTAGGTCTGTCTCTAGTAAAGTGACTATGCTCGATCGAATAAAAGTGACTGCAGCGCCCCAAGCGGAGAATTTAAAAAGTTTGGATAACGAATTCGGAAAACACAGCTAGATAGAAGGAAAACGCCAGTTACATAATTGTAAAAGATTATATAAATAGTAGGAGTAGACAATAAAACTGTTTCAGAAGGGCATTTATTACATACATAATGGTTATTATCAAATTGCTGTCCTATTCAAGTATGCCAAAATAAATTACTCATGCACAGAGATTTAATGTACAGCCTAAATGTGCATTGAAAAGATATTTTTTGAATTATGTATCCAAAATGTAGGTATTAACAAAATTAACTGAATGCATTAATTGCATTCACTTAACTGATCTATCGGAAACTTGGTTTTAGATAAGCCATTTTTAGAAGAAGAATTTGCAAACTGAAGTTCATACAAATATTCTCTCTAATATCGATTATGATAGCAATGGTCCTAAAAATATTTAATATCAGAATATGAGAATGCTAAGTGCAAACTTGCACTCCATTTTACCTTCGATTTACCACAGCTTAAATCAAAAATTTCTTGAGTATGTTTTTGAAACTAATACTTATGGAGTAAAACCAATTTAATATCCTGGCATCTAGGTTAAATCTCTTTTATCTTTAATCAGATTTTCCAAGTCTGAGCTAGATAAAAGACTCTTTGTTACAAAATACGATAATATAAATAGCTTCCTAGAATCATGAAGTACTGTTTACTAACCAAAGAAAAAAAAAGAGATCAATGAAGAGATTTCTCAAAACCGATCGACAAATTCCTGCTCAAGGATACTACATACCAGAAGAGTTCTGCCACGAAACACAATAATTGAAATTTGTGGTTGCTATTTCATATTAGCCATTTTCATCCGCGCTTCTCGCGTTCGAATCGGTTAGTTGTCATTAAGTGTGACATCTGCATTTACTAATAAAAGTTGTTGATAACTTTTCCGGATATCAAAAACTCTTTGATTCAACCATAAAAAAAAATAACACACATTTTATAATCTGTTAACATGCTAAATGGGTAAATATATTGAATTTTATTTCTAGCCGGCGACAAAACGGTTTTTTTTTGTTTTGTTTTTTTCAGACTGTCAGCGAAAAGATATGAAATCGAGTTTTTGTTACGCCTGGCGTAAGAGGCAGTGGTGTAAGTTTTGTGAAAATCGCTTTACATCATCACCCCGTAATTTGAATTTTTGAAATCTTAAAATTTTCCCCCTTGGTCTTGAAGTCAAGACGGAATGAATTACACGAGAACAAAGATCCTAGCACAAGTGGAAGTGCTCGATAATTTTAATATGCCACTTAATCGTTCGGTTAGGCTGTTTTGTGCATATTATATAGATTTACAAGACAAAAATGTTTTATTTCAGGATTGCTTAAACAGTTTTCTTCTTTTTTTAAAAAAAAAATTGTCACTAAATATAAAATCGAGGAAACGCAATTTTATTTTCATCCGGGGTAATTTTTTTTTTCTTATGCTTGATTAAATCCCCCTCTCTGCTAAAAATTTCACTTATTATTTTCATAGGGTTCACTTAAAAATATAGAAGAAGCACTAGATCCACCATGAAGCGATCACTTCAGTTCCCTAATTTTAAGTGGCTCCATTTCTTATCTTTACAGTGGTAACGCTTAATAATATTTACTCAATTTGCTGTTGGATTTTCATGGAAGTAACATTCACAGAACTATTCTAGTGTTAAATAACTTCCAACTGTCTTACAAGTATTTCTATCAAATATTTCTATTTTTCATAATTTGTTGAAGAACTAACCAAATGCCCACTGAAAGTCAGATGTGTCACAATTGGCAAATCCAGAGCTCAAAATCCACATAATTATTTTGCTGCGATCATTAAAATGTTTTCTTCGTTGTTAAATTGACAGAATTCTTGAATGTCTTGTCGGCTTTATCAAAATGTCTAACTTGTACCAAATTCTGATTTTCTATTTTAATTGCTGTCTTAATTATTGACTCATGTACGTAATTCCATATTACTATCGCAGTTAATATGTTTTCCATATATTTGGCAAATCGAACACTTTGGTGTGCGGCAACCCTAAAATAATAACTATTTTAAAACTCCCCCCCCCCTTCTTCTTACTTTTGAATTATTTACCCTGACACCGATGTTTCTATCTTATAGGAAGTGCTTTTTCCAAATACTCCACAATCCACATTCTGAACATTTATGGTCTGGAGCATGCACGTATGTATCCTTTACTCAATTGTAAACTTTCGAACAATTGGATTTTAACCAGGGTCGTTATTCAACGATTTTTCTCGTGCCAAATTTTAATGTCTGCCATATATGAAAGTGGCTGTTTTGCAATTACTACAGGTAAATTAAACATTCTGGCAAATGGACGCGTGTTTGTAGGTCGAAACAAAGCCACGATTAAACAAAATATTTTGTTCGTTGAAGAATTTTATATGCATTTTAAATTAAATGGTGTCTGTTCGAAGAGCAAAATATTGTTTCAAAACAACAGATTTGCCCATCTAACATAAAAAATTCGTCTGATGAAGACCTCCGTGCAAGTGAAGACGTGCAAGTGACGAAGACCCCCGAGCAAGTGTTTTGTAGAAGAAATTAATTTGCGCATCTTGACAACTGAAATTTTGTTTTATTTTTTAATTTGCTTCATGGAACTTTTGTTTTATCTGATAGTCAAGTCCACAGCATCATTCAACAGTTTGTTTTGGTCATTTCGTTTCTAATTGTAGACATGCGGCCTAAGATTCCCCCAAAACAATAAATATTGAAAAAAACTATAATTTTTCTTTTTCTTTTGGTTAAAAAATATACCTATAACCACACTGGATCAAACAAGATTATAGCACTTTCATCAAACAAGGTACAAACTTACATCAAATAACGCACAGGAATGATAATTCTAAATTCTAGAAAAACGCTTCAGAAAACTGGAATATCTGAGCACACTTTTGCCTCTGTATGAAACAGTATTTTTACTTTCCTTATATACAATAATGTATAAGGAAAATATTGTAACGGGGTCGGAAATTCGAATTCGAGTTTTCGACGGGAGAGCACGTTTTAAGCATCCCTGATCACGAATCGAACATTTTTGAAGTGATGTCTGTGTGTGTGTGTGTGTGAAAGTATGTGTGTGTGAAAGTGTGTGTGTGTGTGTGAAAGTGTGTGTGCGTGTGTGTGTGTGTGTGCGTGCGTGTGTGTGTGTGTGTGCGTGTGTGTCAGTGAGTCTGTGGAGACGATAACTGACGAACAAACGGACCGATACGAACGGAATTTGGTACAAAAATTACAATCCTTGAATACTGAAAGCCTATTGTTTTTACGCAATCGGATGTTCAGAACCCCCCTAAATTTTCGAGTGAAATTTTGAAAAAATCATAAAATCAAAACCTCTAATAAAGTTTCGAAAATAGACATTTCTTATGTAATTTTTCATTAGAAACGATTGGCACAAATTTTAGAACGCTCTAGCATGAACCGTTCTCGAGATATTGCACATTAAAAAAAATTATGAAAAAATCATATAAAATAAAAAAAAATATTACCTATTGAGAAACATGATCACTTTTCATATGTAATATCATGCGATAAATTGGGTGACATCATTCTCGTGGATCTAGCTTGTTCCATCCATGAAAAAAGATACTTTAGAATAATAATTTTGTATTTGAGCGCCAATAGTCATTTATGTGCTGTAAGAATAACTTATTTCTCCGTAAATAACGCTTGGTGAGATTTTGGCGAAGAATTTGGCGGAATGTCGTCAACTTGGTGACTTTTTTAAATGTTGCTAAATTAACGAAAAACTCGCTAAATGGATAAAAATGAAGCTAAATCAATGAAAATGACGACTCATTGACGAAAATTCAATGTCTTGGAAAGAATATAAGTATCTACTATAAGAATAACCTATTTTGTTTTTACTGTAAAAGTAGTAAATTCATTGCATTATATAAGGAAAGTCATGTGCTGCCTACATCAGATTTTGTCATCAGTGTTCGGTACCAAATTTTTAATTTTAATTTAAGTGAAGTTTTTTACAAAGATGACTGTCAGTTTTTGCAAAACGAAAGCTTTTTCATGCTGAGATTAATGCAACACATCGAGACTAATAAAATATTCTCTAGACGTGATTTTTCGTCTGGCCATGTGCGTCGGGAAGCAAAAGACAAGCTCAGATTTCAGGCATGGCAAAAGATGAAAAAAAGTTCTTATCTTTTCTTGGAAATGGCTCTAATATCAAGGTTCTAAACTCAGAGAGTATTTTTGTTTAAGATTTTGTTTTCGAGACGCTAAGTAAACAGATGGAAATAAGTAACGAAGAACAAACTTTGGAAGTTTTATGTTTTCATTTCAACTTCATTCATGAAGTAGCAACAGAAAATCTAGTGAAACATGAGTCTCCGCTCGATGCTCTCATACATTCCTATCCTATAGTGTTTAGTATTACTGGTATCTCAAGAAAAAATATGTACTTTTTAGAATTCGTATCTAAGTCATTCTTAAAGTATGTCGTTGAAATTGCCTCAACTTTTCTTTTTCACGTTGGCAACAGCTTAATGACGCTGATGGATACATTTGGCTGTGTTAAAATAAACTATTTTTATATCATTAATCCATATTGTAGTTCAAATTATCGATTTATCTCGTAGACCATATACTACCATCTTTAGTCCATAAGTTATCATTGCTTTCCACAGCAAATAATACTATAAAAATTTTAAAATTCGAATAATTTGAGCTATAATTACGAGAATTACTAGATATTCTATATAGTTCTAGTTCTTCAGATAATGTATGTGATAGTGATATGTGAAATGTGATAGTGATATGTGCATTTATCTTTGAAAAATCGTGTCTACACCACACACACACACAGAGAGAGAGAGGGGGGGGGGACATGCTTTCAAACGTATTAGAAATGGGTTCAGAAGGCTTATAATTGCTTTACCACCAAAATCTCGAATGCGAAAATATTCAGTATTTTTAGCTTCAGCAATTGGCTTCAGACACATACTTCAAATTTGAAATTTTATCAAAATTGAATGCGAATTTCTTTTATATAATTTGTTTTCCAGTGAGTAGTATTTTCATGGAAAAAGAGGGTTTAAATTCTTATACGGTCCTTTGAGCATAAAAAATTTAACTGTAAAAAGTTGGGCTGGTACAGCAACTAGTCAAACGAAAAAATTTGTCTGAAATTATCTACAATGTACATGAATTTATTTATAATAGGAAGAACACAAAATACAAGCAAAATATAGAATGGGAGAATGGGAATTAGGAGCTTTTCCTGCTCAAGGAACCTTATAAAACTTTAGATCCGCTATTTTCATGAAAACACCACCTACTGAAAAGTATATTATATGAAAGAATTTTGCATTTAATTTTAACAAAGTTTCAAATTGGAAGATATGCCTAAAACCAATTGCTGAAGCTCATAAAGCGAGGTCAACTATACTGAAACACCCTGTCTATTAAGCTTTGCTTGAATAGTATTTCTTAAAATACATCAAGGATCATAAAATTTGTGAGATTCCTCCCCGTGGCTAGGTAGGTCAATTTGTAGGGTACTTGTGTTACAGTCCGGAAGTCGAGGACTCAATTTTCTCCGCGATGACTTCGTACTAGGAGCAGTGGGTGTAGTCGCAAAAGAAAAGGTGGGGGGGGGGGGACGCTCTTTTTTTTGAAGAATTTTAGCCAATACTGTATAATTTCTGTGATTGACATAGGGCTGGGCAGTATCGCGATACAAGTATCACCCATACAAAATGTCTTGAGTAACGACCCTAGTCTCTAAATGTATCGTGGATTTTGTATTGAGATACTTTTTCAATTGTATCCAGTTTTTTTTTGTTTTTTTTTTCTTTTTTTACTTTCCAACTCGAACTCTTAACATGTTGATAAAATCAAAAGAATAATAATTATTCTAATTTTATTTAGTTATTTATTAAAAACCAAAAATTGTGCTCCAAAGCATATGATTCTCAGCTCAAGAAAGAAAAATCAATTAAGATTCTTGCATTTTGAAATGAAATTATCTCAAAGAACCTTCCAACTATGCCAAGCTGCAGAGAGATTATATATGTATATATAAATTTTAAAAAAAAGAGCGTCCCCTTACAAAATAAAAAGTGGGGGTACGCTTGAGATCAGGAGAAAAGGTGGGGGGTCTTGCGTCCGCCCACATCCCCCCTCGACTACACCCCTGACTGGGAGCCAGAATAGCCCTGAGTGGCTTTTGTAAGTCTGAAGAACGAAATAAGGATAGTATGGATAGTGGCGAAATTTCCGTAGGAGAAAAAAGGGTGGCTTCGTTGAGGCCTAGGAGTCACAGCTCAGTTGGTTAAATTCCGAATTCTCCTTTGGAAAGATGAAGGCCACTGAAGAAGGAACAAATGGCTGAAACAAAAACTGGGTGCTTCCAGCCAGCCAGTAATTTGTTGCAAGGCGCCTAGAGCAGAGCTCCCTATCCCTAGTCAGGTAACATACTCGTATATGTGGGTCACAGTCTTCTACTGAACCTAGTCCTTCAATAGGAGTCAATAATGTTGATGAAACAAGTCAGGAGTAGTAAACAAAGAATGCTGTAAACAGTGGCGGTGTCCCCATCACAGGTGTCTACTATTGAGTGCTACATCTATTGTATATCTGAAGATCTATGAGTTTCAGTTTAAGGGGAGATTAATGTCAGGTTCCTACCGTGTCCCAGGTAGCTCAAATGCCTGTGGCAAAAATTTTGCTATACTGAAAATTTTGAAACATCTATTTCTCAAGAACTACAATAGATAGAGCTAGATGATAAGTGATATGAATTTAGCATAAAATTTTGGAAGAGGCCGAGTGGTTCATTAAGAATTTTCACTTCCGACTCCTTTTTCATTTCCGGCTCAAAAATTTTCATTGAAATATCTATTTCTCAGGATTGGCTATAAAGCATAAATAATGACGAATATGGATTTAGTATAAAATTTCTGAGGCGATTAGGGGATTCATTAAGAACTTCCACTTACGGTTTTGAAGATGGCTCTTCTAATTCAAAATTTGCATTTTTCTTGAAACATCTATTTATCAGGTTCTATGCAAAGCTTATATGACTGTTGATTTAAATTTAGCATCAAATTCAACATCATTTGAGAGAGTATGGGATTTACTAAAAATTTCCACTTCCGGTTCTTTTCTAACTTACGTTACAAAAATTTTCAATTTTCTCCTTTTCATAAATGCGTACCAAGAAAAACGTTTCTCAAATTGATGGATTAAAAAGTGCTATGCTTAAAAAACTGAATTTGAATTTATTTTACCACAAAATGTATACAATATATTTGCAGTGTATAACTGCATAAATAGTTGTACAGCAGGTAAAAATTAGAAAATGTCTATAAATTATTTCCTGAGGGACATGTAACTGTAGCCCTCAAGATTATCTAAAAACAATACTTTAGTACGAGAATAAATGGCTATAATGAATCTTTTTCACCGGGGATATAAATTATACATATACATTATTAAAGACATTATAATCTATAATTTGCTCCCGATTTGATAATTAAAAACTTACACAGCTGGAAAGTAATTTTTATTTAATCATTTCATGTTTCATTAAGCATAAAGTGTGCAAAGTATACACTTTCATGTGTTTTTTCTTGAGACGCTTCAAGAAATTCAAATTGCAAAAACCTGAAGTTCTTTTCAATTCGTTACACTTCTATTACCAGTGTTTTTGTTTTATAGAAGATTATGCAAATTATTTCTCAAGTAGAAATGGGAAATTTTTTTAACAAAATATAATAAAAGCTTTTGAAAATATGTTATATTTCTATTTCTGAAAACACAAGTGGTTGATATTATTTTAGATATTTTAATTTTATATTTTCATTATAAGTTTCTTAATTATTTTCAAAATATCGATTTTCCATTGCACATGTAAATGTATTAAGATTAAAAAACTAAAACAAAAACATATATTGCTCAACTACATATTATTTTTAATTCCTGAATTTTATTCTATGTTTATTTCACTTTCAAGGCTTTCAAAATACTACCATATCTCCATATTTTTTGTTTCCAGAGATAAACTTGAATGCTGAGAAATCGAAGTAGGAAATAATATCCACATTTTCAAACAACGTGGTGATTATAGGCGGCCTTGGGAAGGTTTAAGAAGAAAGATTAAATTTCACAGCTTTAAAATCGTGTAGCATATATTATAAAAGGCCAGACCACACACATTAAGAGTAATCGTTTTTTTTTTTCATACAGCGGATTAAGTCAGTAAAATGACATGTTTACTTTTGGATTATTTTCTTTATTTGCAGAGTGTTTTTTTAACTGCCTCTCTTGAAGATAGCTTTAACCAAAGATAACAGTTAAAGAGGTTCATTACATATTTTTATCTTATTTTTTCTTAGTTACATGTTAAATAACTGCTTATTAAAATTAATTATTTATCAGAAAGCTGATAGGTTCCATCCTGGACAACGGATAACCCAGTCACTAGCAATTTTATAATGCCCAAAATAAATAAATGTCGGGATCCTGCAAATTTTAGGGGTTACCCCTTAGGCCTTAGCCCACCAATATGTCGAATGAATTTTTAAAATAGTTTTTTTCTTCCTTACTGTTGAACGTGAAAATGACACTTTTGTGGTTTTATATGATAATTTTCTTTATATTTAGATAGTTTACATTGCACTTTAAAATAACCATAAGACTTATATTGAAAGGCTAGTGTATTCCCCAAAATGATTAACTCGATTGTTGGACGGAAAAGAACGTTTTAAGACCGCCTGAACGCATTTTGAACACCTTTGGAAGATGTTCACCCTTTCTTTCTCTTTTTTTGTGTGTATGTCTGTGAGCTGTGGACACGACAATTCACGATTGAATTCGCATGTTATGAAATTTTATATTTAGATGCTTTATATAAAAACTATAAGCAGATAGAGTTGTTTGTAAGTTTTATGATTCAGGGAATTGTTACAACACGAATTATATATAATTAAAATTTTCAAAGCATTATTTTCTATAGAAAACAATGATATTGCTTGAACAATAACGGTAGTATCATCTACGAGGGAAAATGATAATTTAAACTACGAACTATCATTTACTGATATGTACTATCAGTAAATGGTATAAAAAGCTAATATTAACACAAATCAGACAAATGCATCCGGCGCGTCATTGAGCGCTGTTGATAGTTGAACAGTGAACCACGTCATTGAGCAACTTGAATACATAAACTTTTAAAAAAATTTTTAAATTAAAATCCAGAATTATTTTATTAAAATAATTTATAAAATAAAACTTAAAAAACTGAATTTGGTTTTATCATATCAATAATTATGATGCACAATTTGAACATATCTTACATAGTAAAAAAAGTCTATGTGTAGTGGTGCGGCTATAGAGGGAAATCTAAGTATCGTACGGGCATGAAATTTGGTACACTGGTACTTTCCGACGTACACAAGTACACATCGGCAAGATTTTTAAAAAATTCAAATTGAATTTTTTTGTTATTTTATGTTTTAGCTTTGAACGATATTTATGATTTTCACATAAATCGTTTCGTTGGAAACTAAAAGTATTATCCTAGAGTTTCCATTTGGACACCATCGGAAAAACTCAAGAATGTTCTCTTCAATAACGTTTAAATCGCATCCGTAGAGCAATTTCTTCATATTCTTAAATACATCTATATTTTCATTTTTTAGGTTATTTTATCTTTATTTCTCCGCATCCAAAAAAAAGTACGATTAGCAGAATAGTTTGGCAAAAAGGCCCATATATACCTTCGCGTGCATTCAGACGATTATTTTAATTTCACGCGTAATTTAATTTTTTGTGATTTTTTGAAGCAAGCGAACCTGTAAGATTTTCGATGCCGCACATTTTCTCCGCTTGTTTCGGCGGCAGCACATACTCTTAAAGTCTTCTTTCCAAGAAAAAAGGATTTCTTATTGAATACTTCCATTTTTATTTTCTTATTTCTTTTTTATTTTATTTTTTGCTATGTCTCACGGGATCGAAGCCATTTAAATGTAGAGGGGATAATTTGGGGATGGGACCGTATCACGCTCGTTTCGCCGTATATGCGGACTGTATGCAATTTTCACTGTATTTATATGAATAATATACTATGTGTGTGTGCATTTTAGATTAATAAATTCAATTTATCCCTGCTTCAACTTCCGGGAAACGCCGGGTATATTTTCTTAACAGTCTAAAAGTATCAGAAAATCCATTGGAGGCTCACACTGAAGATATTTCTTACGATTCTACCTTTCACAATATGATTCTTCCCAGTTTCTAAAAAATAAATCTTATACTTTTGCATTCGTATATCATCTTTCCTGGCACATTAGCATTCAGTCGTGAGTTACAAGAGACTTCTCCTATGCGAAATTCCACAACTACAAGCGGATAATTATATAATGAGCTTTAAGACTGCTCGTACTTGTTTATAAGATAAGTAATCGCATATTAGGTTTTATTAAAAAAAGCACATTGATTATTGCATCCTAATGAGAGGGGCCAGCAATTACAGGGGAATACGCCTAGACATTAATCACGCTAACAGTGTAATTATAGGTGCGCCCAATCAGGGTGTTTATCTCATTATAAAAATTAACAACACAAAAGTTCAGGTGTAGCCCCAATAATTCCAATTTTGTCAAGTCTTTTGGTGTGAAACATCGTTACACGGACCCTACCTTGGCATACTTCAATACGGGCTAAATTAATTCAATCACGGAGTATGAATACGATAAAAAAAAATCTGATGTGGGCAGCACATGAGTTTCCCTACAGACTCAAATTAATTTTCTCCTTGCTTCTTCCTTAATTCATTAAATTCAGTTCAATTGCGCAAGACAACACGCATTACTATTTGAAATGACACTGAATTTGCATTTTTAATTGAATTTTCGTTTTCATTTGGTAATTGGACATATTTTCAAAGGTGGTGTAGTAAAATTGCGAAAGAGTACGATATCTCGAGAATGGCTAGATTTAGAGTAATGGGGTTGGTCTTATTCTTTTTACCGTCAAAAATTACCTATGAAACAAGCATTTAATTGATACATTTCAGCATACGTATTCTTTTACTTTAAATTTTGACGAGTTTTGCGGGCTATTTAGCTTAAAAAAGGCAGCTTCTTTTTTTTCGAATAGTACCAAAATCTAACCAGCACCAAGGCAACCTATAAAAGATTCATCTACCAAATTTTGTGAAATGCGGTTAATTAGTTTTTTAACTGGAGTGGATACATACGCTTTTTGCAGACGATTTCGAAAAATAGGTAGGTTTTTTTTATCCCAAATCATACCAAAATATAATCGACACCAGGGTAACCCGTAAGTAACTTATAAAGTTTAAGTAACTTATTATTAAGTAACTTATTTTCCCGTAAGTAACTTATGAAATTTGATCAATTAGTGTTTGAGTTAGAATATATACATATATTGCACACACAAGCACACACAAGCACACACACACACACACACATATCACGCTAAAAATAGTTTTTTGTGTTCCAGAGGTCCTAAAACGTGTAGATCCATCGAAAACTCGAGTCCCGATTCCCTACACAATTACAATACAAAAATACGATCTTTCCCTATACGGCCCCCATGTATTGTAAGGAAAGTCAAAATCGCTATGAAAACCATACTTATCTTTTACCTATGATAACATGTCTGTTAATATCCGTATTTGAAAGATAATACTGTTAGCGGTCATAAATGTATTTTCGATATTGACAGATGGCGTGTTTACGGTCTATTAATGAATTCATGTGAATCAATACTAGTATACGTCTACTACATGGTCCGGCAGGGAAACGGATGATTAAAAATAGATGATTATTGACATTAAAATATCTAGTAATAAACTTCCATGCATAAGGTCTTCTACACAGTCAGTCATCTATGTTTTAAAGATGTCACCTCTCAAGTGATCAACATTCATGCGCAGATATTCTGAAGATTTCCCCATTCGTAATGACCCTGGTAGTATGAGCAGGAGCTCCATCCTGTTGAAACTAGGTAATTTGAGGAATTCCAACGCTCCATAGTGACTAAATGGTATCGTATGGGCCATATGATGCTCGGGCATTTCCTTTTCTTTACTATCGTACTAATAAAGAAAACTGTTACTTCAAAAACGCCCATTTCCCCGCCGGACCCTGCATATGTTTATGTGTATGGTAAAAACATTGAGTAAATTGAAACGGGTATATGTGTACAAGTATTACTAAAAATTCTATTTAGTTCTTGTTTTTATATAATTTTACATATAAAATTTTAGAGAGATAATAACATCTGTTTTTGAGTTGTCGTGCCCACGCTTAGCTGACATACCCGCAGCACATCTAGATGGGCAGTTTTACGAAAGTGCTCAAAATGGCTTGAAAATGAACTTATTCGTCAAAATATCCTATTAAAATAATTTTGTTAAAAAAAAAATACTTTCTATATACGACAGTAGGAGAAATAAAAAATACTTTCTATATACGATAGTAGGAGAAATAAAAAATACTAACTCACAATCCAATCAAATTACTTATTTAACATAATTAAAGTTCTTGAGACCTATAAAATATAAATTTTATCATACGCGTACAAAATAAAAATGCTTTTTTCGCTCTTAAGTGTATATCACCTACCAGGATGTAAATTTATTTTTTTCACACACACATACAAGCATCCAAATACACTTTTTTTTTCCGCCTGCAATAAATTACAGTTTCAAAGAAAACAATTCGCAATAAAAACAAATATTTGACAACAAAATCTTCAACGACAGGAAAGACTCTTTTTTTAACTCAAATTCATATTTCTGCAAGTAAATCATAATATTACATTCAAATTATTTTTCAAATAAAAGTGGTAATGATGGTTTATGATATTTACATTCGAAACCACCTTTTCATTCTTATTCGGTGAAAGAGAGTGTTGTTGATTTTTTTTATCTTATTACAATGCTTAGAATAAATTTTATCATAAAACGATAATGACAGTTTAAAAATAAAGAAATGTGGTTTATTATGGAAAATATAGCTGTCTCACAAGTAATGAGAGTTAAATGTATTATTATTTATTTGTATGCTAAATTATATGCAATGGGATTCAAAAGGCTGTTGATAGTTAAAAAATTCGGAAACGAACAACTTGGTATATTTGACTGCGGTGTTTTCTAAACGTATTTGAATGAAGTTGGACTTTTAAAAAAGGAAAAAAAAATATTTCAAATGTCTACCAGAAAGCAGAAGTATAAAAAATATCAATAAATACCCTGAAAACATATATACCAATAATATAATCAAAATAACAACAATATTAAATGCTTGATATATGCTCATCTCGATAAGATGCTATCACATTCAATCAAGTGAACACGGCAGTGATAATTGCTGTTGTTGTGACTTATCCCCCGTGGTGAGGAGCACCACGTCCACTAGACCCCTGGTCGCAGGGCGAAGGGGAGAATATGCAGCTTCACTTTTTATTGAGGCTCCCCAAGGGCAGAAGTCTGACTTTGCCTCTACTACACAACATCCATGCCTGCTGGCGGGATTCGAACCCACAACCCGGCAATCCAGCGATCAGACGGAAACGCATGCCCCTGACCGCTCGACCACCGGATCGACGGCAGTGATAGTAGAAGGTCTAATGCAACACATATGGGTAGATCATGCTAATCACTTCTCATCCTAAAGATTTAATAGGGAACCCAGAAGCAGGAATTTTCCCATTGATAATGCTTTATAAACTTCTGTTTACAAACTACTACTTAAAAAAATTCTTGATTCTTAAAAAATATATAAATTGGAAATATATCCATCAAGTTCATTAATTTAATGCATTCAGCTGTGTAAACACATGTTGTTTTAATGCATACATGCATAATGAATTTAAACCACCAGTTTCTTTTATTGACTATGCGGTAATTATTACCTTTGGAATTACCATTGTTCTCCCTAGGAAATAATGTTAAATGAAAATTGTAAAGAGAATATTAAATTGCGAAAAATTTCTCTTCAAATATTTCTATCTTAAATCTTATTTCAATATTACAAAATATTCTATGAAGTTTAGATGAACATAATAAGCTTCTGTTTTTAACCAAATATCCCGTTTAATGGAATACTTCTTCGATGCAAAATGGCAATTCCATTGTGGGTTCAATATTGTAATAATATATACATGCTTATTCTATTTCCGTTCATTGGCATGGGGGAATCCTTTGTGCAGGCAGTTCTGGAACTTTTAATAACCTGCAAAATGATCTCCCTTAAAGAGATTAATCTTCCGTCCCAACCAATTTTAAATTAAAACGTCAGCAGTGTGACCACGAAGCAATTATAGCACAATACTGACGAAATTATTAAGCAGAAAGAGATAATTTTGCAGATCCACCCAGCTAGAACAGCTCCTGATGCTCAAACAGCTTCAAACAATAAAGGTTCATTCCGGTCTTTCGCTCGACTCCTCCTCTGAGGGAACGAGATTAATTATGAACGAGACACCGATAAGTTCATTTCAACATTAGAAATTGAAAGAGCAAGAAGTGTTCTTTTCATAGGTCTTTTCATAGCAAATCGTGTTTTGTAAAGAAATGCATTTTGTTTCTGTACAAATTTACTGTATGACTTCTAAGAAATTCGAAACTTAATGTTGAAATTCTATTAATGTAAATTAATATAAAAGTATCCTGAATTGCCAGTTTAAGCAACAAAGTAAACGAAGTCTTGTTAAAGAATTGCTCATTTTTAAAAATTGGGTTTAATCACTAATTTAAAGATCTTAAAATTAGCCATATAGAGAAAACTATAAAATAACTCTTTTTTTTTCTATCACTTGACTTCCATCATTCGCCTGTACATCGGCCAGGAAACTGAACCATTTGGCAGTCCTAGGACGTGCCCCAGGCGCACCAGAGGAGGGCGAAACACACTGCGTCCAACAACACAACATACATGCCTTAAGTGGGACTCGAACCCACAACGCGGCGGTCGAACGATCGCTTGGGAACGCTCGCCTTGACCGCTCGACCACCGCGTCGGCACTACAAAATAACATTTCCTAACATAAATGAACACGTTCCTTGATATCAAGATGAGTATCTTACTACATACAAAATTCCGGGAAAATAGTAATTCCTAATAATTTCCTCCTGTTTTAAGACCATAGTTGCACTAAGTTCTACAGCAAAATAATACAACATGGTAAAGAAAAACAATCTTATTAATACAACCCGGTAAGGAAACGCAACCTTATTAATACAACCTAGTACGGAAAATCAACCTTATTAATATAACCTGGTGCTTAAAAACAGTACGATACCATCATCAGTAGACATATCACGCCCTTTACAGCCTTTTCATGTGCTCTCTGCTGGTAACATATTGTGATGAAGACGGATGTAGACAAGGCTTCTGACACCCTTTTACGATCAGCGAGACCGCTTATTTTGCACTAAGTATGCTATGCCCATTGGTTAGCGCGCTGGAGTTGCACTCGGTAGGCCCGGGTTCGATTCCAGCCACTGCCAAAACTGCCGCCGTGTTCATGCGGAGTACGATCACGTTAAACATGTGGGTCCGAAAGTCCTTCCGAGAGGTTGGTGGTAGGGGAAGGAGGGTACGGTCCCTGTGGATGCCTCCCCCACTGGGTTCCGGTCTAAATTGGGTGGCACTTCCCGACCGTCCAAACTGTTACCTTACCGGTCTGGGTTTCAACAACAACAACAACAACAACAACAACACTTGCCGAAAGTGAAATTGCAACACCCTGAAGGAATGCACGTAGCCATATGCAAATCACGCTACCGGTAGAAGAGAGAGTCATATGCAAATGATTAAAAGAACAAACGAAGATAAGTAAAAGAAACCTGCTTATTCAGTAAAGTATGTGGTCCCCACGGGCAGCTATACAGGCTGTTAAACGGCGAGGCATACTATCGATGAGGCTATTAATGGTTGTCTGAGGTAATCCTTGCCAAGCAGCGTCCACTGCGGCACGCAGTTCTTATACGGTATGTACCGGTAGTTCCCGGTGCACCTGATGTCCGATGAGGGCCCACGCGTTTTCAATGGGAGAGAGATCCGACAAGGCTTCTCGGCCAGAAAAAGAATTTGAATTTCGTTCAGTCTGTTGAGCGTTTGCCGTGCGGTGTGGCATTGTCTTGCTGGAATATTGTGCCGAGGACGACCTGCAGTAATGGCCGAACCACAGGCATCGCAATTTGTGTGACGTACCGGTTCGCTGTTAGATTACCTGCAATGTGTACCAGAGCTGTCCGCTGATCGAATATAATACCGCCCCAAACTATGATGCCCGGTGTGGGGCCAGTGTGAAGCTCGGTGATATGGGTTAGCAAGTGCCCTCCCCGGGAAGCCGTCGCACTCGCCCACGGCTGCCTTTCCTCCACAGGCAGAAGCGAGATTCATTCGTAAACAATACTCGATGCCATTTATTGGTCCAGTTGCGATGACGACTACACCACGCCCGACGTGCATCCCCGTGTCGAGGGCTTAATCGCATCCCAGTGGCTGGCCGCCGTGCGCTCAGCTGTACTTCATGCAACCTGTTGTGAATGGTTTGGGTGCAAGCAGGTGCAACCGTTGATGGTGGCAGGCTGTTTCGGATGTCACTTGCCGTTGCAACGAGCCGTTCGGCGAAGCTGCCGGTCTGTGCGCTTTGTCGTTCGCCTCTTTGATCCACTCCCTTTTCGGCGTGTTCTCTGATGTTCCTGCATCCATCGTGTCACATATCGCCGGATGGTATTCACGTCGTGCTCAACACGCGTCGCAATTGCACGCATCGACAAACCCACGTTACGCATCCCCAGAATACGGTCTCGTTCCCCAGCCGTTAACTGCTGGTATACAGCTCGCTAACATCTTCGAGGCATCGCTTCTTCACTTTTTGAAAGTTCGGTTGCTGCAAATCATCGCTGATAGCATTTACGGGACGAGCCGTCTGCTGGTCTTTATCAGCCGAAACTGAGTGTCACTTGACCCGATACGTACGAAAACTTAATCATTTGCATATGACTAGCTCTTCTACCGGTACTGTGATTTGCATATGGCTACATTCCTTCCTTCATGGTGTTGCAATTTCATTTTTGACGAGTGTATTTATCACCCCTTAACATCCTCTACAGCTCACGGTGCTCATGCACGTCAGATCTCTTGACTTACTCGTTACAGATATCTGCCACTACACGCTACAGTTTAGGATTATTCAGGATTTGATTCAACTGAAAGTGGAGGTCAAGTTTCGATCGAAGAAGTCCACTCCACAGCCTGTTGATGGCGAGCACCTAGCTCACTCATGTCATTTTCTGTCTGTTTCTGTATGCGACTCATGTCATTTTCTGTGTTCTGGTCTGTTCTAGCACACTCATGTCAGCTTCTGTATGTGAATTAATGAAGATAAAAGCAACCTGCCAGAGTTTGTCGTATACTGATGTTGTTAATTAAAAATTTTGCGAATTCGTGTTCCATAGTAGGAGTATGTAACATTTTGCTATTCGAAAGCACTAGAAGACCTTCACCCGTCATAGGCGTAATTAAGGGTACTTTAAAGATCCCATTGGCGGGGATCCATTCTTGGTTTCCAAATGGAAAATAAAATCCTGCAGACGATCCCATTCTGTCACCACTCCTCACTTTTCCGAGATCTAGACCCCTCCTGCATTTCATGCATATGAATTAATACAGATAATGGCATGATGGGAGTTCTCAGGCACTTGCAGATAGCGGACCTTTGCTGTACAGGGTTTTCCATACACACAGCCAGGATCTCGGAAAAAATGTCTTCTGTGGAATGGGGGGGGGGGGGGTTTACACTGCTGGATTCCGTTTTCCAATATGAGCAATTTGAAATATTGAAAATTAATGTAACTGTTCAATCATCGAGGCACCACCGTGGTCCTCAATAAGGTTTTTTATCTGCGAAATAAAAAATGGTGAGTTACCCATTATAGATTGCTGTAAAACATCACTTTTTTCGTATATTTCAAATGAGAAAAGGCTGATGTGTGTTGTGCGTAACGGTGGTTAAATAAATTTGTATTTCCTGTTTTTTCAGAATGTTCTGATTTCATTCTTAATTATATAGTTTCGATAGATTAACAAAATACAGATGTAATGTATAGCGCAGATGTCGATGCACAAATATCGCTGATCAAAATTTTTTACTCTTTTCTACCAGAATTGTTTTATAACGTAGCTTAAAGGTATTAATTCAATGCCCTAAACCCTTAGGTTAATCAGACGGTTTGGGTAGGGTCAGCTCAAAGGATTTATTTAACCGGAGGGAACATTACATATTGAGTTCGATAGATACTTTTAGTCGTATCACGTCAACAATCTAACTCAATGATGACGAGCTTATATATACCCTCTGTAGAAAGTTTTGGAAAAAGCTACGTAACTCGTGAAGTTATTAGCCAATCTACAAAATGCGATAAATTTTCAGAAGTCGCCAAAAGTCATGAAGTTGGTGATATTTTTCCAAATATACAAGGTCATCGAATATATAAATAAACAAGGTCATCGAATTGGTCCCCAAGGTCAAATGCGAGTTTAAATTATAACAGTGGCTTGATGTGAGGTGTTCATAATAATAGGATGTCACTTCCGCTACACACTTCGATTTCATCGTCATCACAGTTCTTTCATGATTCACGAACCCAGAGTCCTAAGATGTTTCACATTAAAAATGCTCACAAAGGGAGTAAAGTTCACATTTTTATCTCTTTTTTATGCAAAAAAAAGTAAAACCTTACCACCCATAGCATTGAAATCATCCTCTACAAATTGAAACATTGTGCAACAATAAAGCAATTAACGCACAATACTGGAAAAATTATTAACCTGCTATAATTGATGTGGTGGTTCCACCCATCTACAAAAAATTATTTCTATTAACAATCCATTGTTCTCTTTAAGTGTTACTCCCTGGGCGAGATTAATGACTAGAATCCTGAACAAGATATTTGAGTTCATCATAACTTACTTACATACAACTTTATTCCAGCGAATCGTAAAATTAATTCGGTAGTATTTCTTCAAAACGTTAAGCTTGAATATCTATATTGTTACGTCACTAGAAGCTCTTTAGAGAGCCAGAAGGGAAAACACCGTAGTCATTCCAATGGCATGGATCTAGGGTTGCCATATCAGGATTGTCGGTTCCGCGTTACCAGATTTGGCGATTTATCGTCAAATTGGCGACTTTTGGCGATATTTCAAATGTTCGAGAACCTTCTCAAAATAACGAATATTCTACGAGATACGAGTCTCGTCTGGAAGTTTCTACTGAGAGTGTATAAGAGGAGAGAGACATCGCTCAGTTGGGGCAGTTGAGGTGATACGAGTTACACTGAATGGTGAGATACGCAATGTTTTGTGAATAGTATCCGCCGTTTTGTGAAATTAGTGGAGCATTTAATTGCTGTTTTACTGTACCTGGCAGTTGTTTAGTGACCTTGTGAGATACTTATCGAGCTGTTTGCTGTATATTGTTCCCGTTTACGCTGTGCTTGTAAATGAAAGTGTTAGCTATCCAGAAATGTGGACTCATTCTTGCATCCTGACAGCACACCCACTATTCCAGAGGATCCCTGTTAGATATATCCTATATAATGTACACTCAACTGAGAGCGTGAATGGGTGAAGTATCAAAATTATTGAGCACTTCCAATATGGCTAGAATCTTGACTTTAGTGTCCTTCGCTCCCTATCATTTTCGAAACCAAGAGAAAAATCTAAAATTTCAAAAAATTGAATTAGGGAGGGACGGCCCAAAGGAATAGTAAAAAAATTAAAAAATAATAACTCAAAACCACTTTGCTTAATTATCGAACACTTTCGCTCTAGCTAGAATCTTGTTTTGATGTTATTTAATCCGTCTCACCTTTCAGGTCAACGAAAAAATCTAATATTTTGAAGATTCGAATTAGAGGCAACGAGCCGACGCGGTGGTCGAACGGTCAAGACAAGCGTTTCCTAGCGATCGTTCGGCTGCCGAGTTGTGGGTTCGAGTCCCACCTTCAGGCATGGATATTGTGCCGTTGGGCGCCGTGTGTCCCGACCCCCACTGGTGCGCTGGGGCAACGTCATGTGACGGCTAACAGGTTCACGTTCTGGCCGGGGTATAGGCGAATGATGAAATATCAATTGCCTGGCCATTAGAAAAAAAAAAATTAAAGGCAACGATATAAAGGAATAATTAGAAAATTCAGAACTACTTTTTAAAAGGATCGAGCAGTCCCACTCAAACCAAAATCTAGGTTTTGGTGTTATTCGATATATCTTAGCTTCCCAGGGGACTGACTGGAAGAGCTTTTCGGCCTGGATGATGTTAAGGTAGCGACCCTAGTTTAGTGATAATGGGGTAGGGGGTCAATATAATAAATAAAATAACTGCGAAAGCCCCTGATTTTCCAGGTAAGCATGTTTCGCTGTATAAAAATGAATATGTATTGCCTGTTAAATAATATTTAAAATTCATTCATTCGTGACGAAACAGTGAAACAATACGAGGTGATTCTAAACTTTCTGTATAAATTTACCACTAAAACAAACACAAAATGGACCACTAAAACAAACATTTTTCGTAAATAAACGTTTGTCTGCAGACGTCACTCCTTCCGTGATAGAGGGCACTGCTGGGCGGTACGGAAATTCCCTATTTTTGTCGTCGCCATTCATAAAGCGAACTTCGTACGTGTAAAATAAAGCGTTGAGATGACTGGCATGCATCTGGGCCGGTATAGCGCAATGGTTATGTTGGGACAATCGTTCGCGGTAGTCTGGTGTTAAATCTTCGACGCTTAAAACTATCACGTGTCTACGCGGGGTGTGGACACGTTAAATCTGTAAGTCCCAAGTCCACCCGAGATGTGATGGGTTAAGGGAAGGATGGTACGGTCCCTGTAATTTCCACCTCCATTGGGTTCCACCTTCATACGGCTGACATACATCAGGGGCTGCCAATATCAGCGGAAGAGTTTCTGTAAGATTGCACCGATTATCTTTACAAGCTATCAGTTTTGGACTTAGCTACAGGCTGGGCTGACCAAATGGTTGTTGTCGAAAAATGTGTCTTATTTATAACTTGTCGGGCTACAAAAGAAATAAAATGAAATGCAGATATAAAATGGCAGAATTAGTACCAGGGGGAGGGACATTCCAGTGATTATGGCACCGCGATTGGACTAGGAAGACCCAAGTTCAATTCACCGCTCTGCTCAAACTGTTACCGTGTTCACGCTGAGTACGGGCACGGTATGTGGGTCTGAAATTCAACAGGTGTCAAATTCCTTCCGAGATGTTGGTGGTAGGGTAGGGAAAAGAAGGGACGGTTTTTGTGGATGTTCAGCTCTAACGTAATCGTTTACTGTTCAGCTCAATTCAGCTCTAACTACTCTATATTTAAACGGCGTTTACATTAATTGCATATTGTTTAAAATATGAATCTAAAAAAATTTTGATGTGGGCAACACATGACTTTCCTTATATAATGCAATGAATTTACTACTTATACAGTAAAAAAAAGTAAGTTTTTCTTATAGTAGATCCTTATATTCTTTCCAAGATATTGAGTTTTCGACAATTAGTCGTCATTTTCATTGATTTAGCGTCATTTTTATCCATTTGGCGAGATTTTCATTAATTTGGCAACATTTCAAAAAGTCGCCAAGTTGGCGACATTCCACCATATTCGTCGCCAAAATCTCGCCAAGCGTTATGGACGGAGAAATAAGTTATCCTTATAGCAGACTAGCAGCATACCCGTTCTTCGTACGGAGTATATAATATAAAGAAACTTGAAATTCATAATCATGCCCAAATTCTTATAGTACACTAAATGACATGTTTAATTAAAATATTCTGTTAAAATATTTAATATAATGCTCCTAAAAAGAAGTTTAAGAGTCTCTGTTCTCGCTATATAAAATTATCTTCATGGACATATCTGAAGAATGAAACATCTTGGATCCCTTATGAAAGCAAATATAAAAAAAAATATGGAATTGAATCAATATGTGCAAAATAAAAGCGTTACAATTGTATGGGACCCGTACTAATTATATACGCGAATATTAGAAAATATAACCTGTATTAGTAGATTACATGTATAAATTGAAAATACCAATAAACCCGTAATCTTTAAATCTGAAGACAGTCATTTATTCCAATATATGTCAAAATTAAAGTGCTAAAATTATATGGGAAGATATACACGTACTACTTATAATGTCCGATTATTAGTAGAAGATTACCCGTTTTGCAATATGAGTCACAAATGTTTTTTGGTAAAATACAACAGACGACGTAATAAATTGAATATATAATTAATCCCCGTAATATTCATACCAGAAGACTGTACTTGATTCCAATATATATGCCAATATATGTCAAAATATATGCCAATATACCTGTACTACTTATATTCTCGTAGGTTAGAAGATATACCCGTGCATTCCTAGAAGATTACTCGTACAACGTACAATATGCGTGTGTCAGCAATTTTTGCCGCAATAAAACAATGGCGTAATAACTTAAAAATATTAATAATCCCTGAATCAATAATTCCGGAAAATATCAATAATAATAATGTTTAAACCTGAAGAGTATAATTGATATTATCCAGTCCAAAATGAAATGGCAATGCAATTTATTTTATATACATATCTTCATTATTCAAATCGGAAAGGATTTAATAAAAATCGTCTGCGGCATAAACACATTGGATTTAAATCCGTTGCTAAGCGACATGATATCATTTGCTTCAAA
This sequence comes from Amaurobius ferox, assembly GCA_951213105.1. NCBI lineage: Eukaryota > Metazoa > Arthropoda > Arachnida > Araneae > Amaurobiidae > Amaurobius > Amaurobius ferox. The sequence continues at coordinate 106,983,966 of OX578139.1, forward strand.
TAAATTGGTAGAAAAAATATCGTCTAAATAGTTATATTTCTATGGAACATTTGGCGACAGTTTCGTCAAATTAGCGACATTTTAAAAAATCGCCAAATTTATCGCCAAGTGGGACTGTAGAACTGACAGTTCCACTTTGCGACAAATTGACGAAATATCATCACAATACTATCCCCTAACAAAGAACAATTAATATCATTTATGTAGCGCAATTTTATCAATTTCAAGATATTTTTATAGATTTGAAAACATTTTTATCAATTTGGTGACATTTTAAAAATTCGCTAAATGTATTACTAAGTAGGATGGTTGGTCTGACAGATAAATGCTAACCAAACATCATTTCAGTACTCTCTTCTAACAAAAAAAAAATTTTCACTGATATGTAGAAGACCCAAGCCACACGACCAACCCGAAGGTTTATGGCAGCTGTTTGTGTTGAAGACCCAGACCGTCCGACTCGTCCAGAGGACTTAGAGTAACTAGTTGGACGGCCGGGAAGGGCAGCTGTTTGTGTGTCGTTCATATCAATTTGGCGACATTTCCGTCAATTTGGCAAAGTTTAAGAAAAGTTGTCAAATTAGCGATATCCCTCCAAATTCGTAGCTTTGAATTTGCAGATCTGAATGAAACTTTCTTATCCCGTTTCAATATACTAAATGAAAACACTACAATTGTATTAGAAGATATACCCGCTCTACTCTTTTTCTGTTTCAACAATCGGCTATATGAATTTATTGGCTAAACACAATATATGAGTTTAGTAGCTAAATACGATATAAGCTTGAAAACTCTTTGCCAAAATAAATGAAATTGATGTACGCAGTCAGCAATTAATATAATTAAAAGAAAAATCAAACCGTCCATTCATAGGATATACTTTTATATCCATTTATCCATTTATTTATTATTTAAATCGAAAAAAAATAATAAAACATTAACAAACACATTTAATTTAATTGCGATGCCGAGCAACATGATATATCCTCCTAAAATGTTAAAATTTATTAACCACTAACAGCACACCCGTTATTCGTACGGAGTGTATAATTTAAAGAAACTTAAAGTTCGCAATCATGTGCAAATTCTGTTAAAATATTAAATTTATTCCTCCTAAAGAGAAGTTTAAGAATATATGTTCTCACTATGCAAAATTATCTTCACGATCAGATCTGAAGAATAAAACATCCTGTCCCCTTTTGTAAGCAAATTTACAGAAGAAAAAATAGGAATTGAATGAATATATGCAACCCCGTACTAATTATATTGTCGCAGATCAGAAAATATGCCAATGTGTTAGTAGAAGATTACCCGTATTACAATATGCGTCTCAAAAATATTTGCCAAAATAAAAGAGATGACGTAATAAATTGAAAACATCAATAATATCCGTACTCTTTATACCAGAAGGTCGTAATTGATTCCAATATATGCCAATATATATCAAAACATATGTCAATATACCTGTACTACTTATATTCTCGTAGATTAAAAGATATACACGTGTATTTGTAGAAGATTCGTACAACATACAATATATGAGTTTAAACAATTTTTGTCATAATAAAATAATTGCATAATAACTTGAAAATATCAATAATCCTTGAATCAATAATCCCCGAAAATATAAATAATAATAATTTTTAAACCTGAAGACCGTAATTGATATTATCCAGTCAAAAATGCTATAAGAAAAATCAAATCGTTCTTTTCTAAAATATATTTTTATATCCATTTATTTATTATTCAAATCGAAAAAATAATTATTAAAATTAACAGACAGATTTAATTTAATTGCGTTTCTGAGTAACATGATATAAGATAGAATCTTATAACATGTTAAATATGTCATGTCTTATAACATAAACTGCGAAATTAAATAACGATTTTGATTTCTCTATACTTCTCATTGTTCCGTAAAAGCTTGTTTTAAATAAACCATGAACCATGGAGATAGATTTCCCCTTTAAATCATGTTTCAAACAATTCATGTTTTCAAAAAGTGACTAATTAACACAAAAAATCTCCCATCAAACTCAGAGATTAAATTTTAATTCACTTTCAAACGATTTTCAAGCTTTTCGTTTGGATAAACCACGGAGTTAGGGAGTAGAACTCCTAGGAAAAAGTTCCGTTTTTCACTAATATCTCGACAACCCCAGGTCTTAGAAACTCGAAACTTGGACAAAATTTATGGGGGGATATTTCAAGGCTATTCACCAAATTTCATTAAATTCAGTTCAGCCGTTTTTCCGTGATGATGAGACAAACGAAAATTTGGTTTTTTACTAATATCTCGAGAACCACTGATCGTAGAAACTCAAAACACGGATATAATTTTAAGTGGGGCTATTTCTGGGCTACCCACAAAATTTCATCAAATTCGGTTCAGCCGTTCTCCCGTGATGGTGTGACAAACAGACAGACAGACAGATTTTCATTTTTATTTATATAGATAGATAAATGACCATTGGCGTTCAAATAAGAAAGTATTACTCAAAGTATTTTTTCTCATGAATAACGAGCTAGATCTACGAGAATGATGTCACCCAATTTATCGCAGGATATTACATTTCAAAAGTGAACATGTTTCTCAACACTTAATATATTTTTTTTTTAATTTATGGGATTTTTTGATAAATTAATTTGAAAAATGTGCAATATCTCGAGAACGGTTCATGCTGGCGTTCTAAAGTTTATGTCAATCATTTTCTAGGGAAGAATTACATAAGGAATGTCTATTTGGTTAACTTTATTAAAAGTTTTGATTTTTTGATGATTTTTTCAAAATTTCACTCGAAAATTTAGGGGGAGGGGGGGGGGGGGGTTCTGAACATTCCATTACGTTTAAAAACAATAGGCTTCCAGTATTCACGGATTGTGATTTTTGTACCAAATTTCATTCGAATGGCTCCATGTGTTCGTGAGATATCGTATCCGCAGACTCACTGACACACACACACAGACATCCCTTCAAAAATGTTTGATTCTTGATAAGGGATGCTTGAAACGTGCTCTACCGTCGAAAACTCGAATTCGAATTTTCTACCCCGTCATAATACTTTCCTTATACATTATGTATATAAGGAAAGTATTAAAGGAGGAAGTAAGGTTCTCTAAATCCTCTTGGTTAACTTTTCTACTCAACTGAATTATGGAGGTGGTCTCATCTCTAATTCTATGAGCTGAATACAGTTTTCCTTTTAGTTTCTTGTGGTATTAAAATCTCATGACCATGCAATTAATTGCATCGTGTCGAGTCAACACTTTCGGCCTGGGATATAATAACCACAAGAAAGATCAACCATGCATAAAGCATTGATTATGAAACAATTTCCAACTGCAATGCAATTTTATTTAAACCTCTCTAAAATGCGATACATTCAGCGGTAATGTTTTAAAATTATCACAATACTACAATAATTTATTATATTAGAAAACTCAAAACTTTATCGAAAAAAATGAACTTTATTCAAAAGACGTCATTGAAATATAAATTGCCTGGCTGTCTAAGTAAAAGCAGTAAATGTTGAATTCATTCACTTTTATTCCATTCCTTTCATTCATCACAACATTACAATAATTTATTTTACTTAAAAACTTAAAACCATGGAGGTAAAAGTAATTTAACTCTGTCCTTAAAATTTCATCGAAAAAGTCTACTATAAAATCGTCTGCTTTTTATGAACAATCAAGGAATATTTCATTCACATCAGCTATTGCAGACTCCTGAGCTAAATAATTTTGCGTTAAAGAAATTCAGCAATTTTTTACAACTCATCTTACAGCTTAACAGTTACCTTACACCTTTCTGGTAGGTCAGACGGTCTGGTTCTCAACAACAACAACAACAACTCATCTTACAGCTTGATGCGTTTACATTCTCCATAAGTGAAAATTAGGCTTCGTTGTAGAAAAACTCAAAGTTCGATGATCAGTTAAACTCAAATATATTGTAATTGTGTTGTTTCAGAATATAGATGCACAGAATGTAAGCAAAAATAAATTGGTTTTCGGACGGATACAACACTAAACATTAATGAAAAAGAACTTTAAAAATCACGATTTTGATACAAGATGGATGCCATATTTTATTTTGAAGTGAGTAACGAGATCTTTTCATATAATATGGGTGTAATTATTTTAATTTTTATTTTAAAAATTACCGAATATATTTTGCTGAAATTTTTTTCAAATTTTTTATGGGATAATTTGAATATTTCCTAAATTTGTGAATTTTAAATTCCCTTAAATGTTTGAAAAATTGGGTCCCATAGGGTACGCCTGAACAACATACTGAAACTTCATTTTGATAAAGTCATTTTTACGGCAGTTATTGTACGAACGGACAGACAGACAGAATGAATAAAGTCATAAACACTTTTCAACTATGTTGTAAAGTGTTAAAAATATCAAAGATACCCAAACTTTGAGAAGCTATTTCTCCAGATCCCTGGGGTAATTTGAGAATCTGATTCCATATTTGTATTCAGCCGGGTCAAATTAGTATACGTGAGTTTTTTCAGCACTCATGGTTGCAATTAGTACTCTGACATACTGACACTGCGCTATTATAATAGTAAATAAGTTCTCCCTAGTGAATAAACTCTGATTTAAATCATGGTATTTCTGCTTGTCATTCAGCTAGATCCTGTAATTACAGATATGTTTGCTTTTAAGTCCATTTTATCATTTCAGTTTTTTACTTTCCTTACATACATAATGTATAAGGATAGTATTGTGACGGGGTCTAAAATTCGAATTCGAGCTTTCGACGGGAGAGCTTGTTTCAAGCATCCCTGATCACGAAACAAACATTTTTGAGGTGATGTCTGTGTGAAAATATGTGTGTGTGTGGTTGTCTGTGTGCGTGCGTGCGTGCGCGCGCGTGTGTCTGTGTGTCAGTGAGCCTGTGGAGACGACATCTCACGAACGAATGGAGCCATTCGAATGAAATTTGGTACAAAAATCACAATCTGTGAATACTGGAAGCCTATTGTTTTTAAACGCAATCAAATGTTCAGAACCCCCCCCCCCTAAAGTTTCGAGTGAAAATTTGAAAAAATCATCAAAAATCAAAACCTTAATAAAGTTACGCAAATGGACATTCCTTATATTTAATTTTTCCTTAGAAAACGATTGACATAAACTTGAGAAAGCTAGCATGAACCGTTCCCCAGATATTGCACATTTTTCAAATAAATTTATCAAAAAATCCCATAAATTAAAAAAAAATATATTAACTGCTGAGAAACATGTTCATTTCTCATGTGTAATATCATGCGATAAATTGGGTAACGCCAATTTCGTGGATCTAGCTCGTTCCATTCATGAGAAAAGAAACTTTGAATAATACTTTTGTATTTGAACGCCAATAGTCATTTATCTGCTATAAGAATAACCTATTTCTCCGCCCATAACGCTTGGTGAGATTTTGGCGACGAATTTGGTGGAATGTCGCCAACTTGGCGACTTTTTTAAATGTTACCAAATTAATGAAAATCTCGCCAAATAGATAAAAATGATGTTAAATCAATGAAAATGATGACTAATTGACGAAATGTCAATATCGTGGAAAGAATATAAGTATGTACTATAAGAATAATCTATTTTTTTTTGCTGTAAAAGTAGTAAATTAATTACATTATATAAGGAAAGTTATGTGCTACCCGCATCAGACTTTTAATGAGGAATCCAGAATGAATCTGGAATCGTCTTCTTCAAAAGAGCAATAAATATCAAAGTAATTATTGTTCATACATTGATTTTGAGAACCCGGCAATAAAATTGTAGATTCCCCATGACCCAATGATCATGATCAGTCCTTTCCAAAGATTTCAGGCACCACTCCCAGGGGTGCACGCACCTTATTTTATAGACCACGCTCTAATCCACATAACATTAAAAATACCCCAAAGAATGCATCTTTGTGCCGAACAATTCAGGATCTTTAGCATTTTCAAGAAACGTAATGAATTGTTCGGTGTCATTCCTTTGCCCTGTAACAACATGCCTTTTGACGTAATGATGATCAAACGTACAACGAATGAGACAAATTGCTGTAATTAAATTTGATCCTCTCTGTATCGAGCTATTTAGATGAAATATATGATCGGCCTTTTTGCTCATTGGTCTTGTTATGCATGCCTCAGAATATGCAATGCAACAGAGCAACTTTGACAGTTGTGCCCAATTATGATCTGGTTTGAAGATTAAGGAATAATGATGATCGAATTAGAAAATGAGAATGTGTGGTCCTGCACTATGCTAAATTCGAATTGGAGAAATTCAGTTTGAATATTGAAGGGGATGGGATATAATTAAATTTTTATATATTTGAAAAACGAGTTCACGGATTACACATGAAAAAAATCTGATGTGGGAAACACATGACTTTCCTTATATAATGCAATGATTTTACTACTTTTACAGTAAAAAAATAGGTTTTTCTCATAGTAGATACTTATATTCTTTCCAAGATATTGAATGTTCGTCAGTTAGCCGTCATTTTCATTGATTTAGAGTCATTTTTATCCATTTGCCAAGATTTTCGTTAATTTGGCAGCGTTTAAAACGTCGCCAAGTTGGCGAGATTCCGCCAAATTCGTCGTAAAAATATCGCCAAGCGTTATAAACGAAGGAATAGCCATTCTTATAGCAGATAAATGACTATTGGTATTCAAATACAAAACTATTATTCAAAATATATTTTCTCATGAATGGAACGAGCTAGATCCACGAGAATGATGTCATCCAATTTATCGCATGATATTACATATGATAAGTGAAAAGGTTTCTCAACAGTTAAAATATTTTTTTTAATTTATGGGATTTTTTGATATATTTATTTAAAAAATGTGCAATATCTCGCGAACGGTTCATGCTAGCGTTCTAAAGTTTATGTCAATCGTTTTCTAAGGAAAAATTACATAAGACATGTCTATTTGCGCAACTTTAGTAAAGCTTTTGATTTTTTGATGATTTTTTGATAATTTTTTCAAAATTTCACTCGAAAATTTAGGGGCGTTCTGAACATTCAATAACGTTTAAAAACAATAAGCTTCCAGTATTCACGGATTGTGATTTTTGTGCCAAATTTTGTTCGAATCGGTCCATTCGTTCGTCAGTTATCGTCTCCACACACACACACACACACAGACAAAAAGTTCAAAATGTTCGCTCCAGCATATAGGGATGACTTTAAAAGTTTTGCTGGGGTGTATGTTGTTCCCCTGTTGTCCACCGATGTTAATTTTAAATTTTATATTGGAAGTACTAAACGCACCGTTGGCATTCGTTTAGCAGAACATGCTTGGGATGTCAGGGATAATAAACTTTCTACGGCTCTTGCTCAATTTGTTGTTAAAGATAATTTTCAGCCTCTTTTTGAAAAGACTTTCCTTTTGATGCGTTGTAATAACCCTCGTGATATTCTCCTTTTTGAATCCCTTTTTATTTATATTTACCGTGAGTCCGTTTGTAATTTTGACCCTGTTATGAATTTGAGTTACGCTTGACGACTCATTCTCGACTCCATGCAATTCAAGTCTCTGCAAAGTTATCTTTGACGTCTTCCTCTTTGGGAATATGCTTGATTGCCCCCCCCCCCCTTTTTTTTTCGATTTCTGTAATTAAATTGTAATTTAATATGCTGTTCTTTTGTTGTTAAAATTTTTGAAAAAGTGTTTACGGTTTATCCTTGTCTAGACGTAGATTCTTTTGTGGATTGTATTTATGCAAATTTTGTCGCTATATCTGGTCTATATATGAACGATTCAAACTTTATTTCCGTGAAGCCACTGATGAGGAGCATACTAATGCTCGAAACCGCTATGGCCTTTTTTAAATTTTGTACGTCTTAAGGAAGTGAAATAAAGACCTGTTATGGATGTGTGTTTAATTTTGCTATTTTAACATCAGACGTGATGCCAAATTATTTATATTACAACATATTTTAAGAAAATTGCAATAAGCAGCCAGTAATTATTTAGTTATATCATGCAATTTTCTAAATGGTTACAGAAAACGACTTGTGAAAACCACACTTTTAATTATCCATGTTAAAGTAAAGAGAAATTAATAACATTTAAAAATTCAGGTTCTTAGTTTCTAATGTTACTAATTGTATAACATATAAATTATTATTAATCGGTAACTAAGTATTTAAATACTAATATTTATGTACTCTTTTGTCTATTTTTACCAACATTTTAATAACTCGAATATTGCAATTAGAATTTTAATGCCACCCGTAAAAATTGGATATGAACTTTTTTTAAATGACAATGTTCCTAGTCTTGCAAAGTTGCAATACTCAAATGTGTTGATTTTGATAAAGAAACAATACATTGTTTAACATTTAACTTTTTGGCGCATTGCTTCTTTCAGTATCTAAATACAAGCAACATCTGTTATTATCTATCTATATCTTTGAATATATTTGCTTATTTTTAAATTTAAGTTCTTTAATTTCTGCTTAAAAATTGCTTTACCTAAAAAAGTTCACACCTTTAATGAAAGTTGCTTTACACATTTCAGGTAGGTCGGGCGGTCTGGGTCTGAACAACAACACCTTTTATGAAAGAAATCCCATTTTTTTTTAATTTTCTGAAAATTATAAAAAAAAGACTGCTTTAAAATTATTAATCTTTTGCTTACGGGTGGGAAAACGTCAATACCAAACGAAGAACCTCTAAAAAAGACAGGTATTTGACATACCCTATCCCAAACATTTCGATCCTTCTTTGCAGATATTGGCATCCATGGACTCCAATGCCTGCAAAGGGGGCTCGAACTGTTTGGGATAGGGTATGTCAAATACCTCTCTTGAGAGATTCTTCGGTTGGGATTGACACTGTCCCACTCGTCGGCCACTCAAATTGCTGCTCGTGCCCTAGGGTGAGTCGGGTGGTCTGGGTTTTCGACTGTCCCGCCCGTAAGCAAAAGGTTAAAGTAATCTTTATTTTGGTTATTGCAGCATTATTTGATTTGGCTTCCAACCTATATAATTTACAGCTACTTATAATCAAAAGTTGAAAATCCTTAACTTTTCGAACTGCTTGCTCTAGCTTTTGTAATTTTAATGAAAATGTATCAGGAGACATCTGAAATACATTTTATCAAATATTTCAAAACGCTCTATGAACTATTAAATGTAATCTGAATATTATTCCTTTAGCCGTTTTCAACTTCGATAATCTAAAATGGAAAGATTTATAACGGGAGAAATAAATTTATTCGGCATGAAGTTCATACCACTATAAGGAGGATACTTTTCATGACGGAAAGTTGTAAAATAAAACTAGAACTGTACAACTTATTCCAACAACTCACAACTGAAACCTGAAACAGTCGTAAAATTATACATTCCGAATTCTCCATATACATATTACTTTCATAAATTTTCAGTTGTCTCGTTCTACATTTTAAAATGAACATGAGCTTGAATGAAGAGCAAGCCAAGTTGAGTCTGGGTGATTTAATGAGACACTGTGACATTTCTTCTATTCATATGTTAATAGAGGTAACGTATGTGAGAACGCTATTGTGCAATGTCAATTTTTCTATTTAAATGCATTTCACGCTGGGCATTCTAGAGCGCCTTCAAGAATACGTAATCAGTAGATCATATCAGTAGTGAACAGGAGTTATCATAATGTTGGGTTGCTTTAGAATTTATGTAATTTGGGGGTTTGAAATATACTTTTATTTATTTTTCCCTGGCTCAATATTCTCAATTTGATAATATTTAATTAATATGTATTGGCTTTTTCATTTATTCGTTAATTAGAATATTTTCATCTTCTAAATTAATTTTCTTTATAATATTCTTAATTAAAAATGTTCCATTCCCTAAATTAATATTACTTTTGATTTGTAAATTTATAAAAATGATTACTTATTTGATTCCCCTTAAAATTCCCTTTAATTTGATGTCTCATTTTCCTATTTTAGTTAGAAATTCCGTTTGTTCTATAGTTTTCAGTTATTTCCATATTCAGTGCGTTTCAAAAATTTCAGTTGCGGCCATTTTGGAATCTTGGTTTTGCGCGCTTTTTACAGCGATTGATGCGACGCCGATTGATTTACCGGATCGTCTGCTAACGGAGTTTTGAGTTTTAATTTTGGCAATTTTAATTTCGGTAAGCTGGTTTTAATTGTTGCCATTCTTCTAAACTCTCTCGATTTCTGCACGTATAAATACGCTCGCGGAATTTTTCAGTTTGAGTTTTTTTGTTGAAATCCTTCGTTTTAGTTTGCACGAGAAGCGCAAACCAACAATAAGCCTAAGGACTAAACCTAGCTTTCTAGCTACTTCTTTGATACTTGCAGTATTTTCCTTGTTGATATATTGCAACTATTTAAAATTATACGACTAATATTAAAACGGAAGAGAAAATATTTTTAAATTCTATATTTGTTGAATACTATCTTCGCAAAAGATTACGTGAACATTTGCAAATTGTGTAGACTTCTATTAAGTTACAAAGAACTTCGTCTCATACCATCAACCTCAGCCTGACCAACCTGTCTTCTATTCATTAATCTACTGAGGTGATTATCTTTCGTTCTATATTTGATAGTAGGTTTTTGGAAAATTCTAATTTCAGTATCATTCAGATATCCGACATCACTGCATCTTTCATGCAGGGTGCCTTGTAAAGAACTCTTGTTTCAGCGTAAAATTGAACCACTACAGTCAGACAACGCTCAATCCATTGAGCTAATTTCAGTGGACTCTACAAGATGTATGACGTCATTTCTATTCATACGTTAATGGTGGTAATGCACCATCTCATCATTATCATCATTAGCGTTACAGTCCATAATGAACTAAAAAGCCTTCTTTAAGTGAATATTTCATTTTCATCTTTTCCTAAATGCAAAAACAAACAAACATGTATTTACAGTTTTGATCATGTAAAATTTTATTGTGCGTACCATTTAATAATGGTCTATACTGCAAATTGAATGTAACCGAAACCAAATAGAGTTTAAATAAGATACTGACTTCTTATGTTGGAGGTAATTTATGTGAGAACATTTATTTGACAATGCCATTTTTCCATTTAAATACATTTCGCGATGGGCATTTCGGAGTTCCCCCAAGAATACCTAAGCAGCAGATCATATCACAGTCCAGGAAAGATACTATCAACCTGGGGCAAAACTGAGCTACTTGATGCCATTTCTTCTCTCTGTTCTCCATTCTTTAAAGACTTCCAAGCATTCATCTACCAAAATGGCTACTAGATAATTGAGGGGAATCTCTCGTTTCCCATATTATAAGACAAGGCTAATTCTTTATTTGCTTTTTGCCCTAATGGTCTTCAAAAGTGACGTGGAAATAGATGAATGGTGTGATTCAGCCAACAAGCCGCCATCAATCAGGCTAGGGAAATACTGTAATTAGGCGATATATTGCTGAATAATTCAAACTGAGGTGTTTAAAAGCAAGATAAACGTTTGTTTATTCTCTGAGTACATGTGAAAGCAATTTTCTGACCCTCTTCTGTTTCGACATAATATTATCGATTATTCAAATACTGCATTATCGAAATTTTTGATCAATTTGCTTCCATGTATTACGTGATGGGGTTGAACAATGTGTAATATATACGGCGTTTTAATGTGGTGGGCATTTCAGCTAGTTCACAAGCACCACAAAAAAGGTCTTTTATTTATGGATTATCATAATTATGTGAACGACATGGTGGTGAAATAATATTTACAGAAGAAACAGGTGTGTTACTTACATACGAGGCTGCAGTTTCAGGGGGCTAAATTTGTTTGCGGAAACATAATATTATCATATTGGGTGATGATATTTGATACAAAAACCACAAAGTTACTGCAATTTTACTAAAATAACTTTTACTACTTACAGTATACAACACAATGATAATCTTATACTTGCTATTTAAAAAGTCTGTGGGTAGCATATGACTTTACAAACCCAACTTAATTTCCTTTATTTCTTCCATGTTGTGCTGATTTGACTTTTGTCGAACAAAATGAAACATAAAATGCATATTTCATAAAATTACACTACATTTTCATTTTTAAAGTTATGCTGTTTTTATTTGGCGAATTAGCGCATTTTTAAAGTGTCGCCAAGTCACCAAATTGTCAAAACACATAAGTAACTCGAAAACGATGTATTCTAAAGTATTAGTTTAATTCGTTTTGCCGTAAAAAATTACAGTACGTACTTATAAAACAGGCGTTTATTTAATATTTAAACTTTTCTTTCAGATATTTTTCGTTCTTCATGGGCTATATCGAAGCAAAAGACTAGTTCTAAATTTCAGCAACCATACCAAAATCGAATATGCATAAGGCTAACGTATAAGTGACTTAACTATTAAGTTTTATAAAAGTTCGATCGTTTTTATCTACAGTACATATATACATTGTGCATACAGACAGACACACAAACTCGCTGAAGCACATACATGTTAAGCTGAAAATGGTTGATTCATATTCTATAGTATCCAAACGGGTAAATCCATCGAAAAGTCGAGTTCTAATGTTCTAACCCAGTGTTCTTCAACCTTTGTCATCTCGCGGAACCCTTTTTTTGAGATATTTTTTTTATGGAACCCTTCGTTCAGTAGCACACCCAGATTTGATTTTAGGGGGGATGTGTCATATTACGTATTACATGTTATGAACAAGGTGTGTATCTGCCTTTGTTATAAAAACTTTATATAAGATATAAATTTGCATTAATTCAAACAAGAAGATAAATATTTCATATAAAGTATTTGTATTATACATGTATATGTCATATGAAATTGAAAACAAAGAAAAACAAAACAAAAACAACGAATTGTAGTATCGCCTCGCGGAACCCCTAAAGCGTTTGAGTGGAACCCTAGGGTTCCGCGGAACACAGGTTGAAGAACACTGTTCTAACCCATTCCAGTATTTTCCTTACACATTACCATGCATTGTAAAGTAAAAATGCCATAGATTAATACAAATTCTATGGTTATATCCTCCTAAAACGTAGCAGGCAATAAAATAAAACATTAATTAATTTATTTTTGAAATAAAAACATTACTTTCACTGAGCACCAGAAGTGGAATTAGAGTTCTATATTGCCCTTTGACGACTACGAGCGCATTAATGTGGACATTTAAAATCTCAATATAGAAGAACACCAATTACTAAATTGCCTAAAATAATTACATCCACAGATAGAATAAGAATCGAGCCTAAAATAAAGAATATGCGGTTAGTATCCTTATCAAACTTCCTTAATTGCATACACTCATAACAAAATAATGACGCCGAGTTTGTCATGATTGATGATTGCTTCAAGATTGTTATTATTAACCAAGTTTGATGTAAAAAACATCAAAATTAGCTAATGCATGTATGCCGAAGATTTTTTGTATAGTCCGTTCCTTTTTTGACCAGAATAAAGGTTAAGTAATAACTTGCAGAGTTCAGGTCGATGATAAGAGATTGCAATTTCGTCCCAGTAACTCAACTGTAGAGCGTCGGCTGGGCAGTTCGGAGATCCAGGGTTCGATTCACCGTCTGGGACAGCAAGACTCTTTACAAAGGGGCCCGAACAGATCAACCCTGTAAGTTAGTGCAAAGAAAGTGGCCCTAGTACGACTAGTACGGATTCAGTGGACTATGGAAGTTTGAGCGCCAATTTTAAATTGAGAGGATAAAGACCACGCAGGATACTAATCTGGGTAAAAATAGTAGTAGCAGGAGGCTAACCTGAGGGGAAAAATAGCAGGAGGTTGTCAGTCAGGTTGTCAGTTGTCCGCCAATCTGACATTAGAGGGTGGAGAATGCAGAGTTCACTTCGACGATTAGAGCTTTCAATTTCGTCTCAATAGCTCAATGGTAGAGCGTCGGCTGGCCAGATTCATACAACTTACCAGGCGAGGTTTACGCCGGATTAAGGTAAGCGGCGAGGAGTTAAATCTCTCACCCAGCAAAGCCGCAGCCGCGGTCGTGTACTCGGCGGGATCATTCACCGGGTAGGGTCCGAAGGACACCCGCCAAGCCGGACCCCAGTCGCCGGTCGGATCTAGGCCCAAGTCATGAATAGACACAGTCCGTGAGATCACAACCACTTGGAAGAGTCCGGGGCCTAACTGACTCATCGATACTACGGTCGGTTCCTCGGAAGTCAGTGTCCCGGATTATTATGCCTCCCAGAGTCGGAGGATCAAGGCTACAGAGCCAACATCCGTACACCACATCTCAGGTGGCGCCGCCCCGGGGGTGGGGGAAACGCGTCTGCTGGCCAGTTCAGAAATCCAGGGTTTGATTCCCGGTTGTGGCAACAAGGTTCTTTACAAACTCTAGGGCCTTTTTAATGCTTCATAATATAAAAAAGACGGGAAAACTGCTTTATACGGAAATACTACACTGTCCTTAAAATAATAACCATATGCTGTAACGTAATCTGAGTAAGACATAAGTCTGCTTTAGGCAGAAGTATACGCTTCCGTCTTAGGCAGATTATATTGTATTTACTTAATATTTTATAAAATGGCTTTTTTCTTTTAAAGTATCATACTTAAGCTTCTGTAAAACATTAATATTGTTTTATAGTCGTATATAACTACCAGAAAATACTCTGTGTTTTCAGGGGCGATCTGAAATAAAATGGATGTTGCATAATTTGGGAAATATTTTAACTGTAAACTTTCTACCGATAAGCTAAAAGAAACCAAAGAGAAAATGTGTAAATCAGTTTAACCGTATTCTTCCGTTATAGTGAGACAAAAAGGTGTTTCAATTCTTTTTATTCGCGGATAAGAGCAGGAAGATACAGTTTAACCTCTTCGAACGCTATGCTCTTTCAGGGCTGTAGAAGTAAGTTAAAGCCCTGATGTTCTTTAGATAGTGTATTCACTTACAAAGACATTAAAAAAAAGTTCTTATTAATTATTACTTGTGACGAACCGTGAGAATATTTTATCTTATTAATTATTACTTGTGACGAACCGTGTACTATAAATAGTTCATTAAAGAATCTTTAAAATATCACACATTATTTATTAAAAAATATATTGTTGCGAACTAGTAATATTCTGTCACTGGCGTCTCCCGCCTTGTCTTTCGTCTCTTTCGCAGACGAAACAGCTCCATCGGGTGTTTTCTCCAGAAGACACCGGTGAGGGCATTCTTTCTCATTAAGTCATGCTATGGTTGCCAGAGTTACGAGTACGAAGAAGGATTTCCTGATTTGGCGATTTATCGCCCAGTTGGCGACATTTGGAGACTTCCCGAATATTCGAGAAGCATCTCCAAATAACGACTATTCTACGTGATAGGAGAGATTTCCCAGAAGTTTCCATGGAGAGTCTATAAAAAGGAATCATCACTCAGTCAGAGTTAGTTGACAAACTACGAGTGAACTACAGTGAACAGTGACTTTTGACAATGTTTTGAGAATAGTAGCTGCTGTTTTGTTGTTGTTGAGACCCAGACCGTCCGACCTACCAGAAAGGTGTAAGGTAACTGTTTGGACGGCCGGGAAGTGCCACCCAATTTAGACCGGAACCCAGTGGGGGAGGCATCCACAGGGACCGTACCCTCCTTCCCCTACCACCAACCTCTCGGAATGGCTTACGGACCCACATGTTTAACGTGATCGTACTCCGCATGAACATGGCGGCAGTTGTGGCAGCGTGCAAATCCAGCGCGCAAACCACCGGGTGACCGCGTCCGAAATGTGCCAACAGCACGCGGTGTTCCCAGGTGGTCACCCACCCAAGTACTAACCGCACCCGATGCTGCCAGACTTCGGCGATCTAACGCGAACCGGTGTTTTCAGCACGGTACGGCCGTTGGCCTTAGCTGCTGTTTTGAGAAAGCATTTTCGTCAGTATTTTGAGAATAATACCGCTTATTTTGTTAAATTAGGAGCATTTAAGTTCTGTTTGATTGTATATTGTTCCTGTTTACTTTGTACATGTGAATAAAAGTGTTTAGTTACCCAGAAATTTGAACTCATTCTTGTATCCTGCTTACACACCCACAATTCCAGAGGAGAAGTCGTAACAATATGTATTTAGAGTGTAAAAAAAATGTGTATTTAGTTTGTTATTTATATGTATTTAGTTTATGTTATTTATATGTATTTAGTTTATGTTATTTATAAAATTTAGAGTATTAATATCATACTAAAAACGAATTTTCAGATTTTTCTGATTTTAATGGCGTCCAAAAGTGTTAAATCAAAATTATTCCTTTGGCCGAGAGTTCATTGACTAAGTTGATGTTGGTAATTTTCACTTTTATATATTAACGTAGCACGAAATTATAAATATTTTTATCCATAAACACCTACCTGCTCTTTATTACGCTTAACAAAAATGTGAAAAGATTATGCAAAACGTCCGTCAAGGTCCGTCATCGCGTTATAGGCAGTTATCTCAGACAGAAACAGGTTATTAAATCTCCTTATTCTGCATTTCACAGTAGAGTGGTAAAACTCTACAGAAGAATATTCCCTGAATTCAGCCGCATTGCCTGAAATAAAATTTGTAAAAAACCATTGTATGGTTCAAGAGATAGTTAAAATAGAAGCGTGTATTGAAATGTTCTCTTTTGTCTATATATGCTAGCGGACGGAACTCGCAATTCGTGACAACGTTTTTTTAATAATTAGTTTAAAATTAAATCTTTATTCGTGTAATAAACATATGACATGAGAGCTCAATCGACTTTTATCTATGAAAAGTAAAAATAAAATAAAAATTAAATAAACGTTTAGAATCTGTGACAATGTATCTTACAGCGAGATACTGATTGACGCGCGCACCATTATGTACTCACAGATTAATATATAATATGGTATTCTGTGTATGTACTCTACGTTTCACTGCTCGATCATTGACGTCACAAGTGAGTGAGCGCCCTCTGGCGGAGGCCATTCGAAAACGTGTTTTCGCCATTACAGTGACCGCCGGTTATAAGATTCAGTGGTTATAAGAAACAGCCGTTTATAAGACTCAAAACGACAGAAACAAATACAAACTTCGTTTTAACATTAAAATTGTGTCGCTTATAAGAAACACGATTCCGCTTATAAGAAACAGTTTTCTACAGAAAATTTGTTGATTTCCTTGCGACGCTGGTGTAAAAAAAAAAATCGATTTGTTTAAGGTTAACTGAAGGACGAGTTGTTATCTCTTGTCTCTGGGCGTACGGGGAGGGGGTGGGAGTTTGCTATGTAACAAAGGATGACAGAGGATTTCTCCGCAGAAAGACTTGGGGAGTACAACCCCAAACCAGTAAGAAACGAGCTTTAATCTTTTGGCAGTTAAGGAAACGTACTGATAAGGAAAGGCATCTTTGCTTATGCACTCAAATAAGATTCGTACAGCTTTAGTTAGTCATTTTATGTTTTGCTAGTGAAGCATGTCGCAAACCCTTACTTTGCTTGAAAAGCAAAGTTTACTTAAAAAGTATGATTCTCCACCTCCGTGTAGTCAATAAGCAAGAAAACAACCTTGCTTGATGCTATCCATATGATCGCAGGCGCATGGAAAAAAGTTTCTGACATATGCATTTTTAATTGCTTCCGTAAAGCAGGATTTTTGAAAAATAATGTTGCCATACCAGCAGAAGATGAAGAAGAATTTAAAGCACCTTTCGAAGAATGGATTCACATCGACGAAAATTTACAAACATCTGAAGAAAACAATGATGATGACATAGTGCGGAAATTCAGAATGTTTGCAATGAAGAAGAAAATGAAGACGACGTTCCACAAGAAGAAAATTTTCCTACAGCCAAACAGTCGCGAGAAGCCCTAACTATAATTAGAAAAACTCTTGAACACAGAGGGGCATCAGAAAAAGTTTATGGACTGTTTTATGATTTAGAAATGGATGTACGTAAACTAATCACAGACTCGTTAGCACAAACAATACTGGACAAGTTTTTTGCTATTCTTCAGTAATAGATTACGGTATGTATGAAAATGTACTATGCTCTTATACATAAATGAACGACCTATGAGTTTCACTTTTTATTCTTATTTAACTGCATACTATATGCATATAGATAATAATTTAAGTTGTAAGGCTTAATTTGTAAAATGAGAAATATTTTTGAATGCAAAACTTAATTTACAAATGTATTATGTACGTACTAATATTTTACTTATATACATTTATCTTTTAAATTCTGTAAAACTGTGTTCAATAGTTAGTATTTACAATGGAAGAACGATATTTAAAAAATTTCCGGATTTAAGAAACAACTGCTTATAAGAAACAAAACGAGCGAAACGAACGTGTTTCTTATAAGCGGCGGTCACTGTATTTCGTGAAATTCAATTTTGTCTGAACGGTGACCTATATCCTATATGTTTCCAAAGGGGAGTTCAAAATTTATAAAATCTCTCCAATCACATTGTTGATTTTTATGCGATTTATAACGCGTCAATAATAATTTTTCATTGGCGTTAATGGAGTGATAAATTAAAAAGTGACATCAAAATGGCTTCGATGGATTACTTCGGAATCGGATGTTATTCGTTCCTACAGTTTTTTGTTCTATTTACAGGTGGGGGTGGGGGGACTCGAATTTGAGCTACGACTTGTGGTTCGGCAAATTTTAGTGTGACTGCTTTGGTCTATATATAGATAACATGGCCGACGCGATGGCTGAGCGTTTAAGGCAAGCGTTTCCTTTTGCTCGCTCAGCTGCCGGGTTGTGGATTCGAATCCCACCTGCAGGCATGGATGTTGTGTTGAACGTAGTGTGTTCCACCCCCACTGGTGCGCCGGAGTAACGTCTCGTGACTTCTAAATGGTTCACAATTCTGGTCAATGTATAGGCGAATGATTGAATATATCAATGGCCATTAGCAAATACATAAATATAGATAATATGCACTGAAGGGGCATAGATAATATGCCCTACTGAGTAGGTGATTGGGTGACATATTAAAATTATCCCTTTCACTATAGCTATAGAATCTTGGTTTTGGTGTCATTCGTTCCGTCTCAGTTTCGAGACTAAGGGATAAGATTAAAATTACGAAAATTCGAATTAATGGTGGTGGTACAAAGAGATAGATATTCAAAACACTCGAAACCTCATTTCAAAATTATCGAGCACACTTCCATTCGAGTCAGAATCTCGATTTTGGGTTTATTCGATCCGTCTCAGCTTTCAGGTCAACGGAAAAATATTTGGAAATTTTGAATTTGAGGACACGATGCGAAAGGAAGTATAAAAATAAATCATCAAAATGATTTAGTATTTTCACACTAACTGGAATCTTGGTTTTGCTCTCATCAGCGTCCAGCTTTACGAAAAAGTCGAAAACTTTGAAAACTCGAATTTGAAGATGGCTAAGCTAAGGGTTTAAAAAAGTACAAAACTTTGCCTAAAAATGCAATGTGTTACCTTTTCGTTGCTAGCAAATGAAACTCTGACAGAGAAATAATTTTATAAATATAACGTGATATAATTTTTCTATGTTAAAATTCGTTTCACAATAATTAAAAATATATATGCGAGGAAATGCTATTCAAGATATTTACGATCCAGAAATAATGAAAAACATAATTTTATATCCTTTCACTTCCAATCGGAAAAAGAAGAAAAGAAAAAAGAATTAAATAATTTAACGGATTTTCAATATCTTTTTTAATCTAACATGCTAACAGAATTATAAAATATGCGTCATTTTTATACTTAAACTAGCAGCGAATACACGGTGTTGTTCGGGATTTACGATGCAAAACTTTGGTAAAAATTACACCGAAACATATAGGGCTGTGAATATATAGGCATATAGGCCACTGGAATATATAGGCACGCCGGAAGCAGCTATGCCTTATATAATGCAATGATTTTTTTTCTTACACAATGCAATGAATTTACTTCTTTCACAGTGAAAGCACAATATATAAGATTCACGGCCCTATATGTTTCGGTGTAGTTTTTATCAGCGTTTTGCATCGTAAATTCCGATCAATGCCAGGTAATCGCTGCTAGATAATAATAGATGCCAGGTAATCGCTCATGATATAAGAAAGAATCTTCCTCATAAAATGCTGATAATTAAATAATCATTTTGATTTCTTAATACTTTTCGTTGTTGAGTAAGCCTGTAAAAAATAAACCATGCTGATAGAGTTTCCATTCAAATTCATATTTCAAACATATTTCAAAAGTTCATTCATATTTCAAAAGTGACTAATACGTTCAATAAACTCCCACAAAACTCTATCGTGAGTTAATTAAATCTCGTGAGATTTAATTAACTCACGTTTTAAACCAACGATTTCCAACCTTTTTCGATGGGAATCATGGAGTTGGAGAGTAGAACTCCTAAGAAAAAGTTTTCGTTTTCCATTAATAACTCGACAACCCCTGGTCTTAGAAACTCGAACTAAATTTATGGGAAGCTATTTCAAAGCTACCCGCAAAATTTCATTAAATTTGGTGCAGTTGTTCTCCCGTGATGATGAGACAAACGAAAGTTTCGTTTTTCATTAATATCGCGACAACCCCTAGTGTTAGAAACTCGAAACATGGACTAAATTTTAAGTTGGACTGTTTCAAGACTACCCACCAAATTTCATGAAATTCGGTTCAGCCGTTCACCCGTGATGTTGGATCATGCATACATACATACATACATACATACTTTTCTTCTTTATATATATAGATTTGAAAAAGTTTTGATGTTCAGAAAAGTTACAACTTTTATTAAGTGTGTAGATGTGACATTTAATGACAACTAACTGTCTTACTACATACGATGCACTTGTGAAAATGGCTAGTATATTATATTTCGGTAATTACATTTACTTAAATTTATTGAGTTCATCCGAGGCCTGATTTATTGAATTAGAAATTCGTTGATAATGTTTATACGCTACCATATGTATGCGTACTGACGCAATGATCACTGACGGGGGTAACATGCGCTGGGCACAAACATCTCAGGCCAGAAGTTCAACTAAAACGTCAGAAAGACATTGATTTTTCACAAAGAAAACATTTTCATGAGCATTCTAAGTGAGGGGAGGGGGGGGGGGGAGAGCTGAAAGTGGCGAAAAAGCATAATTACAATCATCTGGATCGAAGTAATGAGAGTAAGCGGTACTTAATTTGAAGGTCAGTGTATTTTTCGCGTCGTGACCAGTCATTAAAGAAGTACACCTAACGTATTGTTTTCAGTAGTACCCAAGTTTCTACTCCGTGTTTTTCTCTTTATGCAAGTACAAACTGACGGGCAAAATACCATTTTTCCTGGAATTCGAAATGATTACACATTTTGCAACCAACACAACCATAAATTTCATTGTCAACGAAACTGTTTTGCTCATTTCTGCTAAAATGTGATTAACCTGGACTCCCGAAAATGAAGCTGCGGCATTCACGCTCTCAAGACAAAATCGAAGGTGAGCGATTTTGCACTATCTTTGTTTTATCTGTTTGTAATGATCACATATAATTTTAAAGCGTTCCATCCAATTTGGATTATTTTTCAACTAGTTTGTTGGTTTAATTCGTAGGATCATTTTGGCTAAAATACTTCAGATTTTGAACCAAATTAATTTTGATTTCTGTATTATCCCAGGCAACGGCGGGTATTTGTGTTAGTATGACATAAAACTATGATCTACAAACATTTTTATCTTAAATAATAAAAGGCAATGTCTGTGTGTTTGTTTGTCTGTCTGGTACACTCAGTACTGGCTCAGCGACTGCGCGTCGCAGAGCTACGAAATTTGGCAATCGGAAACCCGGGGAAGGGGGGGGGGGGGGGACAGGTCAAAACCGATTTTTAGAATTTGAATTATATTTTTTTGTTATTTAATGTTTTATGCGATTTCGACTGCTTTTCCCCCTTTTTGCCCTTTTTTTTCCACCATCCAGACGTCGTAGAAAAAAACAAATCACACGACCGGAAAGAGCAGACAATTGCGAGTAAAAATATATCAATTTTAAATCAATTAATTTCAATTTCTAATATTTTTTAAAGATTTTAAAGCAAAAGTCATTTTCGGCTAAAAAAAACGAACTTTCGTTTTTAAATCCTCGCATCCGAAAAAGTTCCGAGTATTTCGACTAATAATTTACATTTTTAGAAAGCTCAAAGATCAGGGATTCTTACAATCCCAATCTGGTCAAGAAATATGAAAAAGTAGCAGCAGAATCCGGATTTTAAGAATTTCCGAATTTCTAATTTCTCGGCCGCAAGCCGGCAAAATAATTTTTCCTCCCATTCCCGCACAAGCACACTGCGAGCGACGTTTCCATGGCAAAGGTGTTAAAGTTAGTCACCCCAAGCGAAAATTTGGGATCAGACTGATTGCGGTGAATGGAGGGGAGGTCCCACAAGATGGGTTTTACGTAATGCCTTTATTTTATTGTTTACATCGGATGTTGGTTGGGACCACAATGAAAAAACGTAAACACTGAAGAAATAAAAAGTAAATTATGGAGATTGTCGTGGTGTCTTAAAATTTCATTATTAGTTTTAACGTCACTAAACTAAACCAAACTTTGTTAACTCCACGGGGTTGAGGGCGCGGTAGCCCAGTGGTTAGTGCGCGGGAATTGCACTCGGTAAGCCCGGTTTCGATTCCCTCCACTCCCAAAACTACCGTCGTGTTCAAGCAGAGTACGATCATGTTAAACATGTGGGTCCGTAAGTCCTTCCGAGAGGTTGGCGGTAGGGGAAGGAGGGTACGGTCCCTGTGGATGCCTCCCCCACTAGGTTCCGGTCTAAATTGGGTGGCACTTCCTGGCCGTCCAAATAGTTACATTACACCTTTCTGGTAGGCCGCGCCAGCGAGTTTGCCACGGTCAGAATTTCCAAGGGTAGCGAACAGGCTGGTCGCCGAAGGCGGTAAGTATATATATAAAAAAAAAACTTCGATCGTTGATTACATAAAAATAGCTATCCATCTCATTGAGGCGGAACCTCTGAAATGATATCAGTCTATGTTACTCCAAGGCAGTGTTCCTTTTAGGTATACATCCGGGGCCCCCGGAGACAATTATTTGCCTCCCCCCCCCCCTCCGGAGACATTTTATGTTAAGCTAGTTTCTGTTTATGTGACAGCATTTAGATATATTTATATAGGGCAAATAGAAAACTTGACCTCCCCCCCTGACTAAAAATTCCTGAAAGAAACACTGCTCCAAGGTATAAATTGGAACATGGCTGCATATTAATAAAGGTTCACGTGACCTTTTTAATATATTTCTCACCCCAAAATTATCTAATTTAAACGACACTTGATTTAAATACATTATTGTCGGCAAGACAAATTGATTTATCGTATTTAATTATTACCTGACAGCATCTTCATTCAATTTAAAATAACACTCATGTACACGTATCATGTAGCATGCGTAGGATTATAACTCCGCAGAATAATCTCTCAGACTTAAGCAAGAAATCAGGATGGTGTTAGAATTTTTTATGCTGTCAACGCACTGTGTATTACTTCAAAAATAAAGGAGATTACACAGAAGTGAACTTTTACTCTTTGCTTGATGGCAACACATTAAAATTCTCCCGACGCGTTTCTGGCGGTGATGAGGGACAGCTTTCTTAAGTTCTCAGTAATTGGATATTTTCTGGGCATTTGATACTTATAAGTTATTCATTTATTCAAGTCGATGGTCCATCATTTTGGCGCCGTATGGTGGAAAGTGTGAAATCAAGAGTCTTAACAATTTAATTTTTTGCATAATTTAAGATCATTTAATTTTAAAATTGTTAAATATTTTCAAAATTGTTAAATATTTTCAAAATGAAAATTTATAAAATGGCAATGTTTTAAATCAGCGCGTTCCCTTTTTTTTTGTATCTTTACACTGCTGGCAACTGTATTTCTACTTCATCCAAGTTTAATATCCCACTTTTGCCGATCTTGCTTTGATGAGTTAGGTCGCTGTACTTGATGAAGAGAACGGTATATATATATATATATATATATATATATATATATATATATATATATATATATATATATATATACCTATTAATAGATAGCTATTAATAAATTATATAGCTATAATAATATAAAAATATTGGGTTGGAGGGAAAGTTCTGTCGTATTTTAAAGAAAATATTTGAATTCATTTATAAAAATATGTGTTTAATATTAATCAATTATATATGCTCCGTTATTTGTTACAACCTGTTGCCATCTTTCAGGTAACATATGAATTCCTGTTTTGTAGAAGTTCTCATCCTTGGAGTTAAAATAGTCAGCAACTGCCTTAGAAACACTTTCAAAAGACGTGAATTTTTTTCCCGTTAGATAATTTTGCAAAGATCTGAACAGGTAATAATCAGATGGTGCAATGTCAGGTGAATACGGTGGGTGACTAAGGACTTCCCATCCTAACGCATTCAGTTTTTGTTGTGTCACCATTGCAGTATGCGGGCGAGCATTATCTGGACGCTTTTCTGGACGCTAATGCTGGCCTTTTTACTTTGATAGCTGCATTCAATTTATCCAGCTGATTGCAGTACAGATCCGCGTTGATGGTTTTCCTCTGTTTCAGCAACTCGTAGTACACTGGACCTTTCCTGTCCCACCACAAACAAAGCAGTACTTTTCGTTGATGGATACTTGGTTTTGGAACTGTTGCTGATGATGTTCCTGGTTTGCAGTAAGATTTTTTTCTCTTAATATTCTCGTAAAGAATCCACTTTTCATCTCCAGTAACCAGCCTGTTCAAAAACGGCTCCACATTGTGTCTAATCAGATGTGATGAACACTTTCTTACACGATCAGACAAATTATTTTCCGTTAATTCATGTGGAACCCAAAAACTTTGCTTTAACACAAACCCAAGAGATTTAATGTGATCTCCAACAGTTGTATGATGAATGCCAAACTCTTCTGCAATTTCTCGACTTGTTACAGATGTTCTTTTTATTTACAAGAAAAATCACCTGCCTATTTAAAATACGACATAACTTTCCCTCCAACCCAATAGATAGCTATTAATAAATTAAAGAGCATACCGCATAATGTGGTGTATAAGAGCTATGATTTTAGCGATCTTTACAATAATATTGATATAAATGATTTGTTTAATATAGTGATTGAATTATATAATACACACAAATTGTATTTATCGATGTCGCTGACAAGGTATACTGCATTGGTGAAACTGGTCCTTTTCGAAACTGTACTTTACAATGGTAAGGGTTATTACAAGCAGATTAAAGGTATCCCAATGGGGGGAAGTTGTTCTTCGGTTCTTGCAGACATCTATCTCGACAAGCATGAAACGGGTACCCATATACTAAATGAAATGGTTTACATGAGATACGTCGATGACGTGATTTTGTGTTGTAATGCTGCAGATTTTAAAATGGATTTTAGTTTTTATCCACAAACTTTAAAACTTATAGAAACTCCTTGCAATTCGGATGAAAGTTTAAATTATTTAGACTTGTGTATAATTAAAGACAATGATAAAACATATTTCAGAATTTTTGATAAGAGAAAAAATTTTCCATTTAAAATAAATTTCATAACACCTTGGTCAAGTAATTTACATAAAAATGTTTTTCGTAATATTATCATTAACCAATTGAATAGAAATAAACGTTTGAATAGTAGGGAAAGTGATCAAATACTATACGATGCAGAGTTTATGGATGAAGCTGTAAAACATGGTTACCCCATGGGTTTTGTAATTAAAATACTTTCAGAATTCAATGGGCTAACTGTAACTGAATGTAAGGGCAGATATTTAAACTGTTAAAACTTTGTATAAATAGCGTTGTCTCACGTGAATTAGGTTCGGATATTGGTGAGGTTGATTTCTGGTTGGAGTTTTGTACATCGGACTTTTTTGGTAAGATTAGTTTTTGAATTTTGTAGAGACGGGTTATAGGGTAGTTTCTTTTGTTAAAGCATAGAGAAATTGAACTGTTTTTTCGTGTATCTTTCAATTTGAATATTTGTATTTTTGCTGTGGGTATTGATGGTATTAAGGCCATTCCATGTATAAGTATCGGCTTCCGGGAGTGTCGCCATGGCATAAAGCATTTGCTCAACCGGAGAGTGGGGGTCACAACTCCCCCCGGCCACTTGTGATACTTTTCGTCTTTCGTATTCATCTATTGCTTTTCAGTTTTTAGGTATTCCTTTTGGTAAATATATATATATATATATATATATATATATAATTTTTTTTTGTCGTCGAAACCGATTAATATCATTACTTTCATGTTTTATGTAGTTTTATAAGAAACTTTAAAAACTTTTTAAATAATGGACACTATCTTTTAAATTGGGAACCTAAAGCGGCCGCTTTATCCGCTCCATGGTGGATTTATGGCATCTTCACGGCACTGGTCATTGGTATTAATACATCCAGTGCCGTCGCCAAGAGGAGTATTTGGGGGGTTATAACACTCATAATCCCCCAGGGACTCGTCAAAATTCACTGAAGTTCATAAAAATGATATTGAAGTAATGGGAAACAACATATTTGGTTACCCCCTACCCCCCAAACACACACAACAATATTTTTTTCTGGCGGCGCCATTGAAAACAGCAGCTTGTGGAAAATAAAAGTTGAATAAGAACAAGAACAACTGGAGCAACGTATAAAAGCACAAATAACACAATAATGCAGCACACAGCTGTTTCCAGGGCACACTGGATTCCCTTCATCAGTGCAAGAGAACCAACATACCCGAATAGGAATGGGTGCGAAAGGAAGAAACAGGAGAGATTATATACCCAAGACCTGAATTAAGAGATAGCCAATCAGAAAAACAGCGTGAAGAACCGTCTGGCCAATCCGAAATGACAAGTAACACACAAGATTGTTCGGTGAAACAAATTTAAGGGAAAGTTGTTCCACGAGCCTAGATGGTTTGTGAACATCCGATTAGGGACCCCACTACTCTAGAAATAGGATTTTCTCAAAAGGAATTTTTGAGAAAAATACAAAGATATATCAAGAAAACGTGGAAATCCTTTCCAAAACAGAAATAATTACGGTGGCGGATAAAGATTTTGGAGTGGTGCACTAAATTTTATGACGTTATTGTTTTTTATGACATCATAAATCATAGGTTAGTTATTAATGGTAATGTTGTGTAGTTTTGGGAGGTCACCATCAACAACAATGAAGTAACACCCAGCAGTAGCATCGCAAGAAAAAGAAAATGGGCGGGGTTGATAACCAAATATCTTGTTTTCTGTTATACAGTAAAGTATAATACGAAACTAACATAACATTCTTAAAACTATCCACAACGAAATGTATTGGTGGATAGTATAGATAATAGCTGAGATAATAGCTGATATGGATTTAACATCAAATTCTGGAGGGGTTACGGTAGTTTACTAATAAGAATACATACAGTTATTTATCCTCTTTCAGTTTAAAATTTTTTATTAAAACATCTATTTCTCAAGATTAGCTATAGATATAGCTTAGATAATGACATATGGATTCTGCATTAAATTCTAGAGGGATAGGGGACTCACTAAGGATTGCCACTTCTGGTTCTAGAGATCTCACTTTCTATTCAAAAATTTACAATTTTCCTTGCAACATCTATTTTTCAGGATCAACTATCCATAGAGTTTTGATAACTACTGAGATAGCATAAACTGCAGGAAGGGTTGGAGAATTCATTAAAGCATTCCACATTTAAATTAATTTAAATATTCATAAATTTTAAACCAATTCGAATTCTAAAAAAAATCTTGACGTATTGTTTCGTTCGCCGAGGTGTGCACCGAATTTCGCAGAAAGTTTTAACAAACGGTTCTGCGAAACATATTTTTCACAACTGGCTCGGCTGAATGACACCACCACTTCGGGGTGTTTTAAAAGGAATGCATCAAAAATCTCTGGATAAGGAACTTTTTAGTTTATTCACGATAATTTTCATATGCATCTATTCAAGGTATAGAGAACGTAACAAGCGTGCCGAACGAATGAAGTAACGGTGATAATATGAATGAAGTAACAAGCGTGTCGAATGAATGAAGTAACAAATTCACCCATTCAGCACCACTTATTTCGATTCTGATAATTATTTCATTCTACTTTTCATCACTTCGCCCGTTCTCAGTGAGACGCGTAGGCGGCGAGGTCGCGGCAATCCCACCCATGAGCTGTAAAGAAGAAGGTGCCCTAATATGCATGGCAGTAAATCTACTTATCAAAGGTTGTTTGGGGGAGACGAATAATAATTACGTCGCTCAAAACTGTTTTTTAAACAGCCTGTTAAGGCCATAACTTGTTACAACGTCATTTATGCGCAACTTATCAGATAACGTATGTCGACAAATAGAGTGCAAATTTATTTTCTGAATATCCTTGAAGGCAAAGAAACGGAAATGATTTAGCTATTTCAGAAAGCAATTATGATATTTCTAATAGAGTCATTGCTCTGAGTTCAGAACCCAAGGTGAACACCGGAGGCTATAATTCAAACATGGTAGGATCAAACAGTTCGGAGACTGTGCTGATATCTCCCACCCTGATTGGAGGAGAGGGGAATTATTTTACCGTGGCGTAAAGGCACATGTGACGCGAGATGTGAAAAGGAAGAAGCAGGTGTTTTCCCAGACAATATCAAATAAGAATATCAAATTCTACCAGCGTTTGGGGAAATCGTCGACAGAAACATTGCACCTACTGCAGCAGGTGCACGTTGTTCTTCAAACGTATTGTCTGAAAAAACACCTGCTTCTTCCTTTTCACATCTCGCGTCACATGCGCCTCTACGCCACGGTAAAATAGTTCCCCTCTCCTCCAATCAGGGTGGGAGATATCAGCACAGTCTCCGAACTTTTTGATCCTGCCTTGTACATCTATATAATAATTGCTTAATGTTGTTTGTGTCTTTTCAGACCTTCTAGAGAAAATCTCCGAAGACCTAGAGAATTGAAATTTTGCACACCTAAAGTATCTTCTCCCGGCCTCACATTCTGCTGCTGTACACCCTTGGGTCAGTCGTGCGGTCTGGGCCTTTAACACCTAAAGTATCGAACATGGGAAAGAACCTAACCGAATCGATTTGAGAAGTGTTTTTCAGAAATAATTTCTAGATTCACCCCGGTGCTGAATCTTTGCACATTTATAGTATTGACTATTAGACAGACCCTAACAGAAATTGATTTTCGATTAAGAGAACTTTTTTAAAGCAAGTGCCATATATTTGATATTCGCACGTTGTTCTTCAAACGCCATTTCCGTTTTCGAGGAACGCGAACGACTACAGTTCACTGACACGCATTGTCTGGAAAAACACCTGCTTCTTCCTTTTCACATCTCGCGTCACATGTGCCTCTACGCCACGGTAAAATAGTTCCCCTCTCCTCCAATCAGGGTGGGAGATATCAGCACAGTCTCCGAACTTTTTGATCCTGCCTTGTACATCTATATAATAATTGCCTGATGCTGTTTATGTCTTTTCAGATCTTCTATAGAAAATCGCCGAAGACCTAGAGAATTGAAATTTTTCACACCTAAAGTATGCCCGCCGGTCGTCCATTTTGATGCTCTAAGTCCTCTGGACGAGCCGGACGGCCTGGGGCTTTCACACCTAAAGTATGCCCGGCCGTCCAAATAGATACTCAAGTCCTCAGGATGAGTCGGACGGTCTGGGTCTTCTACACCTAAAGTATGCCGTCCGTCCAAATAGTTGCTCAAGTCCACTGGATGAGTCGGACGGTCTGGGTTTTCAACACCTAAAGTATGGAACATGGGAAAGAACCTAACCTAATCGAATTGCGAAGTGTTTTTCAGAAATTATTTCCAGATTCACCACGGTGATCTAAAAGGCTGAATCTTTGCACATTTATAGTATCGACTATTAGACATAACCTAACAGAACCTGATACTCGATTAAGAGAACTTTTTTTAACGCAAGTGCCATATATTGTTAGACAAAATAAACCCATTTAAAGAATTCAACTTTATTTTTTAAGAGTGTTTGTTTCCCTGTTTTTGACAGACTTATATCTATAAATCTGATCCGACTGTAATGTCTTTAGGGGTAAAGAAACAGCATTTATTTATAACTAGCCGCCTTCGGCGACCAGCCTGTTCGTTACTCTTGAAAATTCTGACTGTGGCAAACTCGCTGGCGCGACCTACCAGAAAAGTGTAAGGTGACTATTTGGACGGCCAAGAAGTGCCACCCAATTTAGACCGGAACCCAGTGGGAGAGGCATCCACGAGGACCGTACCCTCCTTCCCCTACCACCAACCTCTCGGAAGGATTTACGACCCACATGTTTAACGTGATCGTACTTCGCGTGAACACGGAGGCAGTTTCGGCAGTGGCGGGAATCGAACCCGGGTCTATCGAGTGCAATTCCCGCGTTTAAAATATAACGTAATATCACCGCGAAAATCTCCATAACTTTCTTTTTATTTATTTTTTTTATTTCTTCAGTGTTTAAGTTTTTTTATTGTGGTCCCAACCACCACTCGATGTAAACAATACATCGCTACAATTCAATCCAGCATAATGAGCCAAAAACCTTATAAAAAGCAAACACTAATTCTGTTTCTAATTGTCCCTAGGCCAAAAACCGTACAAACTATAATTTAATCATTTAAATTTTATAATGACCATATGCTAAGCTGTTTATTCTATCATCCTCATTCCATCGTTCCATCATTTAAAATATACATAAAATTAAAATATCCATAAATTAAAATATCCATTTAAAAAATCCATATCGTTCCATCATTTAAAATATAAATATAATAATTTCACCCGATGCATACAATACATCACCACAATTCAATCCATCATAATTCAATCATTTAAACTTTATAATGACCATACGCTAAGCTCTTAATTCCATCATTTAAAATATTTCTAACCCGATGCACAATCTTCATGGAAGTAGCATGACGTCCCCGGCTGCGCGCGCATCTGGGAGAAAAATTGGACCATCACTGAGAATTCGTTGAGAAATTTAAAATCATTACTTCTTTAAAATCAGGATCGGGCTGCTATTTATAATTATTTCTTGACCAGATTGGACTTGTAAGAATGCTTGATGTTTGAGCTTCCTAAAAATGTAAATTATTAGTCGAAATTCTCGGAACTTTTTACGATGCGAGAATTTAAAAACGAAAGTTCTTTTTTTTTAGCCGAAAGTGACTTTTGTTTTAAAATCTTTAAAAAATATTAGAATATGTCCCTGAGATTTGAAATAGATATATTTTAACTCGCAATTGACTGCTCTTTCCGGTCGTGTGATTTCTTTTTTCCTACGACGTCTGGATGGTGGAAAAGAAAGGGGGAAAAGGGGGGGGGGGGGGGAAACGCGCGAAATCGCATAAAACATTAAATAACAAAAAAAAAAAATAATTCAAATTTTAAAAATCGGTTTTTACGTGTCACCTTCTCCCCCCCCCCCCCCTAATTCTGTTTCTAATTGTCCCTAGGCCAAAAACCGTACAAACTATAATTTAATCATTTAAATTTTATAATGACCATATGCTAAGCTGTTTATTCTATCATCCTCATTCCATCGTTCCATCATTTAAAATATACATAAAATTAAAATATCCATAAATTAAAATATCCATTTAAAAAATCCATATCGTTCCATCATTTAAAATATAAATATAATAATTTCACCCGATGTATACAATACATCACCACAATTCAATCCATCATAATTCAATCATTTAAACTTTATAATGACCATACGCTAAGCTCTTAATTCCATCATTTAAAATATTTCTAACCCGATGCACAATCTTCATGGAAGTAGCATGACGTCCCCGGCTGCGCGCGCATCTGGGAGAAAAATCGGACCATCACTGAGAATTCGTTGAGAAATTTAAAATCATTACTTCTTTAAAATCAGGATCGGGCTGCTATTTATAATTATTTCTTGACCAGATTGGACTTGTAAGAATGCTTGATGTTTGAGCTTCCTAAAAATGTAAATTATTAGTCGAAATTCTCGGAACTTTTTACGATGCGAGAATTTAAAAACGAAAGTTCTTTTTTTTTAGCCGAAAGTGACTTTTGTTTTAAAATCTTTAAAAATATTAGAATATGTCCCTGAGATTTGAAATAGATATATTTTAACTCGCAATTGACTGCTCTTTCCGGTCGTGTGATTTCTTTTTTCCTACGACGTCTGGATGGTGGAAAAGAAAGGGGGAAAAGGGGGGGGGGGGGGGGGGGGGGGGGAACGCGCGAAATCGCATAAAACATTAAATAACAAAAAAAAAAATAATTCAAATTTTAAAAATCGGTTTTTACGTGTCACCTTCTCCCCCCCCCCCCCCCTAATTCTGTTTCTAATTGTCCCTAGGCCAAAAACCGTACAAACTATAATTTAATCATTTAAATTTTATAATGACCATATGCTAAGCTGTTTATTCTATCATCCTCATTCCATCGTTCCATCATTTAAAATATACATAAAATTAAAATATCCATAAATTAAAATATCCATTTAAAAAATCCATATCGTTCCATCATTTAAAATATAAATATAATAATTTCACCCGATGTATACAATACATCACCACAATTCAATCCATCATAATTCAATCATTTAAACTTTATAATGACCATACGCTAAGCTCTTAATTCCATCATTTAAAATATTTCTAACCCGATGCACAATCTTCATGGAAGTAGCATGACGTCCCCGGCTGCGCGCGCATCTGGGAGAAAAATCGGACCATCACTGAGAATTCGTTGAGAAATTTAAAATCATTACTTCTTTAAAATCAGGATCGGGCTGCTATTTATAATTATTTCTTGACCAGATTGGACTTGTAAGAATGCTTGATGTTTGAGCTTCCTAAAAATGTAAATTATTAGTCGAAATTCTCGGAACTTTTTACGATGCGAGAATTTAAAAACGAAAGTTCTTTTTTTTTAGCCGAAAGTGACTTTTGTTTTAAAATCTTTAAAAAATATTAGAATATGTCCCTGAGATTTGAAATAGATATATTTTAACTCGCAATTGACTGCTCTTTCCGGTCGTGTGATTTCTTTTTTCCTACGACGTCTGGATGGTGGAAAAGAAAGGGGGAAAAGGGGGGGGGGGAAACGCGCGAAATCGCATAAAACATTAAATAACAAAAAAAAAAATAATTCAAATTTTAAAAATCGGTTTTTACGTGTCACCTTCTCCCCCCCCCCCCCCCCCCTAATTCTGTTTCTAATTGTCCCTAGGCCAAAAACCGTACAAACTATAATTTAATCATTTAAATTTTATAATGACCATATGCTAAGCTGTTTATTCTATCATCCTCATTCCATCGTTCCATCATTTAAAATATACATAAAATTAAAATATCCATAAATTAAAATATCCATTTAAAAAATCCATATCGTTCCATCATTTAAAATATAAATATAATAATTTCACCCGATGTATACAATACATCACCACAATTCAATCCATCATAATTCAATCATTTAAACTTTATAATGACCATACGCTAAGCTCTTAATTCCATCATTTAAAATATTTCTAACCCGATGCACAATCTTCATGGAAGTAGCATGACGTCCCCGGCTGCGCGCGCATCTGGGAGAAAAATCGGACCATCACTGAGAATTCGTTGAGAAATTTAAAATCATTACTTCTTTAAAATCAGGATCGGGCTGCTATTTATAATTATTTCTTGACCAGATTGGACTTGTAAGAATGCTTGATGTTTGAGCTTCCTAAAAATGTAAATTATTAGTCGAAATTCTCGGAACTTTTTACGATGCGAGAATTTAAAAACGAAAGTTCTTTTTTTTTAGCCGAAAGTGACTTTTGTTTTAAAATCTTTAAAAAATATTAGAATATGTCCCTGAGATTTGAAATAGATATATTTTAACTCGCAATTGACTGCTCTTTCCGGTCGTGTGATTTCTTTTTTCCTACGACGTCTGTATGGTGGAAAAGAAAGGGGGAAAAGGGGGGGGGGAAACGCGCGAAATCGCATAAAACATTAAATAACAAAAAAAAAAATAATTCAAATTTTAAAAATCGGTTTTTACGTGTCACCTTCTCCCCCCCCCCCCCCCCCCCGGGTCTCCGATTGCCAAATTTTATTTATGTGCAAACATGAAGAAAATACTTTTTCTTTCTAATTCATAGGGAAAGGAGGTGGCAAAAAGACAAAATTTCTGTTCTTTTTTAGTTTCGAATAATGTAATGGACGAAAAATTCGGGAAATTTATTTAGAGATACACCATATTAACCCAAACGCAGGAAAAATAATACTGGTTCATCAGGTTAATTACAAAAAGAGTGGAAGGTAATAAAACTGGAGGTGAGGAAAATAGAAATAATAGAAGTATTCGAGTGGGGTATCAAAAATGTAGGCGCGTCAAGGTTAAGAGAAAATTGTGTTTATTATTATTATTATTATTATTTTACAGTCACGAGAAGTAAGGAGCATTAGAAAAGACTATTTTTTTCTCAGTTTGGAAATCTTAATGTGCGAAAATTCTGAAAACATTTTCAGAGAAACACCAACTCAACCCAAATACGGAGGAAAATAAAGCATTCGCTTTAAGGTTTGTTAAAAAAAGAAGGGGCAATGAATTAATTGTAAGGAGGATAAAAATTAAAAATATATATATTCGAATGAAATAAAAATTCGGGCGTTTGAAACACCACATTTTTAATTTTTCAGTTATTGTAGAAGAGAAAGGTAAAAATAATCTAATTTTCCTTTTTTTTTTCTTTCTCAGTTGTGGTAAAAGCAAATGAAATGACAATTCTGAAACATTTTTCAGAGGTCAGATCAACGGAACTCAGATACAGGAAAAATGACATGGGGATTTCAGGTATTTGAATTAAAAACAATAAAACTTTTTAAGTGGGGTATCGAAAAATCGTTTGCATAAGACTAAGAGTGGAGAGTTGAGATTAAGAGCCACATTGACTGCAAATATTAAATGTTTGCAGTCAATGCGGGGAGAAGGCCGTAAAAAAACATATATTTTTTTCAATTGTGGGAAAAGTAATCAATAAGCATAATGTACCCTTAATTCAGACTCAGTGGACTCTGGCATATTGGGCGCCGATTTCAAACGCGGGAGTCAACGACCAATCAGGATACTCACCTGGGTAAAAATAGTAGTATCAGGACGTTAACCTGGGGGTAAAACCAGTAAGATTAACAGATCAGTCAGATCGTCAAGTTGCATGTTAATCTGACATTAGATGGAGGAGAATGCAGAGTTCACTTTCGACGATAAGAGCTTACAATACCGTAACAGTAGCTCAACGACAGAGCGTCATATTGGGCGCCGATTTCAAACTCGAGAGGTCAACGACCACGCAGGATACTTAGCTGGATAAAAATACTAGTATCAGGACGTTAACCTGAGATAACAATAGCACGAGGTGATCAGATCAGTCATGAAGTTGCCCGTCAATCTGACATTAGCGGGAGGAGAATGCAAAGTTCACATCGACGATAAGAGCTTGCAATTCCCTCCTAGTTCAGTACTGGCTGACCAGTACGAAGGTCCATGGTTTGATTCGGCTTCTGTACAGGTCTTTTTTTACCCATTTTATATCTGTTACTGCCAGTAATGTATTATGGATTTATTGATAATAATATTTATCTACCGGAAATTTATTTGGGAAATTTATGATTTCAATTATTCTCAATTTATATGAATGTGCATTTTGAAACAAATTAATGGCATTTAAAAATGATCGCGTATTGTTTTCCTATTATAAGTAGGTATATAAATTTTAGTCTACAGTAATATTTATTTTTTGTATCTTGCAGAGTTATACCAATTACTCACAGTAATCATTTTGAATACAAATATTGAATCAGGCAGAAGCAAATATATGCACAATTCGCGTCCAGTTCATCATATTATCCTATCTGATGTATATTAGTATATTATCCTACCTATGTCTGGTATATTGTGAATCGAAAGACAGGAACACTAGTCCAGACTCTAACTATCCAGGATATCTTGGTTCGAACAGTCCACATCACCTGTTTCTTTAAGTTAAACGTCCCATTGATGACCCACGTAATAAGATTGGACAGGTATGCCTTGAAGATACTCTTGACAAAGACAATCTGTAAACAGCTTTATTAATAGTTTGCGATGATAAAACTACTGTTTCACACGCTATCCACTAATTAAGTGTTCAATCACCCTTAATATATCATTGGAGCCCTACAAAACAATCATTAGCTAAGCGTGTTTAAATATTTTGATCAATGGGTATAATCAATAAATCATTCGCATTAATGACTTTATCATAATTACTCTAGCTACAGCATCAATGATTACTGTAATTATTTTCTATATTGCCAACCGTAATAGCGGCATTCGGTCAAGTTTCATCAATGATTATCACTTAATACTTATTATAGTATGTAGAAAAAATAAAAATCATGTCCGACTAAAATTTTTATGTCCAATTCAAAGGAAATTAAATAATTTTGTTACATTAATGAAAAAGCGACGAATTGGACATGTGACAATTATAGGATAAAAAGGGAGTTTAGAATGTAGTGTTCTTGTTGGATTTGACTTGCCATTACACGGCTATTGTGTGAAAAACTATATTTTTCTAGTTATCAAAAGAGGGTGTTGTTTTAGTTTGAATATTATATACTTGTGTCTTATTGGTGTAGATGGGGGCGAAGAACACTTAATCTATTTAAACAATAAACAATGTTTTTTCTCTTGCAAATGTATTTTAAATAATGTAAATTGTACATTTGTACATGTTAATACTTTAAGAAATTATTGGCTGGTTGAGATGCTATCGAAATACGATTTAGAGGTAAAATCTTGTAAAAATTCACAAAATAAAAATGACACAAATATTCAATAAAAATAACCCATGATTCGATTTACAAAAATAAATGCTCCAAGCACATTAACAAGCTGCATCATTTAAATGAATATGCAGTTTATACTTTTACAGAAGAAATCTCAGATGCACATTTAAAACGAAACACTAGCTAAAAATACAAAGAATTGCGCTCTAGTCAGATATTCCTCATAACATTATTATTCGCATATTGTTTTTTTCCTCGCATTGAATCGTTAAATAATGATTCACACACACTAGATTTGGGGCGCGGTAGCCCATTGGTTAGCGCGCTGGAGTTGCACTCGGTAGGCCCGGGTTCGATTCCAGCCACTGCCAAAACTGCCGCCGTGTTCATGCGGAGTACGATCACGTTAAACATGTGGGTCCGAAAGTCCTTCCGAGAGGTTGGTGGTAGGGGAAGGAGGGTACGGTCCCTGTGGATGCCTCCCCCACTGAGTTCCGGTCTAAATTGGGTGGCACTTCCCGACCATCCAAACAGTTACCTTACACCTTTCTGGTAGGTCGGACGTTCTGGGTTTCAACAACAACAACAACACACACTAGATTTGCAGCTTTTTAAAGAAAAATCATTTCCAAAAATAAAAAATACAAAATAAAAATAATACTTCCAACTAATCAAAATTCATTGTAAAAGAAAATAAATGAATACGTCATGATGTGCTGAATATATATATAAAACACAAATTATTATTTTCCTATTTCAATATCTGAAGATTTCTTCACATTACTTCCCCGGCTTTCTTTCAGGGCATTGGTTGCACCATTATAACTACATAACTACAGATAGTTCGCGTCGCTACAGCACCTAATGTATTTAATAACATACTATATATATATATATATATATATATATATATATATATATATATATAGTTCAAAAATTACATTTTTAAAAAAGAGCATATAAAAGCTTATAATCAATATTTAACGTGAAGAATTTGCGCATTTGCTGCAACTTCTCCCAACGTTAGTAAATATAAATTCAAAATACTATTAAGTAAAAAAGAATCAAGATGAAAAGGGTAAGAATACGGGCAAGGTGCAATAAGAGGGCCAATGAGGGATTGTAACCTCATTTAAATCCCCGTTATCAGCCAGCTGCATGGTCGTGACAACCACTCCCGGAAGCCTGCACGCATCCGTAGTAAACCCCAATGCAACCACAAGTACCGAACATGAAAGACCCGAAAGATTATCACTAAACACTCAGGATATAAACACAAACTAAAACTACACTCGTAATATATTCTCTCTCACACACAAAAATCCCAATTTAAAGATAAAACTTTAAATAGTTAAAATCAATACCATATAAAATCCCTTAAAAAACCATAAAATACGTATAAATATAAATATAAAAACACTTAACATTAAAATCACTACGTTAATAAACACTACGTCTAAACCATCTCGATAAAACCATTGAATCATTGCCATTCCATACCTCCTTACATGCAAAGGTAAAAGAACCCATATTAGATAGATACTTCGTTACAGTTCTTTTTATAATAACGTTTTGCCATATGCAAAATAGTTAATTCTAATATAATTAGATAATATCTAATATCTCGTTTAGATGAGATTGAACGCGATATCTACATGTATTGTATACATGACTTCTTAGGAAATCCCTTGAGTATCCATTTTTTATGGATATGATTGATCTTTCTTGATTGATCTTTCTTGTATTGCCTTTACGCAGTACGGTTTTTATTACTCTCTTTGGCAACAGCAGATCACTTCTTTTCATTTCTGCGTGTGGTAACATTGGTCTAGTCATGTATTGCTCGTCATGGGTGTAATTTTTAGGTGTATTTTAAGGTATTTATATTTCATTTACTTTTTTTTCCAATTTTTATGCTTGTCGTCCATATAACACAAGTTTATAGATAAAATCTGTCTTGTGTTTCAGAAACACAAGACAGAGAAACAAGCATTTTTGTGTTTATTTCGAGGGGATATATGGACTTGAATATATTTTTTTCGAAATGAACTATTATTCTTAAGCCTAGAGCTCTTCCACGTGCAAGCGTTTTTGCTTGATTTTTTTGGTTTCCTATTTTCATTCCTCTCCTTTGAAATTTGTTGATTGTCTTTGTCTTTATGACCTGCATTACGTATTATAATTTCCTCTTTATGGTGGAATTTCTTTTATTTCTTTGTATTTTGTAGGCAAATTTTAAGATAGTGTATTATGAGTTACTACTTACATTCTACCATTGGATTTACAATTTTATATATATATATATATATATATATATATATATATATATTCCGATTGGACTTTGCAGGGTCGACTTCGGCAATAAGAGCTTGCAATTCTGTCCCGGTAGATCATCGATATAATGTCGGCTGGCCAGTTCGAAGATCCGTGGTTCGATTCCCGGTTGGGTTAGCAAGGTTCTTTACAATGGCGGCCGGACATATCAATCCCGTAGCTTAGTGCAATGATATCAGTAGACTGAAAGTGACCCTAGTACGACTATAGTACCGATTCAGTGGACTTTGGTATATAGGACACCGATTTCAAATAGGGAGGTTAAAGTAGCAACTAAACAGGAAGTTAATCTAGAAGGTAAAAAATAGCAGCGAAGACTAACCTGGGGTAAAAATAACAGGAAGTGGTCAGTCGGATTACCAAGTTGCACGTTGATCTGACATTAGAGGGGAGGGGAATGCAGAGTTCACGTCGATAAGATCTTGCAATCCCGTCCCAGCTGCTCAACGGTAGAGAGTGGGCTAGCCAGTTCGAAGATCCGTATTTCGATTCCCGGTTGGACGGCAAGGTTCTTTACAACTTCAGTTGGGGACCGAATTTATTAAATTTCATGTAATCACTCTGATTTAAAATATCATAGAGCGAGATAAAAAAAAATACAAAATAACCAGGTGGATTTGATACCTCACATCCACCTCTGAATCTTGGCAGATGAATTGTTTGCAACGTGAGAGATGTTAACCTTGTTTGTTACGAAAGCGGTCACTTGTATCCCAACAAAACAGGAATAAAATGGGCTTTTTGAACTTTCTACTAAATATAGTGCTAAATATAAATGCTACTTTATGGGTATTTACTTCCCCAAAAGAACATTTTTATGGGCGAGGTTCTGCAAAGAAGGTTACTAATCCTGGGTAATCCTGACAAAGTACAAACATAGTGGTAGGTCTACACAAACTTTTTATAGTACGTTCAGAATTTTTAAAAATACTTTACTGTTAAAATACTTTTCTGTCTGGGGTCTCATTCAAGACCTGGGTCATGTGTCACCGCAATTACCGTAAAGTTACGGCACTTCTACTGTTCCTAATATCTCTTATATACACATAGATATTTTAACAACCTTGCTTCAGATGCAGCAGATTGGCATCATATATGAGCAAGGGGTAACTTTGCAGTTGGAAGTAATAATTGAAATTTGCTAGTTTTTATGTTTACAAATAGCATATTGTTTATTTTTCGTAATATTGTTTTATTGTGAACTACGTGACCCCTATATAGCAAACTTGGATCCTACATATGAGTATTTTATTTGTTATTTTGTAGATTTGTTTTGCTGTCTGCATTTTATCGAAATAACCTTGGTGAAAAAATTTGTTTGTAGCAAAAGAATCGTAAACGTTAATCGTGTTATAAAGATAGTCAGCTATATAGCACAATCATAGGTGAAGCAGAGTAGAAGGTAGAGAATAAATGTGCCAAAGCCTACAGAGCTCGGCACATCTTTTCTGAAAAAAAATTGGGGTTCAGGCCTGGCCTGGTCGAACTCGGCCTTAGTTATGAACTGAACGAGGTTTATGGGTTTAAAAGTTATCAATGAATACAAACAAAAATTGCTGTGGAAATGTTGTTTGCAAAATTATTATTAATTTTAGAAATGTTGGGAGAAAAACTTCAAAATATTTCTGTAAATGAAAGTGACTCGGATTTATAATTTGTATTAAAAAAAAGAAAAAGAAAAGATTCACAGCTTTTTTGTAAAAATAGAGATTCACAACTTTTCGTAAAAATAGAGATTAACAGCTTTTCGAACTGGGATACTATATTTTTCGAACTATAGGTTTCAAAATGTTCTGGGTACGAATTTGCGTACTGCTACTGTCGAACCGCTGTTATCGTCGGGTAATGTTGCAGACTGAACTTTAGTCCTCCAGCAGGAAGGACCGTACTTAGCCAAAACTAATAACTCTATTTTTAAAAAATGACAATTTATAGTCATGATTCTCCGGAGCTCATTATTATTATGAAATAACGATAAAGACGAATACTAATTTCTTACATATATACAATAACTACACATCTAGTGCACCATTTTACAAATATCATAGCAGATAACATTGCAATTATAATATTTAATTGTAGCTTTCTAATGCTTTCAACAAGAACAGAAACCGTTAGCTAACCGTTATCAACACGTTCTGATACTTTTTAACGACAAGTGTCATCGCCAATCTCCATACGATGCAATTGAAGTAAGTCTGACCTAGAAAGACCGCTGGTGGTCGTTAATCCAATGCATTGACAGTTGATGGCTGTTAAGCACAGACATTTGCGTCCTCTGCTTTCAATCTGGGCAATCGTACAACTGTTAAAAACAATCTTGATATCAAGGTTATTTAAGTAAGTCCAATGTTTTTTGCTACCAGTTGATTTTTTATGAATTTCTCAACTCATAGATTCATCTTAAGATTTTTTTCTACATTCTGCAGAGCTAAATCAGTGATAAAAGTCAAAGAACCAACAAATAATGCCTCTGGAATGTCCGATAATAGAAGTGGACGAAACTTCTAGTTTCGTAGCAGATCTGTTTTCAGAAAAACGTCTATGGAACTGAAAATTCTGGCTTTAATATCTAAAATTCTTTCTAAACAGGGAAATCTCTATTTACAAATTATCTAAAGATTGGTGAAAAAGTTTGTTAGGAAAGTATCATTAATCCGAAGAAAGCTGCATTAGACCATATGCTAGATAAGAAAGGGTTCTAGTAATGACTTGTAAATCGCGAAAAAACGGTGATAAAAATAGGCGCTTTTAAGTCACAGGCAAACTCTTTTCTAAACATAAATGCTACTTTATGGGTCTCGTTTTCCCAGAAGACCATTTTTATAACCGAATTTCGGCAAAGAGGGCACTAATCCCTCTAATCTCTTACATACACATGGAAGCAATTCAAGAACTTCGCTTTTGATGTACCATGTCAGCATTGTTAGCGTCCATTGTGGAACCACTGGCAACCAGATGACTTATTTTACAATGTCTCTACAATGTTTGCCCGGGGAGTTTCGAAAACATTTTTCCTCTTGCAAGTGGACAGCGGTAAAAAAAAAAAAAAAAAGAATCTTTGAGGATTTCGAACGATAACAAAGGGATTGAATTATTATTTTTATTTTTCGCTTTCTTGCCACGACAAAGAAAAGAGGTAAGAAATTGCGACATTAAAACATAGTTGAAAAGATGGTAGACGACTTTGTGAAAGGAAAGGTAGCGGCAAATTCAAAGGCTACTTACCCAAAGCAGTTCGACATCTAAAGATCCCCGAATCAAATAAGTTTTCAATATCCTATATAACTTACGAAAAAATAAATAAAAAATAAATAATAAATAAAATACGAAAATCACAGACACGGTGAAATATATTTAAGAAATTAGGTTTATTGTACGGTGGGGAATTTCATTTTCAGCCTAGTAAAATTAAAAACAATTTTCAATACAATTATTGGTGAAGACAGTGTGAGACATGAGTCGTAAAAAATATCTTGCATACATCCATATATTCATACATCCATATTCCATGGTGTTTTGTTTCTAGTTGTATCACAATCATTACAAGATTGAAAAAAAAATATGTACCTGTCTCAAATTTTAAATTATCAGTACAAATTCTTTAAAAGTTTATTTTTTTTAAGTTGGCAACCATTAGCACAGCGAAGAGGGGGAGAACATACCCCTCCCCCAGCGGCCTAATTTCTTTATTAAATTAAAATACAATTTTTCTTGTATATTCTTATAATTTTCTTGTGTATTCTATTGGTGGGTCACCCCCCCCCACCCCCCCTCAGAGTTTAATCCTGGTGCGCTACTTTTGAAAACGACTTACTGGCGCCGTTTGCTGCATTTCACTTATCTGTGCTAATATAAACGATTATGATACAATTATCATCTAAAAACAAGAAAGATCAATCATGCTTAAAGCATTGATTATGAAACACTTTCCAACTTCAATGCAATTTTATTTAAAAAAGTCTGAAATGCAATACATTCCTCGGTAATATTTTGAAACTTATCACAATACTGCATTAATTTATTATAATTTGAAAACTTAAACCTTCATCGAAAAAAATGAACTTCATTCAAATGACGGCATTGAAATATAAATTGCCTGGTTTAAATATCTCTAAAATGCAATACATTCCACGGTAATATTCTTAAAACTATCATAATACTACGATAATTTATTATATTTGAAAACTTCATCGAAAACAACTGAAATAAATTCAAATGACTCATAGAAAAAATAACACGCCTGGATCTCTCTATAAAAGCAGGATTTCATTCATAACTTTCTCCATTTCATTCATCACAATATTATAATAATTTATTTTATTTAAAAATTAAGACCATGGAGAGCTACAATTCATAAACTTTATGCTTAAAACTTCATCGAAAAAAATCGTCCTTCTGTTTATAAAATCAATTAATATTTCATTCATATCAGCCATGCAGACTCCATGGACTGAATTATTTTGTGCTAAAGAAATACAGCAATTCTAATACAACTCATTCTACATATTTTGCTGTTTACATTTTACATAGGTGAAAAATAGGCTTAGTTGTAGAAATAATCAAATTTGAATGAGAATTTAAACTCAAATATATTGTCATTGTGTTGTTTTAGTATGTAGATGCACAAAATTTAAGCAAAAATAAAGTAGTTTTAGGACGGATACAAAACTCAATATGAATTAAAAAGAACTTTAAAAAATCACGATTTTGAAACAAGATGGATGCCATATATCATTTTGAAGTGGGTCATGTGATCGTTTCATATCATGGTCACGTGATCGTTTCATATAAGATATGTAATTATTATTTTAATTTTTATTTAAAAAACTACTGAATATATT
Organism: Amaurobius ferox; assembly: GCA_951213105.1. NCBI lineage: Eukaryota > Metazoa > Arthropoda > Arachnida > Araneae > Amaurobiidae > Amaurobius > Amaurobius ferox. Next base: position 107,027,925 of record OX578139.1, read on the forward strand.
TCGCTGAATTTTTTTTTTATATATTTTATGGAACAATTTGACTATTTCCTAAAATTTTCGAAGCAATTTGTGAATTTTAAATCCGCTTAAAAAATGTTTGAAAAATTAGGTCCCATAGGGCTCAATGTATTTCATTTTTTCAACCCGGGTTCAATCCAAAACTAATTGGGTGATATTATTCATTTATATTCCCATAGGTCCTACAGACCGTCTGAACAACATACTAAAATTTCATTTTGATTAAGTCATTTTTACGGCAGTTATCGTGCTAACGGACAGACAGACAGACAGACAGAATGAACAAAGTCATAAACACTTTTCAACTTTGTTGTAAAGTGTTAAAAAGGTACAACCATCAGTACTATATCAACAACCATCAGCAGACAAGCCTTGCAAGGCTTCCGCTGTATCCAGATCTCTCACCCATTGAGCATATATGGGAAGTGATTGGCCGTCGTTTGACTGCCCTGCCCCCGCCTAAAACAGAGCACGACCTGTGGAGGATGGTTAAAGACATATGATCATCCATCCTCAGGAAACTATTCCCAAGCTCATTGCATCTGTTCTTCGAAGGGTTGCTGCTTGTATCGCCGCAAGAGGTGGTTCTACTGCTTATTGATCACCCTTTCTATGCCATTACTGTATTAAATTATCCTTCTGGAATTAACATCACTTATTTATATATGCCATCTCTGTCTGTGTGTTCCTTATCCTCACATTCTATTCGCTCTTTCATGGTGTTGCATTTTCTGTGTCGGGTAGTGTATATAGTATAGGGAAAGTATTGAGATCGGGTCGGAATTCGAGTTTTCGACGGGAGAGCATGTTTAAAGCATCCCTGAACTCGAATTGAATGTTTCTTAGGTGATGTCTGTGTGTGTGTTGGTGGTGATATTTTAGTACGATTATTACAATCGGTAAATACTGAAACCATAATTTTCGAATTAGTTTTCGAAAAACTCAGGACCTTCAATAATGATAAATAAAAATTCATTTCCGTCGTAAATTTTCATTAGGAAACGAATGACGCCCCCTGTGAAACGTCAGCATGAACCCATTCTTGAAAGATTGCACGTTTTTCAAATTAATTTATAAAAAAAATTACGTAGTATTAAAAAGTAGTTAAGTATCAAATATATATTCATTTTTCACATACAATATCATGCAATATCACCCCAATCTGTCAATATTATTCCAGTGAATCTAGTTCATTCCAGTAATGAGAGAAGATATTTTATGTACTTGTTTTGTATTTGACATCAAAGATTTCGCTCATATTCATTTATTTCACGAGATATTCATTAACAGTCATTCGTATTTTGCACGTGAAAACAATAAGTCATTCTGCTTATTTGTCTGATTCAGACCGTCCGACCTACCAGCAATGTGTAAGGTATCTATTTGGAACTGCCTGGACAGTGACACCTAATTAGTCCCTGTGAGGGAGGCATCCACAGGGCTCCCTTCGCTACCACCAACCCCTCGGACTCACATATTTAAACTACTTCGCGTGAACACGGGGACAGTTTGGGCAAAGCCGGTTTCAAACTCGAGTCGTCCGAGTGCAATCCCCGTGATTTAACCACTGGACTGACCCACCCCTGGCTGTTCCAGTTATTCTGTTTGGACTAATATGTTGTCTGAAGCGTCCAGTAGTGAAAGTCATGTGATGCTCGTATCAGATTTTTTTTTTCGATTGAAGCCCTTTCTGCATGACGGGGTTCAATTAATGAAAAGTATCAACTGTTTTCGGAAGTAAAATACAGCCTCTGTTCGGAATAGGGTGATCAACCCTCCCGTATTTCCCGGGAACTCCCGTATTTGAGAATTTTTCTTTTTTCTTTTTTGGTTCCTCTCGCTTCCGGTATTGACCTTCTATTTCTCCCGTATCTTTAAAAATCAAGAACGCAAAATTTGAATTATATACTATTCTCGCGAAATACATTCCTGCATAAATTGTAGGATTGGGATTTATTTTCGCTTTGTTTATCGTCGGAGATGTGGGCGCAACTACGTGTAAATAATTTGCGCTTTTTATTTATCCGGCTCGCGGTGGCAAGACGTCTTTTTAGTTTGTGCGTTGTTTACCTGTTTGATTTTGGCTGAAGTAGAAAACGTGAATTTTGTTAATGCAGCAGAAACGTGTATAATGTACAATATAATATATAATATAGTAATATATAATATAGTATATAATATACAATGTGAATTAATTGTTTTGCTTATTTTTATCCATTGCATGAACATTTTCTGGAGCGACGGTTCGTGGCGCTGCTAAAGATTTTTCAAAACTAAATCTCCCTTATATTCATGGCCGAAAGTTGGTCACCCTAGTTCAGAATGGAAAAAAAAATCCATCAACAGAGCAGCTACTTCAGCCAAAGCAAGAGAGGTTTCTGTCTACAGAGAGAGTTACACACGTGACCCAATAATAATGGCGTTGCCAACCAGAAAAAATAAACCTGAAAACAAAATTCAAGGCGAGATTTTTCAAAGTTACCAACTAAGCTGGAAGATACGAACACCCTCGAACCCATTGAAAATTAGGAAAGGGGGGGGGGGGGGGTCGCTAATATTTTACGTACAAAAGTTATTACAGAAACTTAAATAAATGTAAGTTTGTGTGAATGGGTGAGGTAATGTGACGACAGCATGATTTAGAATCCAGGATGTACCTTTACAAAAATTAGGCCACTGAAGGGAGTGTACGGCACTATTAATAAGAAAATATTCTTTACTATATATGCTGCTATAATTTGTCTTTCAAAAAACATTATGTAGCTATTTTATATTACATTTAATAGGAAGGTATTTTATTAATAAATCTCTCTTTTTCAGAAGATCAATTTATTTTGCTCGGAACAAAAACAAGAGGCAACTTCACTCTATCCACAAACATCCGCAGTATTTCCTTGAACTCCATAATATTTTTTCAAAAAGAAAAGTGTAGAAAAGGAGATAGAAAATAACTATTTCTAGAGTGTTCACCTAAACATCATTGGTCAAGCATTGTTCCTTTCATTAGGTAGAAACACCGCAAGTGAATGAGGGGGAAAGGAGAGATTCCTCCTCCCCTTCCAGAGACCTTGAACCACATACCGGGCAGGTAAGGCAGGAACAAAGCGCTTCAAATAATGATGATTGAGCCTGCGAGGACGCCACATTTGGCACGAATGTTCTGTATTGGCGATCTGAAATGAGGGAAAAAATTGACGTGTGCAGCACATAATTTCCCCCTTAGACCTAATTATTATTTTTCTTTCGTTTGTTATTTATATCTAATTGAGTACCGAATAGTACACGGGATCAATATTTAATTCTCATCTTATTTTTAGTATTAAATAATTTGCTTCTCTCTCTTCAACTTGGCTCATTTTTAAGTGACGCCAAAATTTTCAAAAATGGAAAAGGCTCGACTTCATTTTATCTTAGTGCCTTTTATTAGTTTTGCCATATAAGAAGTCAATCATAATGGACATTGTCGCATGGTAAACCCATGAGCCAATATTTTCGGGAATGCGACCTAGAGTCTTCTTATTTATTTTGGGGGGTCAGCCTTTTCGTTCGGCCATCTGCACTCGAAATAGAAAACCAGGATGTCGAACTTGCTTTGGATCTCGGATTCGTACCGAAAGATTTAACGGGCGTCCTGTCCTTTTCGGAAGGGTCATAGGGTCCTCGGCGACTTTGAATTAGTGGCCGAAGGAATATCAGTTTCGCAGGGGCTTGAGAAGGGGCTTTTTGTTTTTGGAAGGCCTAAAGCCAATGGCGGTGCTTTGGGGTCAAGGGGTTTAGACCCTGAATCCAATGGGATGTTTGTATGCGCCTCAGGGGCGTGTTTTAAAATCTTGGAGAGAGAGTTTTGCAGAATTTAAAAGAGGAGCGAGGAGAAGGTTTTGTGTGGTGAGTGAGAAAAGTCATACTCGCCAGCATAGTCCTCAACCATGAGAGGCTGTTCATTCAGCGAATGCTCGGTGAGTTCCACATTTAAGGGCCTATGCCCGATTTGCATATTTTCTCTCTCTCTCTCCGGATTTAAGGATATTTAAAATATTGCATACGATTGTTTAAATTTAATTTTTAATTACCATCTTTCACATTTTAGTCTATGAGACTACATATACGTTTGTAATTGTTTATTTGTTATCTTAAAGGGGTATACTTTCATTTTGAATATTTTGAATCAATTTTGTTGTAAATATTTTATATAGTGTAAATAAATTAATGTTTGTAAATACACATAAAGACACACGGCCTTTTTCCTTCTTCGCGCTCTTACCGGGCGTGTCCTAAAAAGGAAGTTACCTTAGGACAAATAATTTGGTGCCGTGACCAGGATGAATTTGGTTGGGTTCAGTAACGAAAGAAAATAAATTGACGCCAACGAACTGGATAAGAATTATGTTTGGTGCATTAACCAAGGAAAATTTTTTTTTGAAAGATGGTAATAATAAAACAAATAGTAAATGTCAATATCTGCAATAAAAAAAAAAAAATTTTTTTCCCTAGTAATAAATAAATTTTAATATGAGAAATTTAGAAGAAATTTTTAAACATTGGATAAAAGTAGAAACTGTTTCATTTGCCATGAAAATATGTGCTATTTTAATGTTACATTGATAAAATACAAAGAATTGAAATTGGTGAGAGTTATGTGTATATATATATTTTTTGGTTTTCATATATATCATTGATTGCATTGTTACACATAGACGAGGTTTTAAATTTTTTGTTTGTTCACTAATATTTTTCAATTATGCCAAATACGGTAAATTCCAACGGTGCTACGGGCAATTCTTCCAATATTCCCGGGTTAACCTATTTATTAAACACTTTTGATGGCGAACAGGACTGCAGTGTTTTTATAGAGAACTTTGAAGCTTTAAGCATCCTTGGGTCATGGAGCGATGAGGAAAAACTCGCGATCTTTAAATCGAGACTCCGAGGTCAAGCTAACGATTTTTATGTGAATTCTCAGCAGCTCAGGCGTGAAACGTCTTTCAAAAATTTCAAAAAAGTTTTTCTAGACTATTTTTCTAAAGAACAATCCATAACTTCAAAACAAATTCTTTTCTCCACAGCAAAGCAGAATCAGGGAGAAACTATAAAATCTCTAGCCCACAGAATTACAGCGCTAACGCTAAATTATATAGGCGACACGGGTGACAATGAATCTACTAGGCAAATTACAGACAAATTAAAATTAAGTAAATTTTTAGAAGCACTAAATGCTGATTTTCAACGCGAAATTATACGCGCAAACCCTCAAGATTTTAACAAAGCTGTAGAACTGGCTATTAATTTGGAACAAGCTAATTTAGCAATGGCCCCATCCCTAAATAATATGACTAAACAAGATCCGTTCGAAGCTATTGATAATTTGCGCAAAGAACAAAATGCTTTCAATGGACAACTTATGCAGACTCTAATGGAGGAGATAAATAATCTGAAATTAAACAGACCGGTCAAGCAAAATGAGATGCGTACCCAGGAAACAAGTATATGTGGATTTTGTGGGAAGAAAGGGCATTACATGAAAATATGCTACCATTACAATAAAGAAAAGGCAGCCCGTCAATTTAATGACCAGCCAGATTTTTCAGCCAGAGCGGTTTCGCCGCACAGAAACTTTTCGTACGAGAAAAGTAGGCAGTCTCGCCCCCCGCAACCTTGGAACTCCCACGAGCAAAGAAAAGGGGACAATTTCTATTCAAGAAATAGTAATGACAGGAGAGGATTCAGTAGGCCGAACAGATCGTTTGAAAATTCGCAAACGGAGAGGGAAAATAGTACAAAGTCCTATGAGAGAGAAAATAGAAATGATTATTCCACAGAGAGAAAGGGGGAATTTAAAAATTATAGATCTAGTAATTTAAACTAGAGTCGAGGGTTTGTGGACAGACAAAACGGGTCAAACTCTCAAGTAATATTACAAATCCCGATAAAAATCTTGATTTAGTAACACATGAAATTGTAGCATCCGCGTCGAATTTTGAAAATATCCCAAATTTACCCACGACATACATACAGATTGATAAAAGTAATTATAGAATGCTTATTGATAGTGGCGCAAGTGTGTCAATTATGTCTTTTAAAACTTTTCAAAACATAAAGCAAAGAATTAAAATTACATATATTTCCCGCGCGGTAAAAATTTCGACTTTGAGTGGCCAGAATATTGATTATGTAAATACAATTGAAATTCCGTTTAAAATTAATGGAAAACATTTCAAACAAATTTTTTATGTAACGACAGCAAATTTCCCTAACACGTATGTCGGAATCCTTGGCTACGATTTTTTGAAAAGAAACCATGCTATTATTGATACACAAAAAAATGAATTACAAGTACTAAATGATAGAATCCCCATAAACCAGGAGGAGCACAGGTGCCCTCAAGCGGACATAGAACATCAGAACGCCAAGATAAATAATATTGTTAGAGTCAAAAGCAAGATATCTCTGAAACCGAATGAATCAAAACTGGTACGGGTTGTATCGGACACTTTTTGCGAGGATAACACGCAGGTTTTATATGAACCCATTGAGAGTAATCAGAGATTACAAATCAACTGCGCTGTTGTAAATATAGAAAATAATTCTTTTGATATACAGGTGCAAAATATATCTACTCATGCTTTAGATCTAAATAAACATATGAAATTGGGAGGATTTACACAGGATTTTGAAATTACAGAAAGATTCGAAAATAAAGCTACGCAACAAAGGGTAGATATTAAGGAAACTATAAATTTAGTACAAGCGAGCCCTGAAATTATTGAAAAAAGAAGAAAAGATTTAAAACCAGAAGATTTTAATTTAGAGCATATGGAAAAATCAAAAAAACAAGATTTTCTAAAATTTATTATGCCGTATGCGGACGTTTTCTCGAAAAGCTTACAAACTCTTGGAGCAACTGATTTTTTTGAACCAAATATTGAATTATCTCATGAGCATGCTATTTGTTCTAAACCGTATGATATTCCTTTCGCATTACACAATACGGCAAAGGAGCAATTACAACAGTTAGAAGAGGCGGGGGTAATTTCTAAAACAAACAGTCCTTACGCGTCGAGTCTGCTCTTAGTCAAAAAACAGGACAATACCTACAGACTTGTTTTAGATCTTCGGCTGATAAACAATACTTCGATTTTATATCCTTATAAGATACCTAAGATAAATGACATCATTTCTAAATTGGCAGGTTATGCGCTGTATTCTAAGTTAGATCTTCAGAGTGCATTTAACCAAATCATCCTCCCGGAACGGATGAGAAAATATTTCGCGTTTTCGAGCCCTTTTGGTTCATTTGAATATAACAGATTATGTTTCGGCCATATTTCGAGTGCACCCATTTTTCAAAAAGTAATGGATTTAATATTAGGGGATTTACATTCACAGGATATTTTGGCTTATATTGACGATGTGGTAATCCCGGCAAATTCGTATGAAGAATTAAAACAAAAATTAACTTTGGTTTTAGAAAGATTCCGGAAGGTAAACATAACGCTTTCCCCAAATAAATGTAAATTTGGCATGACGGAGATAAATTATTTAGGATTTAATATTAACCAAAAAGGCATAAGCCCTTCTGATGCAAATATAGGAAAAATTTCTTCTTTCCCCATACCTAAGACTTTAAGAAAATTGAAAAGATTTTTAGGGGTATGTAACTTTTATAGAAATTGTATCCCCAATTATGCAGCTAAGACTGCCCCCTTAACCGATTTGACGAGAAAAGGCACGAAATTTGAATGGAATGACGAGTGTGACAAAGCTTTCAAAAATCTACAGGATTGTTTCTTTAAGAAACCTATTTTAATTCAACCAAATTTTGAAGAAGATTTCTTCCTAAATTCCGATGCGAGTTTAACCTCGGCGTCAGCAGCGCTGTTACAGAAGAGAGATGGTATGCTCAAACCCATAGCCTATTACAGCCGTAAACTCAATCCACAAGAACAAAAGTACGCAGCGATAAAAGCGGAATTGTTGGCAATGCACAATGGAATTATGTTTTTTAAAAATTTTTTGTATGGCAGGAAGTTCTTCGTTCTGTCCGACCACTTGCCTCTCGGTTCACATTTAAAAATGTCTAATCCCCCAAATACTTTTCAGCGTTGGATTTTGGAAATTTCAGAATTTAAGTTTGATTTTATTTATGTCCCGGGAAAGGAAAATTTATTATGTGACTATTTAAGTAGGGACGTTTTTGAAGAGGAACAAGACAAACAAACAAGTGTAAAACAACGCATGGCAGAAAATTCTAATCAAAAAACTCAACCTGCGGTCAATGTTAATTCAAATCAAAACACCCAACCGGCGGTCAATGTTAATTCAAATCAAAACAAACAACCTGAGGTCAATTTTATCACAACCATTCCCACAATTCAAGATATTGTGGAACAACAACAGAATGATCAAGAATTACTTAAAATCAGAGAATATCTTCAAAATAATACTGGAAAAGCAAATAAAAAGTTCCATAATTTATATATTGATGAAGAAACAAAATTAATTATGCACCTGGGGCACTATAAAAATAAACCTTGGAGGGAGGAATTTTTGAAAACCATTGTGATTCCAAAAAATATGCAAAAGCACATTTTAGCAGTGACACACGTCACACATACTGGAGTAGACAAAACTTACAGCTTATTAGCGGAGCGGTATTTCTGGTGGGGTATGTATGCGGACACCCGCAATTTTGTCATGTCTTGCGTTAAGTGCAGGTCGTTAAAGGGCGCAGAAAGATCCGTGCCCCTGGGACGTGTACCAAGTTTTCCAGGAGCCCAAATAGCTGTAGATTTAGTGGGGCCTTTTAAACCTAGTGTAAATAACAATCGATACATTTTTACAGTAATTTGTCATTTTTCCAAATATATTGAATTATATGCCATTCCCGACATCCGGGCTGAAACTATTGCTGCTAAATTATTAAATTTCTTCTCTATTTTCGGTGTAGCCCAGAGGCTATATTCAGACCGCGGTTCCCAATTTACGTCAGAAATCTACAATACGGTGGCGGAGAAGCTAAGCATCGTAACGAAGTTAGTTTCGGTTTGCGCGCCTTGGTGCAATGGAATCTCAGAAAGAATAAACAATTCACTAAAATTTACGATTAAAACTCTAACAGAGGACTCCCCATATTGGGACACGGCTATGATTGCACATAAAATGATGTATAATGCCACTACGCATCTTAGCACGGGAGAATCTCCAAATTTCTTAGTTTTTGGAAGGGATCTACCGATGTTTTTCGAAACTCCGCAACCACATGGCGAAAATAAGATATCTCCTCAGAATTATGCTGCAAAACAAATTCAAATTTTAAGAGAAGCGCATGAAGCGGCTTTCAAAAACTTGGAGCTCGCAAAATTCGATCAAGAGGAAAAACAAATGAGAAAGGCCAGACCTAGGGACCTTAAAATTGGGTCAAAAGTATTTTTGAAAAATCACGTAAAATCGTTTAAAAAGACATATTGGCTAGGTCTCTTGGTGGTAACTTTGCCGTCACTAAGGCCAGTCTATATATATATATATATTGTATTTTGTATAAAAATTATTATTAATACTGTTGAAGCAGTTTGCACAGCACGAAAACTCCAAGGTGATGCGCACGGAAGGTGCTATATGATATGTTCATTTCAACAATTTTCATCTCGGGTCAGCAGGTGACCGGATGTTGGCACATGCCAACACTATATAAACAATTTTGGATGACTGCCTACGGCATTTTAATATGTCGTACAGATCAACACAGAGTCAATTACTGTGTTGGTTTTCCTCTACGGACGGGGTGCAGAAGATTCCACCGGTGTTTGTTTTTTCCTCTACGGACGGGGTGCAGAAAGTGCACGATACCACACGAAAGAACTGTGTCCTGAACTGTGCGGGGTGACTGCGGTTTTCTTCAGTACTGATGTTAAAACTATCACAATACGCACACTCGTCATAAAAAATATGTAGAAAGAGTTACACAATGAGTTTCAGTCCTTGCGGTTATAGAGCGGTTTTTTCATCAGCCATGGTTCAGTTTATGCCAAGTACAAGGCGTATAAACATTTATAGCCACAGACGTGCCTTTCGTTATAAACAATTTCCATGTATCAGACTTTGTATACTGAACAGGCAATTACACGTTTCCTGTGATTTCTACCGTCTGTTTTCTACTGTTTCCGTGATTTCTACTGTCTCGTTTTACAATGCATACATTTACACGTTTCCAGTTTTCTACAGGACAGTTTTCTACAGTTTTACATGTTCCAGTTATATATACTGGGAAAAGTTGTCCACGTGCCAGTTTTTCTACGGGTCCAGATTCCAGTTATTTTTATTGCTGCCACACATCAAACTTTGTGTTTATTTGTTTACAGTGCAAACGGTTCCAGATGCCAGTCAATTTGATTTCGTAAGGGCAGACATCGGACATTGTGTTCAATACTTTACTATGTGTTTATGGGGTGTGCACAGAATAGACACTCCTCATCATTGCTGTCAATCAACAACAACTTTTGGTGATAAACTTTCTACACAGTGGTAATATTTCATAATCACTTATCATAAACAAGGAACATATGCAGGTATGATAATTTTTGTAAGAAGAAGTGGCCAACAAAATACACAACAATTTTCAGGGATGCCTGATCCCAATGCTTTTGCCTTCTGGTGCACAATTTGAAATAAACTTTTGGAGAACTAAAAAACATTATCAGTGAGAAAAGTAATTTAGTTTGAGTGACTTTGTACAGCCTTGTGCAACACAAATAACAGACTTTCTGATTTGTTGTCCTGAATTCATCAATTTGTTTTATATTTTGATTTTATTGGATTGTGTTTATATTGACAATTGTTTTTTTGTCTTTTATATGCAATATGATGTTTTTTCTATGTGTTTGATTATACTATAGGAGGAAACTTCTGTTTTCAGAGGTTAGTTTTTAGTAGCTGGAAGGAAAGCAGATTGCACTCCAGCACATTTTGATTTTGCCTTATGGTTTTGTTTGTAAAATTGAATTTTTTAATTTGATTTTTTAATTTTAAAATTTTTTAAATTTGTGGATTTTTGATGTTTTAATGGGAAAATGGAGGTAATTTTTGGAAAGGCGTATTGCATTGGTAATTTGCTTAATGTTTTTGATGGTAAATTTTTAAAAAAAAAGTTTTAAATTTTTGAAATTTTGAAATTTTAATTTTTGGATTTTGGAATTTTTAATGGGGAAATGGAGGTATATTGTCGCATGGTAAACCCATGAGCCAATATTTTCGGGAATGCGACCTAGAGTCTTCTTATTTATTTTGGGGGGTCAGCCTTTTCGTTCGGCCATCTGCGCTCGAAATAGAAAACCAGGATGTCGAACTTGCTTTGGATCTCGGATTCGTACCGAAAGATTTAACGGGCGTCCTGTCCTTTTCGGAAGGGTCATAGGGTCCTCGGCGACTTTGAATTAGTGGCCGAAGGAATATCAGTTTCGCAGGGGCTTGAGAAGGGGCTTTTTGTTTTTGGAAGGCCTAAAGCCAATGGCGGTGCTTTGGGGTCAAGGGGTTTAGACCCTGAATCCAATGGGATGTTTGTATGCGCCTCAGGGGCGTGTTTTAAAATCTTGGAGAGAGAGTTTTGCAGAATTTAAAAGAGGAGCGAGGAGAAGGTTTTGTGTGGTGAGTGAGAAAAGTCATACTCGCCAGCATAGTCCTCAACCATGAGAGGCTGTTCATTCAGCGAATGCTCGGTGAGTTCCACATTTAAGGGCCTATGCCCGATTTGCATATTTTCTCTCTCTCTCTCCGGATTTAAGGATATTTAAAATATTGCATACGATTGTTTAAATTTAATTTTTAATTACCATCTTTCACATTTTAGTCTATGAGACTACATATACGTTTGTAATTGTTTATTTGTTATCTTAAAGGGGTATACTTTCATTTTGAATATTTTGAATCAATTTTGTTGTAAATATTTTATATAGTGTAAATAAATTAATGTTTGTAAATACACATAAAGACACACGGCCTTTTTCCTTCTTCGCGCTCTTACCGGGCGTGTCCTAAAAAGGAAGTTACCTTAGGACAGACATAGATGAATACATTTATTCTCTTATTTCAGTTTTATTTCAGGAATAAATAAACAATTAAATACTTTCAAGGCTCTTAAAACAACTGTAAAACAAAGGGATTTTGAGAGCCAACATTTCTTCCCAAATGGTGTTCTTCTCTAGGCTGGATGGCCATATATAGTTAAATTCTCAACTTTTCCCAATTTCTTTCAATAAACAACGTTTTCCGATTTCTATCAATAAAATTAAATTTCTTTTAAACAGACAATAATTTTTCCAATAATTTTATAGGAAGAAATGGCTATTGCTATATAGGTCTAATTATTAAATCTGATAAACAAACTAGATTTCATTTCATGAATTAACAAAGTAAACAAATAAATAAAATAAAATAAAAAACCCTGACGCAATTCAAATTTCTGTTATTAAATACCAAACTGTGAATGAGACAGACAGTTGCACGGAATATGCTTCTACTAGCATTTCCAAGAGTATGGCAGTAGTCACCCCATCTTTAATGTAATGAATTGAACATATTCCCAATATAATCATAAAAATAATTTTATTACCTACTTTATAGTAACCTTAAGGATAAAATATGCATATTCGAACAATACGGTCCAATTAATAACTACCTTGAGTGTGTGTGTCTGCTGTATATTCTCATGCATGCACCCATTTGCGTGTAACACCCATGTACCCATTTGCGTGTATCAAGGTGTAACGAAATGTGTTTTTATGAGCTTTTACTTGCAGTTCATTAAAAAAATCCTCCTTTTTAAAAAAGTATGTTGGCAACAAGCCAATCAAGCTGATGCATTTGATGCATTCCACTGATTGTTTTAATACATATCATTTTAATATCTTTCACATGTATAACGACTTTAAACCATCTGCTTCCTGTATTGATAACTGGCGTTACTGTTTTGAGAATGGTCTAGCTTTCTATAGGAAATTATGCTATCAAAATATTCTTCGGAAAAATTTGCGTTCTAATGCAAATTACATATGCATTTATATAGTTTTAGTTTATTATACAATGCACTATTATTTAAGTCTTTCAAAATCAGAAAGCCGGCACTCTTAAAAAACAATGTTGTTACTCTTTTCCAATAAGTTTTATTTTGTTTAGCAATGTATGGCATTTGACGTTGAGTATAGTAGTTTTAATTAATAATTGGCTCAGTTAGATTTGAAAGTTTGCCTCGTTGTCTATACTATAAGAATGCAAGGTTTTAGTCTTCCATGTCATCGGGGCTTCTGGAATGGTTTGAAAATCTTTTTGTAAACCCATTTTCTCCACACCTGGATCAGAATTCCGGCTGATCATATGTTCTGTCCTATGGTCTCTGTAAGTGTGCAAGCATTTAGCCTTCATAGTCACCACGGGTTTCTGCAAGGTCAAGAAAGACAAAAACACATAAGATAATTATGGCAAAGTCCATCCTCCATTCCCATTGAAATCAACATTTACCTGAATTTTGTGATCATTTTTACTTAAGGAAGGAAGGAAGGAAGATGGAATTTCGCACACATATGTGATAGTGCACGCAGATGTGCAGAATCATAATTTCAGTAATTAAAGCAAACTGTAACAGGGCGAAACGCTCTTTTTTAAACTGCGCATACTCACTACGCTTTGTAGAAAAAAAGCTGTGTTCATTGCAGGAAAAGTCATGTAGAGAAAGTTGTGTTCTACCCACACCAGATTGTTTAATTCCTACATCCTGGCTGCAACATTCCCCATCAGTTTCTAACAGAAGATTGTAATCTAGAAACCGGCCTTAAAATCATTACACGGTCTTCCAGATTTTTGCTCACAAGCATGATTCCTTACAATACTTCGAATTTCTATGGTATAATGGAAATTTGGAATTTCACTGGTGAAAATGCAGTTTTGGTAATCACAAGTCCGTAGATTGCCAGATTCACGCACGATCTTTCCCAAAATGGTTAGTTTTACCTTACGCGGTAAATTAACGTTTGGTTCTTTTGATTTATTCTATCGATATTTACAATCTCGCTGTATTTTTTAATCACATTTTATTTTTATTTGTAACTCGTTCTACGTACGGAATATATTGTACAAAGAAACTTAATTCAAACTTTGCGGTGAAATATATTATTTGAAGTCTGTCTTCTTGAAATTTTATGATAATTCTTGCGAGGAGGAAAACTCTCTCGCGCTCATATAAACAGTTTACAAGTTTGTTTATGTAGATATTATTATAAACAAGAAAGATCAATCATGCTTAAAGCATTGATTATGAAACACTTTCCAACTTCAATGCAATTTTATTTAAACATGTCTAAAATGCAATACATTCCTCGGTGTAATATTTTAAAACTTATCACAATACTACATTAATTTATTATATTTGAAACCTTAAACCTTCATCGAAAAAAATGAAGTTCATTCAAATGACGGCATTGAAATATAAATTGCCTGGTTTAAACATCTCTAAAATGTGATACATTCCTCGGTAATAATTTTAGAATTATCATAATACTACGATAATTTATTATATTTGAAAACTTCATCGAAAACAACTGAAATTAATTCAAATGACGTCATAGAAAAAATAACACGCCTGGCTCTCTCTATAAAGCAGCATTTCATTCATAAATAATTTCCCATTCATGTCATTCATCACAATACTATAATAATTTATTTTATTTAAAAATTAAGACCATGAAGCTACAAGTAATTAAACTCTATGCGTAAAACTTCATCGAAAAAAATCGTCCTTCTCTTTATAAAATCAATGAATATTTCATTCATATCAGCTACGGAGACTCCATGAACTAAATGATTTTGTGTTAAAGAAATACAGCAATTCTAATACAACTCATTCAACATATTTTGCTGTTTACATTTTACATAGGTGAAAAATAGGCTTCATTGTAGAAATATTCAAATTTGGATGAGCATTTAAACTCAAATATATTGTAATTGCGTTGTTTCAGTATGTAGATGCACAGAATTTAAACAAAAATAAAGTGGTTTTAGGACGAATACAACACTCAATATGAATTAAAAAGAACTCACGATTTTGAGACAAGATGGATGCCATGCATAATTTTGAAGTGGGTCACGTGATTTTTTCATATCATGGTCACGTGATCGCTCCATATAAGAGGTGTTATTATTATCTTAATTTTTATTTAAAAAACTACTGAATATATTTCGCTGAATTTTTTTTTTATATATTTTATGGAACAATTTGAATATTACCTAAAATTTTCGAAGCAATTTGTGAATTTTAAATCCGCTTAAAAAATGTTTGAAAAATTAGGTCCCATAGGGTTCAATGTATTTCATTTTTTCAACCCGGGTTCAATCCAAAACTAATTGGGTGATATTATTTATTTATATTCCCATAGGTCCTACAGACCGTCTGAACAACATACTAAAATTTCATTTTGATTAAGTCATTTTTACGGCAGTTATCGTGCTAACGGACAGACAGACAGACAGAATGAACAAAGTCATAAACACTTTTCAACTTTGTTGTAAAGTGTTAATAAACTAAATAATTCTAAAACTATAAATAAACAATCCTCACTAATTTATGCATCTATCTTTATTAAATCTTATTAAAAACTGAACTATGCTTGGTTAGCCGTTTGGTTTTATGTGTATTACCACCTCGTAAAGTTTGGTCCATCTTTTTATGATCACCCTGTATACACTCTGTGGCAAAAAAATATATACACCCATAAAAAATTGAGCTACAGCCGCGAAACTCAACATGTATGTATTTTTTGAGGATATATGCAAATGTTTTAAATTTGAGAGATTAAAAAAAAATTTTTATTAATAAATTGCGGCAACAAGAAGATGACATTTTAGTAAGTGGTCAATCCTCCTCTGGTAACTATACAAGTCGATATTAGGTGCGGCATGGAGTCCGTTAAGTTTCTCATGTTCCTCTGCGGAAGATTCTGCCACAAATGTTGTGAAACTGGTCGGTTAATTCAGTGGTATCCTGAGAAGGCTGCAATTACCGTCCCAGCATGTCAATGACGTGTTCTATTGGTGAGAGTGACGTGTTCTATTGGTGATAGTGACGCGTTCTATTGGTGACCTGAATGGCCATGGGATGGTATTAAATCCTCGAAGACATTATTGAGAAAGTCTTCGAGGAACTAGAAGCTCAAAGCCACTAATAAGGTTAAGTAATAATAATAATAATAACAATTTCTTTAAAAATTAATCATATCAATATCTTGATTAATTATTTTAATTATGGACGATCGAACCGAAGTTTATTCTCCATTATTAACGAAGCAAAATCAAAATTTGTCTGAATTTTGCGATCCCTTTTACTTAAAAACTACAATAGGAAAGAACATGAAAATTTGTACATATATGTAAAATTACACATAGATGTGTTGAATCACAATTTCAATAATTACAAGAAAGATCAATCATGCATAAAACATTGATTATAAAGCGCTTTCCAACTGAAATGCAATTTTGTTAAAACATCTCTAAAATGTGATACATTCAGCGGTGATATTTTTGAAATTATCACAGCACTACAGTAATTTATTATACTAGAAAACTTAAAACTTCATCAAAATATAAATCGTCTGCCTATCTGTGTAAAATCAATGAATATTTCATTCATATCACTTATATTCCAGAGCTAAATAATTTTGCGTGAAAATAATTCAGCAATTCTTATACAACTCACATTACAGTCGTTTGATTTGTTTACATTCTGCATAAGTTAAAATTAGGCTTCGTTATAGAAATAATCAAAGTTCGATGATCAATGATAAATAAAAAATATTGTAATTGCGTTGGCGTAGAATTTAGATACACAGATAATATGCAAAAATAAAGTTGTTTTATGACAGATGCAACACTAAATATAAACTTAAATGATCTTTAAATATAACGATCTCTACAAAGTGGATACAAAATGGATGCCATATTTTATCTTGCAATGAGTCACGTGATCTATCCATATATTATGTGTGTAATTATTATTTCAATTTTTATTTAACAAACTACCTAACATATTTTGCTGAATTTGTTTTTACACTTTTTATGCGATAATTTAAATATTTCTTAAAATTTTCGAAACAATTTGTGAATTTTAACTTTGTTTAAAAAATGCTTAAAAAATTAAGTCCCATAGGGTTTAATCCATTTTTACAACCCGGGTTCAATCAGAAGCTAATTGGGCGGTATTATTAATGCCCATTCCCATATGTCCCACAGACCGTCTCAACAATATACTGAAATTTCATTTTGATAAAGCCATTTTTACGGCAGTTTTCGCGCAAACGGGCAGACAGACAGACAGACAGACCGAATGATCAAAGTCATAAACACTTTTCAACTATGTTGGAAAGTGTTAAAAACGAACTGTAACATGGTGAAACCATCATTTTTACACCGCGCATGCTCACTACGCTTCGTACAAAAAATAACAAGCAACCTTCAAACAGCTAATGAAATCGTGGACACTTGCATACATTGTGATTTAAACGTCGTATATTAAATACGTTTTTGCGATTTTAATGTGTTACTCGTTTTCCTGTATTCTAATTTGTTTAATTTAATATCCAAACTCTAAAAACGTATAGGCTCTTTTGTATTTATTAGGATTCTCAAATATTGAAATTATTATTTTATACTTCTAATTTCATAATTATTTCTTAAATTATGTTTCAATTTGAAATCTTTCACAGCTAATATACTTCATATGCGCGAATTCGTTTACATCTCTGCGTTTTGCTAGTTATAATTATCGAGGAACTGATTGTTTTAGCGATGTTGCATGTCTTACCCTTGAGTTTGCCGTATCCCCAAATAATTCAATATGCACCCATGACATTCCATTGACCGCGACCAATCCAGGTAGTCTTTCAAGATTTTTTGGCCGTGGGGGGGGGGGGGGGGGGAAGGGGGGGAATGAAACTTTAAGGCGATGGGGTGGAGGCAAGTTTTCTATTTACCCAATATAAATATATTTAAATACTGTCACATAAATAGAAAATAAGCAAATATAAAATGTCTTCGGGGTGGGGGTCTTCGTCCCCCCCCCCGATGTATGCCTGATAGAAACACTGGGCCACCCTGCAGTTAAGCTCCATATTCATATTCATTCTAGAAGCAAATGCATGGTATAATGATATCGATAGTAATAAAATAAAGGGAAGGGTTATACCTTTAACTGAATCTTATTAGCCAGCATCAAGTATAAATTGCCAGGCCACCTTTGCGCCATTTTCTATTCTTCACTTCCCAATGCATGCATGCCCGTTCATCAATTAAAGCCGCATTAATCTAAATTATTCGAGCGCATAAGGTGTGATATTTTCTCTCCATAAATTGTACCCGCACTGAACGTGACACGCCCCTTTCGGGGTTTAGTTGATCACGGATTCGTGACTTCGAACATGTCTATAAGGAAATTGCATGACAGCGACTGATTTTGCATGGGAGTAATATTAAACTAGAAAATTGGAATGGGCTGAAGTGTTTTTGCAGCACTGGCTGAATTTGAGTTTGTTCATTGTAAAAGCTTGAATGTCTGCAGAACAGTGATTTGCGACCAAGGTTTGTGGAGACCACGTCCGAGGTTCCGGAATAATTTGGAAAAGCTTTGGAACTATACATTTCGAATGGGAGAAGGTCGATATATGTAGTGCGTGACAACAGTATGCGTGTTTGTGGAAGGGGGCAGGTCCTCCGATGTCAGGGTCACCAACTGTGGGGGCCCGCAGATCCTCGATGATGAGGGATGATAGGTTCGAACTCGGAACATTTAGATTGCTGATCCGCGCTATGCCATCAGGTCCAAAGGAATTCTTCGAGACCGAGGGAGTAATCTGGGACGTCTTTCGTAGCAGTGCGTGACGCAATGCAGCCCCGCCGCAAGTACAATATACCTAGGGAAAGTTTTCGATGTTTTTTTATTTCAAGTATTTTAATTATATAGCTTTCATAGATTATTAAAATGCAATTTATTTCAACCGAATTGGACCTCAAACGACAGCATTTTTACAGATAAAATGTTTAGTGAATAAGTGAATGCCGGCATATAGCACAGAGATGCTGGTGCACAGATGTCACAGATCTTAATTTTTTTTTTTTTTTTTTTTTTTACATTTTTCTGCCCAAATTGTTTCACACGACGAGTATCTGAGAAGCTCTGTAAAAAAGTACATAAAAACAAAACTTTACAAAAGAAAGCGCTCGTGAAGTTCTTAGTCAATCTACGAAGTTTGAGATTTTTAGAATTCGCCAATAGCCGCCAAGTGTTGAAGACCCAGACCGTCCGACTCGTCAGTAAGGACATGAGCATCTATTAGGACGGCCGGTAGCCGCCAAGTGTGGAAACCCCAGGCCGTCCGACTCATCCAGAGGACTTAGAGTAGCAAAATGGACGACCGGGAAGGGTAGTCGCCAAGTGTGTAATATTTACCAAATTTATCGCCAAGGTAACTAAATCTGATGCCAAAATCAATCGTTCTAGACCTTAAAATTATAACAATGGTTCTCTGTGACGTACTTGTAACAATATGATGTCACTTCCGTTACATACCTCCATTTCATCCTCATCAATTTTCTTTCATGACTTTTCTCCATACCCCATTCCCTAAGACGTTTCCCCTCAAATAGTACAACTTGCCACCTTTTTATAATTGAGTAAATTAATTTAAAATGATTATTCTGACAGCTGTATTAACACAATGTGACAATTATTTTAACATAAAATCGTTACAAAATATACATGCACAAAATATGCGTTTGTCACCAGTAAGCCAGATGTACAGTGAAAATGTTTGTCATCAGTAATTAGCAAATGTAAATTAGCAAAACATGATGTTAAAATATTTTGTCAAAAGTACGAATTAATTATTATTTATTAACCAATATGCTTTACTTATCTATTCTGAAATTTGTCGTTATAGAACCTAATACTTATCAGACAAATATAGGGGTCCCCCCCCCCTCCTCCTAAATTTTACGGAATTTTTCAAGTGCTCTTCCAAATGAAACAAGATTGGGGATTACTGCTTTAGAATTTAGACTGTAAAAACGTAAGTGGCCTTATGGTCGGTCTAGTGAGATTATTGGAAATAGAAGGTTTTTTTTTTTTTTTTTTTTTTTTTTTAAATGAGCATAAAACTTTATTGATTTTCACTCCTGAATGCAAGAAAACATTATATTGGCATCTCGCCCAACTTAAGATCGGTTTGTCTGCTTTTTCGCCTTCTAAGAAATTAATAGATCAATCAAAATGAAATTTAGTTAAAATATTTGCAGTATGTGTCTGTCTCCCATGACTTTCATATTCCTCAGTGTTTAGTTTACTTGTACCATACTCGGAATCAAAACTAAAAAAAATAAAATAAAATAAATCTATATATTTTTTTCAAATGTCGACCCCAAGTTATTAATTTCACAAAATTATTTTTTCAAGCTGGCAACAACTTAATGATGCCGATGCATTGGATGCATTTGGCTTAATATCAACTATTCGGATATGAGCATTATCATTATTTTTCATTGTAAATAATGTTGCGAACGCGGAATATTCCCTTTGGCGCGTCCTCTTTCGTCTGTCTCGAAAGCCAAGCGAAAAAAACATAGATCATGACGTCAGCCCAGGGTTGCCAGGTTTTCCCAGTTAGAAGAAGGGTTTCCGGATTTGGCGATTTGTCGCCTATTTGGTGATATTTGTGCGACTTCCGAAATATTCCAGAAACTTCTCGATAGAACGATTGGTCTAGGAGGTATGGAGAGATTTCCAGAAGTTTCTATAGAGAAACTATAAAAAAACTCATCCCTCCGTTGCAGTGAAGTTGACAAATTGACCTGACGCGAGTTACAATGGACTGTGATTTTTGTCAATGTTTTGAGAATAATAGCTACTGTTTCGTGAAATTATTTTCGCTAGCATTTAGAGAATAATATCGTTTATTCTGTGAAATTCGTGGAGTATTTTAGCGCTGTTTGATTGTATAGTGTTCCTGTTTACTTTGTGCTTGTGAATAAACGTAAGTTATCCAGAAATTTGGACTCGTTCTTGTATCCTGCGTATACATCCATGATTCTAGAGGATGCGTTCGTAACAATAATGCTAATAAAATTATGAAGTCAAATCATTCGAGCTCTATTCATGAAAATTACAAAAATTCTATCTAGCTCCAGTTTTCCGCATGATGTATTATCCACACATAATGTGGAAATTTAATAGCGGTACGGGTATTTATTACCAATTTAATAGCGGTACAGGCATTTATTACCAATTTAATAGAGGTACTGGCATTTATTACCAAATTGCCGTGTACCAAATTGCCGCTGGACACACGTTTTCTATTGGCAACCAAATATAGCAGTGAGAGCGTTTCATTTATCTTGGTAAAGGAGGTTTTTGCCTCCTACACAAATTCGTAATTTTACATATTCGGTTTATGCGCCTCTAATTACGAAATTTACTTATAATATATCCTGTTGTTTATATTAAATAAGATATATATATCTTTTTGAAGTATTATGTGATGCATTTAATAAATGCACATTTAACAAGAAAGATCAATCATACGTAAAGCATTGATTATGTCCAACTGGAATGCAATTTTACTCAAACATCTCTAAAATGCGATACATTCAGCTCTGATATCTATAGTCATTTGAGAACTTGAAACCCCATAAGAAAACAAGAAATATTAATCATGCATAAAGCATTGATTATGAAACACAGCGATGCAATTTTATTTAAACATCTCTAAAATGCGATGCATTCAGTGGTGATATTTTTTAAATTATCACACTACAATAATTTATTTTAGTTGGAAATTAAAACTTCATCAAAAGAAGCAATGTTATAAAATCGTCTCCTTCTCTAATTAAGTAAAATCAATTAATATTTCATTCATATCACTTATATTTCAGACTCCACAGCTAAATAATTTTGCGGTAAAAAATTCAATAATTCTTATACAATTCATCAGCTTGTTATGCTTACATTTTGCATACAATTAAAATTAGGCTTCGCTGTAGATATAATCAAAATTTAATGATCATTTAAAATAAAAAATATTGTAATTTCCATATGCAAAGAATTTAGATACACAGATAATATGCAAAAATAAAGCGGTTTTAGGAAGGATGCAACACTAAATATAAATGTAAGCATTACTTAAAAATCGCGATTTTCATCGTGAAAAAAAAAATGGATGCCATATTTTATTTTGCAATTGGTTACGTGATCTCTTCATACATTATGGAAAGTATTGTGACGGGGTCGAAAATTCGAATTCGAGTTTTCGACGGGAGAGCACATTTCAAGATCCCTGATCACGAATCAAACATTTTTGAAGTGATGTCTGTGTGTGTGTGTCAGTGAGTCTGTGCAGAGGATAACTGACGAACGAATGGACCGATTCGAACAAAATTTGGTACAAAAATCACAATCCGTAAACACTGGAAGCCTTTTGTTTTTATACGCAATCGAATGTTCAGAAGCCCCTAAATTTTCGAATGAAATTTTGAAAAAATCGTCAAAAAATCAAAACCGCTAATAAAGTAACGCAAATGGACATTTCTTATGTAATTTTTCCTTACAAAACGATTGACATAAATTTTAGAACGCTAGCATGAACCGCTCTCGAGATACTGCACATTTTTCAAATAAATTTATCAAAAAGTGCCATAAATAAAAAAAAAATATTAACGCTTAAAAAACATGTTCACTTTCATATTTAATATTATGCGATAAATTTGGTGACATCACTCTCGTGGATCTAACTCGCTCCATTCACGAGAAAAGATACTTTGAGTAATACTTTTGTATTTAAACGACAATAGTCATTTATCTGCTGTAAGAATAACTTATTTCTCCATCCATAACGCTTGGCGAGATTTTGGCGACGAATTTGGCGGAATGTCGCCAACTTGGCGACATTTTTAAATGCTGCCAAATTGACGAAAATCTCGCCAAATGGATAAAAATGACGCTAAATCAATGAAAATGACGACTAATTCAAGGAAATTCAATATTTTTGAAAGAATATAAGTATCTACTATTAGAATAAAATTTTTTTGACTGTAAAAGTAGTAAATTCATTGCATTATATAAGGAAAGTCATGTGTTGCCCACATCAGATTTTTTAAAGACTCAATGTATTATACATTATACCTAATCCAACGTTTTTTAGGTGCTTTATACAATTTTACATTTTATTATTAGACATAAGTTAATAAAAGTAAGTATTATAAAGCACCATATTTGTGAATAAATTTATAGTGTTCTTTACAATGTTTTGGCTACAACCTACAATGTTGGCTACAACCTTATAGTTGAGCCTATTGAGATCATAATACTATAACTCCCATGGTGCGCTTAGTTATATAAATCAGGGTCGGATTATCCATTGGGACGAGATAGTTTCGAACCGGAAGTATTTTATGTCATACAAAGACCTCCAACGTATTGTTGACTTGGGGGGCAGGGCGTCTATTCCAGAATCTAAAGAGAAAAGACTAACGCATATGTTAGTCTTCTATTGGATTCTTATTTTATTAACACTTTACAACATAGTTGAAAAGTGTTTATGACTCTGTTCATTCTGTCTGTCTGTCCGTTAGCACGATAACTGCCGTAAAAATGACTTTATTAAAATGAAATGTTAGTATGTTGTTCAGACGGTCTGTGGGACCTATGAGAATATGAATTAATAATGTCACCCAATTAGTTTTGGATTGAACCCGGGTTCAAAAAATGAAATACATTGAACCCTATGGGATCTAATTTTTCAGGCATTTTTTAAGCGGATTTAAAATTCACATTGCTTCGAAAGTTTTAGGCAATATTCAAATCCTTCAAATCGTCTTATCCTTCAACCCCCCCCCCCCCCCCCGCCGTCAGAAAATATTGAACCCTTATTGTTCTAAGTGCTACTCAGAATCGTAACCGTCTAAGCAGACTGAAAAATTGTTCCTGAACGTATTGGATGATTAATGCCATAGTGTAGCATTGTTATTTTGGCGTTGATTTTTAATTTAAATCATATCTACTAAAATTTAAATATCATTTCATTAAGATGCTTTTGGTTTTCGAAAGAAGTGAAAGAAAAGAAAGTACAAACCCTGATCCATAAAAATTTAATGTATTTCAGTAGGGGTATTATTTATACGCCCAGTGCCCCAATATCGTCTGCTAGCGCGATCACGTTTTTTCAACGTTCTGATATCCATCCAGTTCCTTTTCTAAATCCACGGCCAAGACTAAAACTATCAATAATTTTTATATACAATCATCCATCTCCCTTGGCAACATTTTACTTTTCGGCAACCCTGTAGCTAAACGAGCTGGTGAAATAGGGCCAGTGAACTCCATACCTACAAAGTCATTTTTTCCCCCCTCCACTTTCTTAAAAAATGATTTTCCTCAACATCTTGTTGGTGAACAATGATGCTATCAGCTTGCAAACCTCCTGCTGCTTATAACTTTCGTCTCAACAACGGTGAGAATAAAAAAATAGACGAATAAAAAATGGACGAATCTGTATTTTTTAATATTTTTTCTAAGCTAATTTAGTGACCCTTCTCAAGTTCCTCGTCCCCACATGAAAGAGACAATATCCTCGCCCCCCCCCCCCCTCCTCTGTTTCTACACTGTGAGGGCAACTTTTAAACTTTGGCACGTGATATTTCTTTTTAAAAGTGCCGATTATAGATCTGGTTCTGCACCTTTGATTTGAGAAGGAATACTGTATCGTGTTTGAAACCATGTTACCAGTGTAACGACTGGCATCGGTGGGCTGGTTTGTTACTAACCGATGCCAAGCAGTATCGATGGCAAGCGGTATCGATGGCAAGCGGTACCAATAACTTGTTAATGAAGTACACGAACTAATGAATTACACTAACTAATGAAGTACACCAACTGCTAGTGAAGTACACTAGCCTTATCTGTCTAGGCGGGGGACAGACTAGGTTAACTAGATTTTCGTAAATAGTATCTATCTAAATTAAAAATAATCTAGTTAGCCTTGGGTCAGGAGGGGGCTGAACCCTTCTCCACGAGGTATAGTATGCTCAGGCCCTCTGATAAAAAATATTCAAATTTTAGTAGTAATGGGAAATTTCATCCATCATGTCGTTCGAATTTTGTGTGGAAAACTGCTTTTTGAGATTATTTTTAACACTGCGGCAGCAAAGACATCGATCAAAGATGCCACACGAGCCAGTAACCGAATTATAAGAACAGAGGAGGAGCTAGCTTCTGCTCTGTTCTCATAATTCGGGTACAGGTTCCCAGCATCTTTGATCAGATGTCTTTGCTGCCGCACACTTCCTCACCTGATGAGAAAGGCCCCGGTCTAATTTCAGCGAGGAGGGGGGGCCGCTGAGAAAACCCCCGCGCTTCAGCCCCTCAATTGCATTTCGGGGGACACGCGGGGATTTTCTCAGCGGCCCCCCCCCCCTCCTCGCCGAAATTAGACCGAGACCTTTCTCACCAGGTGAGGGAGTGTGCGGCAGCAAAGACATCTGATTAAAGATGCTGGGAACCTGTACCCGAATTATGAGAACAGAGCAGAATCTAGCTTTTGCTCAGTGATTATAATGTCGGTCTTGTAAGCACTAGGTCCCGAGTTCGGTCCCAAGGTTATTATATCTATAAGGTTGCGCCACTTCACCTCTAGCCAATGAGAGCACGTAAAGACGCAACGTCACTCGGAGTTGAAAATCAGGAACGGCCCGGTAGACTCCAATGTTAAAGGGTGGTAACAAAATTAATTTAATAATTTTTTAAATTTAAAATATAAAATAAATACTCAAATAACATTAATTTTACGTGAACACAACTTAAATATGCAGTACTGGGTTTTTTTGGAAGGGTACATACATAATAAAACTGTATTTCCCTTTCTGAAAAATATAAATCATCTGAAAGTTTCGTTTCGTTTTTTGACACCTGTCATTGTTATTACAGAAAGCGATGTTTTTTTTATTAATGAACTTTGTTTTAAATACACGAATTTACAGAAATATGTTCGGAAAGTTTTCTAAACAAGCAATCATTCTAAAATTTTCATTATACACAAATAAACATCGCGTAATTTCTTTCTAAATGCATATAAATAAAGTTATTTTCGATTATGTTATCTGTAATAATTGAAAATCAAAAAAATAATTGAAACGCTAAGAGTTGTATATTTTTTTAGAGGGGGGGGGGGGGATGTACTTATGCCTAACTAGTAAACGATTTAAGTTATGCTTTTATAGTGAAGAACTTATATTATTGCTAAACACTTGATTTTATTAGTGTTTTTTAGATCAAAAAGAGAATTTATATCAAATCGAAATTCAATGTAAACATATAAAAATATAGAAACTAATCGTTTAACAAACACACTATGATATACTTTCAGAATAATAAATTAAATGTATTATAGTATATTGATTCATGATGAAAAATATACGAGCAAGCGCCTGTTTATTTTCTTAAATCGTACCCCCCCCCCCCCCCCCCCCACCTCATTTTTTGAATGTACTAAAATTTAATTAATAAAATGTAATGTAATAAAATTTAATTAATGCAAAATGTGCGAGATTAAATCAAAACAATAAATAAAACGCTAACACTAAGAGTTTTATGTCTTTCTTTTTTTTCGGGGGGGGGGGGGGATGTACTTATGCCTAACTAGTAAACAATTTAAATGATGCTTTTATAGTGAAGAACTTATATTATTGCTAAACACTTGATTTTATTAGTTTTTTTTTAGATCAAAAAGAGAATTTATATCAAATCGAAATTCAATGTAAACATATAAAAATATAGAAACCAATCATTTAACACACTCACTACGATATACTTTCAGAATAATCATCAGACTATAACTTTATATTTTCAATCTTCAGATATACATAAGACATTTCACACCAGCAAATCAACCAAAACAAAGTAGAAAATTTAAAATAATCCTACTTTATATCAGTTAATCAACTAGTAACAAGCAAGTCTATTTTATTATATCATTGTTCAAATGTCTTGAGAAATCTAGAATAGAAAATTAACCTTGCTGCCAGCCTACAATGTGGTGTTGTATATGTTAAAATAATTCAATATTAGTTTGTATGCACAAATGTTTAAATAAAACTATGTATATATTAAAGCACTTCAAAGTTGACAATAACTAGAATAAATACTTATCATAAAAATATGAAGTTATATTAAATAATACCCTCTGTAAATGCATTTAGTTTCTGTTGTGATACAACCATTCAAAAGACTTAATTAAAGAATAATAAAATCCCCTGAACAATTATATCTCAACACCTGATTGGGTCGGACACTCACATACAATTAAAAGGGAAATTAATTATTAATATTTAATGTAATGGGACCGTATAGTGGGGAATAAATTTTAGAATATAATATCAATGCGTTGTGTTATTTAATATTAAACCATACTTGTATGTGAGCGCCTTAAAATTATCTTACCTGTAATTAGAATTCATTTTTTTTTTTTAATCTTCTTTATCAAATGATGCAATAGCATTATAACTTCACCTTGCAACTATTGGTTACCACCAATTATTCAGTCATTCAAATAAAATAATATATGCATTTAAAGTCAAAGTTACTTTAACCAAATCAATTTTCCCTTTTTTTTATATATATATATATATTCATCAAGCAGATGTGTAAAGTCGCATGATTCCATAAATGATAATGGACACGTCAATAGTCTTTTTTTTTATTATACTTAAAGTTCAAACTCACTTTGCAGAATTAAGATGAAGTAATAGTTGAACACAATTCCAAAAAAAAAAAAAAAAAGTAAATTGATAAACTGCACACAGGAATACCAATATGCATTTTTTGTTGTATAATAGGCTTTTTTTTCCACACATAAGAAAATATGACTGAAATTTCAATCTTCATGATGATTTACATACTCGATTCCATTTTTTTGCTGAAGACAAATCTTTTAGAATAATCCACTAAAGGCAGGTGAAAGAAGGTTATAATAATTATGTCGAATCAATAATCAACATGTCGATTACTCCATAATTCAAATTTGCATATTAATAGACAATAGATGAATTTCACTGAAATTGTCCATAGAGGTAAATGCTGCTGTCAAACTGGGAAATAAATATAATTTCTTCAACTTGACTCAAATAAATCTTTAATAATGATAATCACTGAAGTATTTGATGTAGTAATCAATTACAAGAAATCCACTTTACATATGATTTTCACAGGAAATAAATCCAATAATTTTATACTTGATTCTTAAACAGCATTACCAAACAAATATATATGTTGATTTTTTACAGTACTTAATCAGATAGATTTCATTTTACAGTAGATTGCATTTTACAATACTTAAATTCACGCATACATCTATAAAAAAAACAATGGCTCAGCAAGGGGCCAAGGCCCCTTTGCCAACGAAAAATACGGTACACTTTCACATACCAGAAATTCAGAGAGAAGAGAAAGACTCAGCACTTATTGCACCGAGGAAGAATTTCCCGCCTAACTTGGCACGCTGTGATTGGCTGAAGCCACACACACCGTTGCCATGCCAAGAAAAGAAAAACTCATGTTCAACCAGGGAGATTAAAAGGATCCATGTCTCACCTGAAACCGGATAGAAATTAATAGAACCAGATGTTGTGATACAACCATTCAAAAGACTTAATTAAAGAATAATAAAATCAATTGAACGATCATATCTCAACACCTGATTGGGTCGGACACTCACATACAATTAAAATGAAAGGGAATTAATTAAATAGTTAATTTTAATGGAATGGGATCGTATAATGGGGAATACAATTTTGAATATAAAACAATGCGTTGTGTTAATTTAGATATTAAACCATACTTGTATGTGAGCGCCTAAATTTCTTACCTGTAACTTTAATTCATTTACTTAAATTTTCTTTATCAAATGATGCGAAGAACAGAATTATTCATTTTGTAACTATTAGTCATAACCAAATTATCAGTCATTAAAATTTAATGTAGTTTTCAAGTTTCTTAGTTATTTCAGGTTGTTACATCATCTAAAGTCAAAATCACTTTAACCACAGCATTTTTTCTTGAAATTGAATATATATATGAAGATTATCAACCTTTAATAAAAATGTTGATGAGCAAGATCACCAGCTGTTGAAAATTTCCCTTCTGAGAAAATTTTAAGAAACGAACATAAATAAAATCTGCCTTGTAGTCTATCACTTCACAGACCATACATATTTAACCATCTCTTCTACTTCTGTAATAGATCCATTAAAAAAAGATAATAACCACATCATTTTCTCAGTCATAGAAAATTCACTAAAATATGATTTTCCTCTTCATGCCTTGATTCCACCTTCTCAATTTTGCGAAAAGAAAAAAAATTGAAATTTCCAAGTTATTGTCACCTAGCAATTTATTCTTTTCAGAATCAACATTGTCAGAGTTATTGATTACAGCATTGAGAGAATATAATGTCTTTTTGTACAAACTTCAACATACTGAAATTTATTATTTGCAAATATTACAGTTGATTCAAGAATGACACAAATGACTTGATGCTTGAATTATTTATCATGCTATATAGAAAAATCATCAGCAGAACAATTTCATTTCACAACTCATATTATAGTCAAAAAGGTTCAAAAGATTGCTAAAATTTATAACCAGATGTATTTAGATTAAGATATACCTTCATAGAACTTGTATTAGAGCTAGGAGTGCCCATGGCACTCCTGCCTAAAAAATTAACACCACCTTGCTGTCACCAGAATTTTTGAGAGAAGAGAAAGACTCAGCACTTATTGCACCGAGGAAGAATTTCCCGCCTAACTTGGCACGCTGTGATTGGCTGAAGCCACACACACCGTTGCCATGCCAAGAAAAGAAAAACTCATGTACAACCAGGGAGATTAAAAGGATCCATGTCTCACCTGAAACCGGATTTACCAATTGTCGAAAACGGGTGTCATTCTACCGCAGTATGAAAGTGGATGTCATACACCATACATGAGAATATGAATACTGCAGCACACTATAATTAAAATTAATAAAAGAAACAATTGGTCTATTAATGAAAATATAAAATAAAAGCAATTTTGAATAGAATAATTTGGAATAATAAATTAAGTAAAATAAAATATTTAATGATTTATAAAAAAAAATGTTAATTTAGAATAATAAAATAAAGTGTTGTGACGTGTCACAACAGTTTCATAACAAGCATTTAGTTTCTTCATTGGGTACACACACACACACACTAAAATAACAAAGTAATAACAGTGAAAGATATAAATAAAAAATCACACACATATTCCAGTAATTTTTACACTCGCATTCAAGAGCACAAGTTTACAGATCTTTACGACCATTCCATTGACTTGTAAAAGCCTTAATAAAGACTGGATAAGTTAGCCTTAATAAAGACTGGATTGATTTAAAACAAAACAAAGTTTACGTAAAAAGATACGTAAGAAACAACAAACGATCAGATTGAAACAGCTTGAGAAATAATAAAATATTTCGCCGGCCGGCGCCGAGCTCTGGGTGGATTAAAGGAGCACCTAGACAAAAATTTGTCTGTATCTCCAGGAGGTAGTTTAGTAGCTGAACTTATACATTATTTGTAATGCTCCAAGTAGGGGGGGGGGGGGGGGGAGGTGAGGTAATTCAAGCTGGATTTAAGGCTGGTAAAGTGAAATTGTTAGGGTCATAAGTGGCTTTCCATTCACAAAAAAAAAGGGGGCCACACAAATTTTTTTTTTTTTTCGCCCGTGGGCATCGTGAGAGTTACTGAAGTACTTACAGCTTTCAGCTTCAAGGAGTGAAACTTTGATTACAGGCATTTCCTTAATAAGAGGTATTGGGAGACTTGAATGAAAAATATGAATTTTAGGATACATTTCTTATATATCTTATGTTAATATCAAAATATTATTAGTATATTTTGTTCAATAGGCTGCAGAACAGCCTAGGAAAGAAGAAATTAAGATTAATTATAATTTTAAGGAACAGAATTTATTTCGCCGGCACTCTCAGGCGAGATATATATATAATCTCAGGCTGCGATTGCCGCGCCATCTTGTGGCGCTTTGTGTCGTTACTGCAAGTTCACTCCATCTGACGTCACAGATAATGTTCGTGGCAGCGGAGTGGCACCCCCTGGTTCGGTCCTGGCTCGGGACAGGCGACGCTTTTCCGCCATAATGATGACTGGACGTTTGAAACACGTAACCTTCCTCTCCAACGATCTCACCTCTCAACACGAGATGGCAGCACCACACGGAGTCAGAAGTCTTGACACTCCCTTCCTGGTTGACCACGACTGTGCGTCACGTCGAGGCGACACGCCTCTCGGCCTTCCTCATCAGCGGAGGGAGTGTGCGGCAGCAAAGACATCGATCAAAGATGCCACACGAGCCAGTAACCGAATTATAAGGACAGAGGAGGAGCTAGCTTTTGCTCAGTGATTATAATGTCGGTCTACGAAGCATCAGGTCCCTGGTTCGGGGCCCGGCGACGCCCAATCGCCACAACACTTTACAACATAGTTGAAAAGTGTTTATGATTTTGTTCATTCTGTCTGTCTATCTGCCCGTCAGCACAATAACTGTCGTAAAAATGACTTTATCAAAATGAAATCTTAGTATGTTGTTCAGACGGTCTGTGGGACCTATGGGAATATATAAATAAATAATATCACCCAATCAGTTTTGGACTGAACCCGGGTTGAAGATATGAAATACATTGCACCCTGTGGGATCTAATCTTCAAGCCTTTTTTAAGCGAATTTAAAATTCAGAAACTGCTTCGAAAGTTTTAGGAAATATTCAAATTATCCCATAAAAAATGTGAAAAAAAAAATGCAGCAAAATGTATTCGGTAGTTTTTAAATAAAAATTAAAATAATAATTACATCCATATTATATGAAGAGATCACCTGACCCACTTCAAAATAAAAAAAATGGCATCCATCTTGTGCCAAAATCGTGATTTTTAAAGTTCTTTTTAATTTATATTTAGTGTTGTATGCGTCCTAAAGGACGCATACAACACTAAATGTAGATGCACAGAAATTAAGCAAAAATAAAGCGGTAAGTATGCGTCCTTGTTTTATTTTTGCTTAATTTCTGAGCATCTACATTCTGAAACAACGCAATTACAATATATCTGAGTTTAAATGATCATCAAACTTTGATTATTTTTATAACAAAGCCTAATTTTCACTTATGGAGAATGTAAACACATAACGATGTAGAATGAGTTGCATAAGAATTGCTGAATTTCTTTAACACAAAATTTTTTATCTCTTTGAGTATGAAATATAGCTGATATGAATGAAACATTCATTGATTTTACATAGAGAAGAGACGATTTTATAGCAGACTTTTTCGATAAAGTTTTAAGCATAGAGTTAAATTACGTTTACTTCCTTGGTTTTAAATAAAATAAATTATTGTAATAAGTTTTTAAATAAAATAAATTATTGTAGTATTCTGATGGATGAATGGAATGGAATAAAAGTGTATGAATGAAATATTTACAGCTTTTACATAGAGAGCCAGGCGATTTATATTTCCATG
This sequence comes from Amaurobius ferox, assembly GCA_951213105.1. Classification (NCBI taxonomy): domain Eukaryota; kingdom Metazoa; phylum Arthropoda; class Arachnida; order Araneae; family Amaurobiidae; genus Amaurobius; species Amaurobius ferox. Next base: position 107,060,568 of record OX578139.1, read on the forward strand.
ACGTTATATGAATAAAATTCATTTTTTTCGATGAAGTTTTAAGATTTCAATTATAATAAATTAATGTAGTATTGTGATAATTTTAAGAATATTACCGCTGAATGTATCGCATTTTAGAGATGTTTAAATAAAATTGCATTGCAGTTGGAAAGTGTTTCATAATCAATGCTTTATGAATGATTGATCTTTTTCGTTTTCTAAAATTTCTTCATTTTGCATAGTACAGATATAAGATTTTTAGTTTAGAGGAATTTGTGGTTATACTGATGATCATGAATTTATTTGCATATTTAATTTAAAAATATTTAATGGTTTTAAAAATTAAATTAAGAATATAGTATTTAAGGGTTAGTTAATGAATATTTAAAAATTAATTGTAATGTATTATATATTAATATTGATGTCGAAAACCCAGACCACTCGACTGATCCGAGGGTTTACCGCAGCCCGTATTGATGTTGTTGTTGTTGAGACCCAGACCGCCTGACCTACCAGAAAGGTGTAAGGTAACTGTTTGGACGATCGGGAAGAGCCACCCAATTTAGACCGGAAACAAGTGGGGGAGGCATCCACAGGGGCCGTACCCTCCTTCCCCTACCACCGATCTCTCGGAAGGACTTACGAAGCCACATGTTTAACGTGATCGTACTCCGTGTGAACACGACGGCAGTTTTAGCAGCGGAGGGAATCGAACCCGGGCCTACCGATGTTGTTGAAACCCAGACCATTCGACCTACTAGAAAGGTGTTGTTGTTGACACCCAGACCGTCTGACCTACCAGAAAGGTGTAAGGTAACTGTTTGGACGGTCGGGAAGTGCCACCCAATTTAGACCGGAACCCAGTGGGGGAGGCATCCACAGGGACCGTACCCTCCTTCCCCTACCACCAACCTCTCGGAAGGACTTTCGGACCCACTTGTTTAACGTGATCGTACTCCGCATGAACACGGCGGCAGTTTTGGCAGTGGCTGGAATCGAACCCGGGGCTACCGAATGCAACTCCAGCGCGCTAACCAATGGGCTACCGCGCCCCTACTAGAAAGGTGTAAGGTAACTGTTTGGACGGCCTGGAAGAGCCACCCAATATAGACCGGAACCCAGTGGGGGAGGCATCCATATAGCGACCGTACCCTCCTTCCTCTGCCACCAACCTCTCGGAAGGACTTACTGACCCACATGTTTAACTTCATCGTACTCCGCGTGAACAGGGCGGCAGTTTGGGCAGCCGAGGAAATCCAACCTGAGCCTACCGAATGCAATTCCCGTGCGCTAACCACTGGGCTACCGCGCCCCTGTTTGCTTGTTTGAGACCCAGACAGTCCGACCTACCAGAAAGGTGTAAGGTAACCATTTGGACGGCCTGAAAGTGCCACCCAATTTAGACCGAAACCCAGTGGGGGAGGCACCACAGGGATCGTACCCTCCTTCCCCTGCCACCAACCTCTCGGAAGGACTTACTGACCCACATGTTTAACTTCATCGTACTCCGCGTGGACAGGGCGGCAGTTTGGGCAGCCGAGGAAATCCAACCTGAGCCTACCGAATGCAATTCCCGTGCGCTAACCACTGGGCTACCGCGCCCCTGTTTGCTTGTTTGAGACCCAGACCGTCCGACCTACCAGAAAGGTGTAAGGTAACCATTTGGACGGCCTGAAAGTGCCACCCAATTTAGACCGAAACCCAGTGGGGGAGGCACCACAGGGATCGTACCCTCCTTCCCCTGCCACCAACCTCTCGGAAGGACTTTCGGACCCACATGTTTAACGTGATCGTACTCCGCATGAACACGGCGGCAGTTGTGGCAGCGTGCAAATCCAGTGCGCAAACCACCGGGCTACCGCGCCCCTGTTGTTGTTGAGACCCAGGCCGTCCGACCTACCAGAAGGGTGTAAGGTAACCGTTTAGACGTCCGGGAAGTGCCACCCAATTTAGACCTGAACCCAGTGGGGGAGACTGCGCCCCTGTGTAATAGCTATGTATATTTTCACAAATAGTTATTAACTTACATGGGCTATACAATTAACTATTTGTTAATAATTTATATAGATTGAATGATTTGATCGATTCATTTATATGGATTGAAATACATAATAATAATTATTAGAGTTTACAGATGCCAATGATAAATAGGCTTTGTAGTACATAAACTTAATGATTTAATTAATTAATAATTAATTAATTAAATTAATTATTTAATAATTAATAAATTAATAATTTTATCTCCAATAATAAAAAGTACCGTATTGAGTTATAATTAATTAAAATAATTTCAAGAAAAAAAAATTATGTAAAGACTAAAATTTAATATTTTAGTGTATTCCCCTTCACCCCTTCCCAAAAAAGTTTTTTGTGAGTCCTCTTCCAGGACTGTTGAGACCCACCCCATCGAATTTCACTCAGCCACTGTTGAATTTCGTTTCTGGCAACGGCCCCAGAGCTAACTAACCCAAACTGGTTCGCCGATGCCGGCTATTGCTTTGAAAGTTGGATTCCAATCTTTGGAACATCAATTTTACTTCAAAACTTTCACTTACCTATCCAATTCTTTAAATCCACCTTCAACGGGGTGTAAGGAAGTAGTTTATCAGTTTAAGGGCGTCACTTTGTTTGGAAAGTTTGAAAACCATAGATATAACCTATGTGGAAAATATCGTATTAATTTCTGCATAAGCGTCCTGTTGTTGTTGTTGAAACCCAGACCGTCCGACCTACCAGAAAGGTGTAAGGTAACTGTTTGGACGGTCGGGAAGTGCCACCCAATTTAGACCGGAACCCAGTGGGGGAGGCATCCACAGGGACCGTACCCTCCTTCCCCTACCACCAACCTCTCGGAAGGACTTTCGGACCCACATGTTTAACGTGATCGTACTCCTCACGAACACGGCGGCAGTTTTGGCAGTGGCTGGAATCGAACCCGGGCCTACCGAGTGCAACTCCAGCGCGCTAACCAATGGGCTACCGCGCCCTGCATAAGCGTCCTGTGTAACTTTTACTCACTCATACTATTGCATAGAATTTTTTTTTTTTCGAATTCTGGATTTTGACGAATAAGCTTGTTTTAAAACTTCCTTAATCGAATTTGTGCACTTTTGGAAAGATATCCGACTGTGTGTGTATATTTACTTGTGTATGCATGTGTGTATATATGTATACATGCATGTGTATAGGTATGAGTACGTGCGTAAGTATGTATGTATGTGCACGTGTGCTCATGATCATGCACGTGCGTACATATGTGTGTGCACGTGTGTTCATGTGCATGTGTGTGCATGCGTGTATAAGTGTGTGTATGTGCCTGTATGTGTGTGTGTGTTTGTGCATGCGTGTATAAGTGTGTGAATATGTGTATAGTTGTGTGTGCGTGTATAAGTGTGTGTATGTGCATGTGTGTGTGTGAATATGTGTATAGTTATGTGTGCGTGCATGCATGTGTGTGAATATGTGTATAGTTATGTGTGCGTGCATGCATGTGTGTGTATAATATGTTTGTGTTGTCTGTGAGGAGCGAAAATGACAATTTAAGAATTAATGCGCCTAGCTCTATCAACTTAACTAAAGAAAAACTATAACTTCACTTAATGTTTAGTAATTCATATGATTAGAACTCGAATTAATCGAATTTTAAGATTTTCATAACATTAAACATTATTCCCAGCGGAAAACAATGCTAATTCCGTGAACAATATTTGTAGTATATTATATGGTACACGAGGGAAATAGATACATAATGTGAACTACTCTATGGATGCTAATGGTATCAAAATTGTTTATTTAAACACAGCTCAAATGAATTTATTGCAGTAAGCTGCTGCCAACGCAAAAGAAACGTTGAAACAATTATGAAATATTTATAAAAATAACTTACGTACGAGATCTGAAAAAGATATTTTTACTTTCCTTATATATAATGTATAAGGAAAGTATTGTGACGGGGTCGAAAATTCGAATTCGAGTTTTCGACGGGAGAGCACGTTTCAAGCATCCCTGATCACGAATCGAACATTATTGAAGTGATGTCTGTGTGTGTATGTGTGTGTATGTGTGTGTGTGTGTGTGTGTGTGTGTGTGAAAGTATGTGTGTGTGTGTGTATGTCTGTGTGTGTCAGTGAGCCTGTGGAGACGATATCTCACGAACAAATGGAGTGATTCGAATGAAATTTGGTACAAATATCCCAATCCGTGAATACCGGAAGCCTATTGTTTTAAAACACAATCGAATGTTCAGAACCCTTCCTAAATTTTCGAGTGAAATTTTGAAAAAATCATCAAAAAATCAAAACTTTTAATAAAGTTACGCAAATAGACATTTCTTATGTAATTTTTCCTTAGAAAACGATTGACATAAACTTTAGAACGCTAGCATGAACCATTCTCGAGATATTGCACATTTTTCAAATAAATTTATCAAAAAATCCAATAAATTAAAGAAATATATTAACTGTTAAGAAACATGTTCACTTTTCATATGTAATATCATGCGATAAATTGGGTGACATCATTCTCGTGGATCTAACTCGTTCCATTCACGAGAAAAGATATTTTGAGTAATACTTTTGCAGTTGAACGCCAATAGTCATTTATCCGCTATAAGAATAACTTATTTCTCCGTCCATAACGCTTGGCGATATTTTGGCGACGAATTTGGCGGAATGTCGCCAAGTTGGTGACATTTTTAAATGTTGCCAAATTAACGAGAATCTCGCCAAATTGATCAAATAACGCTAAATCAATGAAAATGACGACTAATTGAAGAAAATTCAATATCTTTGAAAGAATATAAGAATAACATTTTTTTTATTGTAAAAGTAGTAAATTCATTGCATTATATAAGGAAAGTCATGTGCTGCCCACATCAGATTTTTTTTTTTCTGATTGTGATAAGTGTGACTACAAGGATAGATATATATGAAATAATCCAGTGGAGATTCACACTTTAGATTTTCATGCGTATTAACGAAAAAGAAGTTAACTTAAACAGGGCCTCATTACCGCTGCATACACAACTCTGCGCATAAATAGTGTAGCATCTGGGAAAGCTCGCCACGCATAAGAACTGTGTATTGACAAGCAATTTCTTAAGTGATTTTATCGAAAAAATTGTGAAGCATTTCTGAGAAGCACAAGCAAAAAAACATGAGAGCACTTAATATATGTGCTAATTAACTTTAGTTTCTTACTAAGTCGTAAACTAGCGGATGTCATTTAAATATAATTTAGCACAGATATTTTATAGGTTTCATAACTCAGAAATGGGTAGTAAAATTACCAGACTGGTAAGAAGCAGGTTCTGAAGGATAAAATAGTAGACAAGGGGAGTTATTATAAGGCAAGGGCAGATGCGGGTAAAGGCAATATATGGGAGAACGTAAAAATAGTAGACATTTACGAAATATTAGATAGTAAGGGTTATATTTTCAGCTAACTTTAATAGCTGTTTGCGCGATTTTTTTTTACATTTTGATATTTAGTCTGTTTATAATTATGCTTTATCAACAGTATTTAGGAATCTGTGGTTAACATATTTGCAATATTTTTACTTTCCTTATATACATAGAATGTATAAGGAAAGTATTGTGACGGGGTCGAAAATTCGAATTCGAGTTTTCAACGCGAACACGAATTAGATGTTTTTGAGATGATGTCTGTGTGTGTCAGTGAGTCTGTGGAGGCGATACCGGCTGACGAACGAATGGACCAATTCGAACGAAATTTGGTACAAAAATTACAATCCATGAATACTGGAAGCCTATTGTTTTTATACGCAATCGAATGTTCAGAACCACCCTAAATTTTCGAGTGAAATTTTGAAAAAATCATCAAAAAATTAAAACCTTTAATAAAGTTACGCTCCTGTCACATAAGGAAATTACTTGCATTATCTTACATTCTCCAACTTCTTTCAAACAATGGATTCCTTATGTAATTTTTCATTAGAAAACGATTAACACAAATTTTAGAAGACTAGCATGAACCGTTCTCGAGATATTACACATTTTTCAAAAAAATTATTAAAAATTATATAAAAAACATTACCTATTATGAAATATGTTCACTTTCCATAAGTAATAATATCATGTTATACAAGGGGTGACACTATTCTCGTGGATCTAGCTCGTTCCATTCATGAGAAAAAATACTTTTAGTAATACTTTTGTATTTGAGCGCCAATAGTCATTTTTCTGCTATAAGAAAAACGTATTTCTCCGTTCATAACGCTTGGCGAAATTTGGCGGCAAATTTGGCGGAATGTCGCCAACTTGGTGACATTTTTAAATGTTGCCAAATTAACAAAAATCTCGTCAAATGGATAAAAATGACGTTAAATCAATGAAAATGACGACTCATTGACGAAAATTTAATATCTTGAAAAGAATGGAAGTATCTACTATAAGAATAACCTCTTTTTTTTTTACTATAAAAGTGGTAAATTCATTGCATTATATAAAGAAAGTCATGTGCTGCCCACATCAGATTTTTTTTTATTGGTACTCCATTTTTACTTTCTCATACTAAGTAACATAGTATAGAGAAAGTATTGTTTTCCCGAAAATATTTGAATTCGAGATTTTGATGCCAATATATGTTTTAAGACGTCTTGAACACGTTTTCATTATTTTTGGAGTAATGTCAGTCCGTCTGTCCATATGTCTGTGGTCGATTTGTTGTGAACACGATAGCGGTCACACATATTAATGGATTTTCGCAAGACTTTATATCCGGCTTTGTTATAAAAAAATCTCGAACTAGTTGGTATGTTATTCGAGCAAAAACTTCGAAATTTATCTTAAATTTTCCATTTTTTAACATGGCAGCATAGGACAAAATATGACACAATCATGCATAAAAGGGTTTATTTATGGCTCAATGTTCACGAGACTTTATAGTTTCAATCATTGTTGTGAAAAATAGCCACGATACAATTTTTTTGCTCGTGACGTCATTAGCCCCCCTCGAGGGCGGGGGGCGCAAGTTACATCCACGGTGTCAAGTATGGTATTTATCCAAAGATATTTTTCAAGCCCTTTAAAGAGAAGGGTAACACGCTATAATTGGGTCACGATACTGATTTTTCAAATTTTTTCTTGTAAAATTTGAAGAAAACAAAAGTTACTAAAAATGGATTCTGATATGAGAAAATTGAAGTGAGCCACATTCCAGATAATTTATTGAGATTTTGCACCAAATATTGGTTTTGATTATTTTTTTAAATTTATTTTATTTTGTTTATTTAAGAGTATCGCACTGAACCTGTGATCATGGATCGGTATATGTTTATATTCCCTTTCAGATCGAAACAAATAAGATAATATATATATATATATATATATATATATATATATATATATATATATATATATAACTCGTTTGAATCCGGGATTCAAACCTAACCTTCTGGATCTGCACCCAGATGATCAACCAGCTATACTCCTGTCCCACAAGGAAATTACTTGCATTATATTACATTCTCCAACTTCTTTCAAACAATGGATACGCCAACCCTCTTCGACCGCTACCACACTCTTCATGGCGAAGCGTGATAAAATAATAATTTTGGGAGAGGGAATACCGAGGACCAAAAATTGTAAATAAAATTCCATGCACATATTTTAGCTAGTTTACAAATAAAATAAAATATACAATAAACTTCCCGATTATCCGGTACGATCAGGACTTCAGTGATGCTGGGGTTAATAAATAATCCAGATTATCGGATTATTTGAAAATTACAAGGTCAACTTCAATGAACATAAATCTGCATATAAAAACATTTAGTCTATTATAGTAGTTGTACTTCAGTACAGCCGAATTAATCCAAGCAGTGCCACCGACAGAATTTTTAGGCTAAATTTCGATCCCCCCCCCTACTACTCCCCTGCTTTACAAATTATTAACCTTTTCCGTTAACTGTTTATATAACACGGGGTTTCAAGCGTACCGGGCTTCTATGCAAGGCATTTGCCAGTACCTGTCACCGGCTTTGGAATCAAACGCGGTTTGTAAGGCGTGTCGGACTACCGGACGTTCCAAAACTTTGGATGCCGGATTGGATTCCGAAACGTTGGAAGTCACTGCTTATCCGGTAAGCTTGCTGCAACCAGTGAGGTTTACTGTAACCAGTCATTCTACCCGTAAAAAATCTAACGTGGGCAACACATGACTTTCCTTATATAATGTAATGAATTTACTACTTTTACAGTAAAATAAATAGGTTTTTCTTATAGTAGATAATAATATTCTTTCCAAGATATTGAATTTTCGACAATTAGTCGTCATTTTCATTGATTTAGCGTCATTTTTATCCATTTGGCGAGATTTTCGTTAATTTGGCAACATATCAAAAAGTCGCCAAGTTGGCGACATTCCGTCAAATTCGTCCCCAAAATCTCGCCAAGCGTTATGGACGAAGAAATAAGTTATTCTTACAGAAGATAAATGACTATTGGCGTTCAAATACAAAAGTATTACTCAAAGTATTTTTTTTTTTACATGAATGGAACGCGCTAGATCCACGAGAATGATGTCATCCAATTTATCGCATGGTATTACATATGAAAAGTGAACATGTTTCCCAATAGGAAATATTTTTATTTTATTTTATATGACTTTTTGATAATTTTTTTTTTAAATGTGCAATATCTTGAGAACGGTTCATGTTAGCGTTCTAAAATTTACGCCAATCGTTTTCTAATGAAAAATTACATAAGAAATGTCTATTTGCGTAACTTTATTAGTGGTTTCGATTTTTTGACGATATTTTCAAAATTTCATTCGAAAATTTAGGGGGGTTCTGAACATACGATTGCGTATAAAAACAATAGGCTTCCAGTGTTTACGGATTGTGATTTTTGTACCAAATTTGGTTCGAATCGGTTTATTCGTTCGTCAGTTATCGTCTCCACAGACTCACTGACACAAACACACACACACACACACACACACATATACTTTCACACACACACACACATACACACACACACACAGACATCACTTCAAAAATGTTTGATTCGTGATCAGGGATGCTTGAAACGTGATCTCCCGTCGAAAACTCGAATTCGAATTTTCGACCCCGTCACAATACTTTCCTTATACATTATGTATATAAGGAAAGTAATAATTTGAAAAGCGAGTTTATACATGAGATATCTTACTATAATAAAAGACAACACTCACTGTCTGTGTAACCACAACATAAAAGGAGGTATTATAATATCCATTTTTGAAAATCAATTAAAAATGAGCTCAATATTCGACCACACTTGTTTTCAGTATGTGATGTCATAATGCAACGTAAAGCTCCAGAATTCTCAATTGTTGTAAATAAGTTAAAAATGAGTCCAATATCTGGCTTCGTTTTCAGCATCCGAAATCACTCAACGTAGAACTCCAGAATATACTGCTCTTTATATATAGACTACTAAATTGCAATGAAAATATGACAAAATGAATCGCAAAATGACATTTTGCGATTTTATCACAGTAGAACCCCAGTTTTGTTTTTCTTTGTGGAACCGATTAAAAGGCGTTATATGCGGGAAAACACAATACACGAGAAACTCTATTTTCATTAGAATATAACAATCAAGGAAACATCTAAGGAAATAAATAGCCCACTCCCTGAGCTTTACTTTTTCACTTGTTAAAAAATTAATTTCTAATTCACATACAAAAATTACAAATGTGTTAAAAATGTGTATTTGCATATTACACTCACGATTGCTTCGGTTTCAATGAGAATTATTTTTATTGCCCTTAATACACAGACTTGCAAATTTCTGTGCTACAGCTATGCCACTTCTGATTTATATTCTCTCTTCTGAAAATCCTGACTGACGCTTAGAGGAAGCAAGAAAGGCGCCGGCATTGAGCTCTACGCCAGACAGAGCAGCAATTCTTTGTTTATTTACACAGAAAAAATTTTATACATTTATTTCGGATAATATATATACAGGGTGTTCCAAAAAGATTGAAACCCGCTTTAATTCTTTACTTGTTGCAGATAAGTGGGCAATGTAAATTGCAAAAATGTTGAAAGTAAGCTAGGAAATAAGACTACCTTAATGAAATAGTCCTCACATTCATTTTCAAAAAGTTATACTTTTTAAATTTTTATACGACACCCTTAGACAAATTCTGACAATCAGAAAATTTTTATTTTTAATGCAAACAAGATCATTAAAAAAACGCATATCTGTATCTTTAAAATCAACTGAATTATGATAAAGGAAAAAATCTGACTTATGCCACTTTTCCGCACCTTGTGAAAGACTGTTTCATCAGTTTTAGATCAAAAATTCGTTAATATGTGGCAACATTTTTTATCACAAATGCATCTAAATAAAGCACTATACGGACAGAGATCATTTAAAGCAGTGGTACTCACTACGCGGTTGGGTATCCTATGTATTACCATCCAGTTTTATCTTTTTTTTTGTGATATGTCACAAATTTACATTTCTAATTTGATATATGGTCCCCATTCACAATGTTCAATTTTCAATTAAATATAACTCGCTCAATTTTAAAGATGCAGATATGCGGTTTTTTAATGATCTTGTTGCATTAAAAATAAAAATTTTCTGATTGATCAAATTTGTCTAAGGGGATCGTATAAAAATTTAAAAATGTAACTTTTTGAAAATGAATGGGAGGACTATTTCATTAACGTAGTCTTATTCATTCTCTTTCATCACCTTACTTTCAACATTTTTGCAATTTACATTGTCCACTTATCTTCAACAGGTAAAGAATTAAAGCGCGTTTCAAAGTTTTTGGGACACTCTGTATATATATATATATATATATATATATATATATATATATATATATAATATAAAACTTGAAAAAATGCTACAATTTTGAGTGAATTGATTAAAAAGCTAAAAGCAAAAAAATAATTTTTAATACAACTTGTAAAGCGCTATGCTGCAATTTTACATGTGTATACCTATATAAATTCCCAAATAGGACAAGTAGCAATGTACTCGTAAAATTTCTAGATAAGTGACGGAAGTAACGGCCGGGGGGAGTTGCGACCCCCAACACTCCGGTTAAAGCTTTTTTCCGCCATGGCAAACGCTCCCGGTAGCCGATACTCCCTCCACTATTTTCTTCATGACTCTTATAAAACCGTAAAAAATTACATACATACATATACACTTTCAATAACTTGTAAAAATCCAAATGTTTACTATAATACGCTAAAACAAACCAAAAAGGACACACTACAAAAATATAACAATGAATTTAAAATACTAATGTATGAAATCACTTCACACGTGGTTATTTAATATCCCAATATCAATATATTCAAAAAATAATGTTTGAAATGCAAGTCAGAGAGGTTATATTTAAAAATTCGGATACAAGACCAATTGGCAACACTATCGCCATATAAATACAATTGTATGAATTTACTTCACTCGTGATTATTTAATACTTTAAAATCAATATATTCAAGACTAATGAAATCCAAGTCCGAGAGGTTATTTTAAAATTGGATGTAAGACCTATTAATAGTACTTAATGACCTATTAACAGTACTTGGATATAAGACCTATAACAATACTTTTGTATTTGAATGCCAATAGTCATTTATCTGCTGTAAGAATAACTTATTTCTTCGTCCATAACGCTTGGCGAGATTTTGGCGACGAATTTGACGGAATGTCGCCAACTTGGCGACTTTTTGAAATGTTGCCAAATTAACGAAAATCTCGCCAAATGGATAAAAATGACGCTAAATCAAAGAAAATGACGACTAATTGTCGAAAATTCAATATCTTGGAAAGAATATTAGTATCTACTATAAGAAAAACCTATTTTTTTTTACTGTAAAAGTAGTAAATTCATTACATTATATAAGAAAAGTCATGTGGTGCCCACATCAGACTTTTATTATTGAAATAATTTTATTTATTAGCTACATTTGCGCAATAAATTAAATGAACTTTGCATTGTCATTCCTATTTACTCATTTTTTACATTTGCATATTTGCAAGTATCCTTAAATTTTTTAAGTTTGCTACGGTATTTATAAAATATTTTTTTATAGTATTAAGGTGACCAATCGTCCTCCTTTAGGGAGGACAGTCCTTCTTTTGTAGGTTCTGTCCTTCCTCGAAAAGTGTCCTCCTACCTGTCCTCCTTTTCGATATTTTAAAACTAATCTGTTAATCTCTGTATTCAGAGATGCCGCGCCGAACTGTTACGCGTCATATGACGGTACAGTTCGGAATAAGGCTCCTCTATATTCGGAATAAGGCTCCTCTATATGTAGTAGAGGAGCTCTAGTTCGGAAAGACGTGATTATGAAATGCATGCGCAGTGCATAGGAGAACTTCACGTGTCTTGCATTTGTCTCGCATCATTGCGCACTTCACTTTGTTTACTTTATATTATACTTCGTGTTTTCTTCTAACGGAAATACGAAATTATTTCAATTCTTTTTCAATTGGTAACGATTTTTGGACAAGTGAGAAATCAAGATTGAATGTTGATATTCTAGCTGCAGCACTTACGGTGAAATTCAATATGAAGGATATTTCTTGCTCCGAAATTTCCAATATATTGTTACTGTTAGAAAATGATATATTGACAAAAAATATTCATTCAAAGGAAAAATACTCGTTTAAGTAAATAATTAAAAGGGATGTAACCATAATTAGTGTATTTTTGTTTGAATTAATAAAATGTTTCATTTATTTACGTTGTACTTTTTTCTTAAATTTTTTCGTCCTCCTTTTCATTGTAAAAAAATTGGTCACCTTAATAGTATATATATATATATATATATATATATATATAAAATTGTAAATCCAATGGTCTATATATATATATATATATATATAAATATAAAATTGTAAATCCAATGGTATATATATATATATATATAAAATAAAAGTTTAAAAAATCCAATGAAAGAATAGAAAGAATTTTCAATTTAAAAAACCCCAACATTACAAAATACCTTACAAATAAAAGTATCAAACTGAGAATCATCAATCAAATGGAAAATATAAATGCAAACTTCTAGTCAGCAATCTGAAGACATCAAAAAACATCAATGGAAAGGAATCGATAAAATAATATCAAATAAAACCCAAGCATGAAAGCATATATATATATATATATATATATATATATATATGAGCCCTAATTTGCGCCCCTGGGGAACTGCCTAGATTTCATGTTAACAGATGCAGCTCTGATGATATTATAGGAATACACAGAGACGCGGAGATCAAGTAGTAGTAGCAAACAAGGATGCAATTTTAATTATAAAACTACTGATTCTCAGGCTCAAGTTTCTTTGCTTCTGGAGCAAACACTATTTTGTGAAACTTTTATAATGTATATAGATCTGTTGAATTCCCAACAAATTTGTTTTTTAAAAAAAAATCAAATAAAACGGTGTAAAAAGGAATAAAAATTACAATTATTTTAAATATCAGCAATTTTTTTAAAAAAGTCTGTATCAATACTTATAATAAAGAGCAAAATCTAACCTTGACTGCTCTCCAACGGTATCCAAAGCTGCAGAAAAATCGCCAAAATTCGGATCCCATACCCGGATGTATCCATTACAAACACCGCCAACCGCATGCGAACATCAATTTTTCAAAGATATGCCATCCAGTTTATCTCCCCATAAACCTCTCCTCAAAGAGAAACTGCCCGATAGCTCATTCAGTGCACTATGCCAAGTGAACTCCAAAAATGTTTTTCTCCAGCCCTAGCGCCGCACCATGGGAGGTAGGGGAATTACAGGGGCGGGGGGAGGGGTAGCAAAGGGGCGGCTTTCCGATCCCCCCCCCCCCCCGCCCCCTAATTTGAACAACGAGAATGTTTTTATTTCGTCTAAAATGAGAGGGGAAGCCGACTTTATTTTATCTGTTTTTAGAGCAGTGAATAAATAGGTCCAGGTACATTTGAAAACTGGTTGAAATGAATGCGATTTTTACTTCACGCTTGGAAATAAATTTGATGGGATTGTTATTGCAGTTTCTGTTCTTCTAAGAAATTGACGATTGTTTGGAAGATAATAAAAAACCACTTGTTTAGGGAATGATTTATTTTTCTCACCCAGATTGGTGGCGGAGGCATAAAAATAAATATTACTGAGTCATTTAATAGGAGTGTTTTATTCATTTGTGAATGCATCAAAAGTAAAGATTATTTTTATTGAAAATCTCTCTGGAGTGTTGAAGACCCAGACCGACCGACTCGTCGACAAGGACATGAGTAGCCGTTTGGTCGGCCGGTCTCTCTGGAGTGTGAATCATCTGTACTGAATTTTTTCTTTCTTAAATAATGATATTCCATATTACGTTCATTTGAATCACACTGTGTGAAGGAATGTATATTTTATCCGCTTTCGTTTACAAGTTTTTTTTTTTAAATTTTTTAACTTTCTCTCTCAAGAATAATATATAGGTTGACAACAGCCAAGCGAACCCGACGAATTTACATGATTTATGTTAATATATGCTTTTTAATATTTTTTACATGCTTAACGAATTTAAATCAAGAAATTCATGAAGAAATCTTCAACTGGTGGCAAATGGCATGTACACACTATTTTTCACAGAAACGTTAAGCATTTTTATACTTTTTAGCATATTTATTTACTGTCACACAAATTTACGAAAAAAAGAAACCCGTAAGTGACATCTCCAGAACAGGAAATGGAAATCCTTAGTGAACCATCCCAGCCCCCTCTGTAATTTGATGCAAATCCATATCAGTCGTCATCTAAGTTCTGTCTATAGCTAGCTATTCCTTAGAAATAGATGTTGCAAAGAAAACTCAAGTTTTTGAATCGGAAGTGGCATTTCCAGAACCGAAAGTATAAATTTGTAGTGACCCCTCCCACCCCCCAAATCCCTGTTATGTTAATACAGATGTTAAATTCATATCAGTCATTATATAAGCTGTATTTGTAGTCGATCTTGAGGAATAAATGTTTCAAGACATTTTTTTTAACCCTCAATGAGAAATCTTTAGTAAACCACTCTACCTCTTCTAGAATTTATTGTTAAATTTACCGCACTTGTCACCTAAGCTTTACTACAACCAATCTTGAGAAATAAATGTTTCAAGAAATTATTTTGAACCCGTAATGGAAATCTTTAAACCACTCTACCTCTTCTAGAATTTATAGCTAAATTAACCGCAATTGTCACCTAAGCTTTACTACAGCCAATCTTGAGAAATAAACGTTTAAAAAAAAAAAAATTTAACCCTCAATGAGAAATCTTTAGTAAACCACTCTACTTCTTCCAGAATTTATTGCTAAATTAACCGCAGTTGTCACCTAAGCTTTACTACAGCCAATCTTGAGAAATAAATGTTTCAAATAAAATGAAAAATTTGAACAGGAAATGGAAAAGAAGCGGTAGTGGAAATCCTTATAGTGATCTCTCCCCCCCTCCCCCCTCCATCCCATCGGAATTTAATGTCAAATCTATACTAATCTCTACCTTTAGCAGATTTTGAGAAGTAAATGCTTTTCAAAAACAATATTGTTCAAACTGTATGTCAAACATTTTGCCACCAATATTTAGATTCCTCTATCGACTAAACTGTCTACCTTGTCGATACTTGCTTGTTCTCCATAAAAAAACATTTCCAAGAAAATCCTAAATTTTAAATCATTTTTGTTCCAATCGTACATATTACAAAATAAATGTAGTTTTTTACATAATATATATATCTACACATAGAATTTCATAACGGTATAGGTATATATTCTTGAGTTATCTTGCTCACACGCAGACACATTTCTCCGATAAGATCGTGTTCGAAATGTGTTCGGGGTGGTCCTAAAATGAGCTTTTTTTGTCAAAATATAGAATTGGGAAATTTGAGGGTAAATATTGATTTTGATGCAATAGTACGATAAAGTAAATAGAAGATAAATGGAATAATTTTCTTTTTTTCAGGGCAGTTGCTGAATAAATTTTCAAAAACAGATTTCCGGGGGCAACGCACTTTCGGTTCGCCATTTTTCATCCCATCAGCATTGATAGCACCTAATTTAGCGCCTATTCAGAAAATCCTAATCCTTGTAAATCCCTAAACGTGCACTTTGGCAGAACTGAAAAAAAAACCCATTCATTTAGTTAGATGAATGTCATCCATATCATTTTCAGAAAAGGATGAATAATTGATAGAAATTGAGACATAGTTATAATTCAAAATACCTCCTTAGCCTTCAATTCAACCTATATAATGCTGTATTTCACATGTTTTATGTTTCCTTTTAGAATTTTTTTATTTCTTTTTTTATTTTATTTTATGTAAAACTGATTTCTAAGGTGGAAAAAATCCGATGACGTGGGAATTTTTATTGATAGCAGTCAGTGCTGCCAACTGACGATTTTTTTCTTTCAATTTAGTTGGATTATAAGCATTTAAGAAGTTTTTCAGGAGGGGGGGGGGATTTTTTTAGGATGGTCGGTTAGACGAGGAGGGGGGGGGGAGGTAAATAGGTTTTAGGAATTTCTAGGAGCAACATAAAAATTGGAATAAAAAATGTAAAGAGAATAATTTAAAAGTACGTTTGGGAATATATTTATAATATGTTTATTATATTTTGCAGTATCTGTAATTTTCGCGGGCATGCACTTACATAGTTGATTTTTTGCAAAACTGAGCCCTTATTTCAATTTTCTATTTAATTTATGAGTTATTCCATTTTTTATTCACTTCTGAAGTGAACATTTTTCTTCAGTATTGCCAAATATTTTATTGGTAGAGCAGATTGAGAACACGACGGCGGTCGTGTGTTACTGCCGGGTTGAAAGAGCTTGCGAAGTGAGCTTCAAGGGTTAGTGAGTGCCAGCGAACTCGGGGCGCACCCCCAGCCCCATCTAACGTATTGCGCCCGTGTAATAGGTGGCACGAAAGACCTCATAATGCGAACCTATAGAGTGTCAGCGAGTAGGGAGCGAATCCCCCCTACTCGCGAAGTGGCTTAAGGGGTTGCGAGCGTGGAGTTATAGAAAATAGAATTAGATACAATTTTTCGTAAATTATATAATTGAATTGTAGGCATATTATATTAAAAATTAAAAATAGATATAATTTATCCTAAATTGTGTAATTAGAATTGTAGATATAGTACTGTGCAAAATACTAGAACTAGATATAATCTATCGTAAATTGTACAATTTAGAATGGCAGATATATTATGTATAAAACGAGAATTAAACATAATTTTTCGTAACTTGAATGATTAGAATTATAAATATATCGTATAACAAGAAAGATCAATCATGCTTAAAGCATTGATTATGAAACACTTTCCAACTTCAATGCAATTTTATTTAAAAAAATCGAAAATGCAATACATTCCTCGGTAATATTTTAAAACTTATCACAATACTACATTGATTTATTATATTTGAAAACTTAAACCTTCATTGAAAAAAATGAACTTCATTCAAATGACGGCATTGAAATATAAATTGCCTGGTTTAAATATCTCTAAAATGCAATACATTCCACGGTAATATTTTTAAAACTATCATAATACTACGATAATTTATTATATTTGAAAACTTCATCGAAAACAACTGAAATAAATTCAAATGACGTCATAGAAAAAATAACACGCCTGGCTCTCTCTATAAAAGCAGGATTTCATTCATAACTTTCTCCATCTCATTCATCACAATACTATAATAATTTATTTTATTTAAAAATTAAGACCATGGAGCTACAATTCATAAACTTTATGCTTAAAACTTCATCGAAAAAAATCGTCCTTCTGTTTATGAAATCAATTAATATTTCATTCATATCAGCCATGCAGACTCCATGGACTGAATTATTTTGTGTTAAAGAAATACAGTAATTCTAATACAACTCATTCTACATATTTTGCTGTTTACATTTTACATAGGTGAAAAATAGGCTTAGTTGTAGAAATAATCAAATTTGAATGAGAATTTAAACTCAAATATATTGTCATTGTGTTGTTTTAGTATTTAGATGCACAGAATTTAAGCAAAAATAAAGTAGTTTTAGGACGGATACAACACTCAATATGAATTAAAAAGAACTTTAAAAAATCACGATTTTGAAACAAGATGGATGCCATATATCATTTTGAAGAGGGTCATGTGATCGTTTCATATCATGGTCACGTGATCGTTTCATATAAGATGTGTAATTATTATTTTAATTTTTATTTAAAAAACTACTGAATATATTTCGCTGAATTTTTTTTTCTGTATTTTATGGAACAATTTGACTATTACCTAAAATTTTCGAAGCAATTTGTGAATTTTAAATCCGCTTAAAAAATGTTTGAAAAATTAGGTCCCATAGGGCTCAATGTATTTCATTTTTTCAACCCGGGTTCAATCCAAAACTAATTGGATGATATTATTCATTTATATTCCCATAGGTCCTACAGACCGTCTGAACAACATACTAAAATTTCATTTTGATTAAGTCATTTTTACGGCAGTTATCGTGCTAACGGGCAGACAGACAGACAGAATGAACAAAGTCATAAACACTTTTCAACTTTGTTGTAAGGTGTTAAAAACGATAACCAGATATGCTTTTTCATAAATTGAATATTTAAAACTGGAAATGAGACTTTGTTTCGAAGTCCATTACCCCAACTCTTTAAATTCTCCACTGTAAGCGCTGCAATCATTTTTAACACTTTACAACAAAGTTGAAAAGTGTTTATGACTTTATTCGTTCTGTTTGTCTGTCTGTCTGTCCGTTAGCACGATAACTGCCGTAAAAGTGGCTTAATCATAATGAAATTTTAGTATATTGATCAGACGGTCTGTAGGATCTATGGGAATATAAATGAATAATATCACCCAATTAGTTTTGGATTGAACCCGGGTTGAAAAAATGAAATACATTAAACCCTATGGGACCTAATTTTTCAAACATTTTTTAAGCGGATTTAAAATTCACAAATTGCTTCGAAAATTTTAGGTAATATTCAAATTGTTCCATAAAATATATAAAAAAAAATACAGCAAAATATATTCAGTAGTTTTTTAAATAAAAATTAAAATAATAATTACACCTCTTATATGAAGCGATTACGTGACCATGATATGAAAAGATCACGTGACCCACTTCAAAATGAAATATGACATCCATCTTGTCTCAAAATCGTGATTTTTAAAGTTCTTTTTAAGAGCGCTTTATTTTTGCTTAATTCTGTGCATCTACATACTGAAACAACGCAATTACAATATATTTGTGTTTAAATGCTCATGCAAATTTGATTATTTCTACAACGAAGCCTATTTTTCACCTATGTAAAATGTAAACAGCAAAATATGTAAAATGAGTTGTATAAGAATTGCTGCATTTCTTTAACGCAAAATTATTTAGTTCATGGAGTCTGCATAGCTGATATGAATGAAATATTCATTGATTTTACAGAGAGAAGGACGATTTTTTTCGATGAAGTTTTAAGCATAGAGTTTAATTACTTGTAGCTCCATGGTCTTAATTTTTATATAAAATAAATTATTATAGTATTGTGATGAATGACATGAATGTGAAATTGTTTATGAATGAAATGCTGCTTTTATAGAGAGAGCCAGGCGTGTTATTTTTTCTATGACGTCATTTGAATGAATTTCAGTTGTTTTCGATGAAGTTTTCAAATATAATAAATTGTCGTAGTATTATGATAATTTGAAAAATATTACCGAGGAATGTATCGCATTTTAGAGATGTTTAAACCAGGCAATTTATATTTCAATGCCGTCATTTGAATGAAGTTCATTTTTTTCGATGAAGGTTTAAGTTTTCAAATATTATAAATTAATGTAGTATTGTGATAAGTTTTAAAATATTACCGCGGAATGTATTGCATTTTAGACATGTTTAAATAAAATTGCATTGAAGTTGGAAAGTGTTTTATAATCAATGCTTTAAGCATGATTGATCTTTCTTGTTATTTGACTGGACATGGTTACTTTACTCAAGATTACGGTTCCCATTCGTTCTGATTTTCCCAGCACAGTCCCAGTTTTGGATAAAATGCCTCGGTGTCCTGAATTTATTTCAAATGCCCGGTTTTGTAAGTGTTCTTCCATGAAAAACCTTTGTAGGACTCATTTGATAAGCTTGCATGTGTGAAAAAATATTATGAAAGTAAGACTGGTGTGGAGTGAACTCAAGCATCAAAGTATCAGTGAAAAATAATATAAAATGTTCGTTCATTTTACACTACCCGACACAGAAAATGCAACACCATGAAAGAACGAATAGAGTATGATGGCAAAAGAACACGCAGACAGAGATGGCATATATAAATAAGTTATGTTAAACAGTAATGTCATAGACAGGGTGATCAGTAGGCAGTAGGACCACCTCTTGCGGCGATACAAGCAGCAACCCTTAGAAGAACACATGCAACGAGCATGCGGATAGATTCCTGAGGGATGGATGACCATATGCCTTCAACCATCCTCCACAGATCGTCTTCTGTTTGAAGTGGGGGAAGGCCAGTCAAACCACGGCCAATCGCGTCCCATACATGCTCGATGGGTGAGAGATCTTGAGACAGCGGAGGCCTAGGAAGCACGTGGATAGGCTTGTCTGGTAATGGTCGCGCGTTTTCTTGCTGTAAAACAGTATTTTTCAACCGCTGAAGGTAGGTCCGGCCGCAGCACCTCATTCACATGTCCAGCATATTTAGAAAAATGGTATTGTTAAAAAGTTTGGATTAGCTGAAAATTCTTAAACTTCTCTCCTTAGTATCTTATATTAGCCAAACATCAGCATTCTCTTGAATAAGCATCACTATGTATTTACATCCCCTTATACTTTAGCCTCTATGTTTTCTATATTACACGCCCCTTTATTTTGTATGTTGAATATATCACATTTTATTGCCTTTTCGCAATACTGTTATTTATTTATCACGATTGGCAACATTGGTTTCTTCATTTATTGTTCGAACAGATAGGGCATTTGTAGTGTATTTCAGGTATTCTTGTTTCCTATATAAATTTTTAATCTTTATGCTTGTAGTCCAAGTAAAAGAGTTTATAGATATAATCTATCTCTTTTTCAGAAACAAGCATATTTTGTCTTCATTTTGATTAAATGTTTGGACTTGAAAAATAAATTTTTCGAAATGAACATTTTTTTAGGCCTATTGCTTATCCACGTGTATAGCTTTAATGTTTTTCTACTTTTTGTTTTTCTATTTTCGAATCCACACTATTGATATTTGTTGATTACCTTTAGCTTGATGATTAGAAATATGCACTTTTATTTTCTTAATGATTGATGATTCTCTATTTAATACTTTTTTTAAATTTTTAGGCATATTTTAAGTTAGGGTTATTTGAGTTACAACTTCTCTCTACTCTATTATTGGATTTTTCATATTATATATATATATATATGTATATATATATATATGAATAATAAAAATATTATATGAAATTCCAATGAAAGATTAGAGATAATTTGTAACACATATAAAACATTATCTAATAAATACAATAAACCAAAATTAAAACAAAAATGAAACAATTCCTTTCATCTACTACTTCATAAAAAGAAGGTTAGGCAAGTAAGCAATATGACTTCCCAAAATTTGAAAACTAGAGATATAACTATTTTGGGGGAAACAAATATATATCAATGCAATTATGCATTCATCATACTATGAATATTCAACGAATTTCAATGGTGAGAATTCGAAAATAGAAAAGCTGAAAATAACAAACAGAAAATTACGAGGCATTGAAGCCTAACTTATGGAAAAGCTGTAGTATGGAGATCATTATGCAATAAATTCTTCCTCAAGGCCAAGCATCTATCCATAATGAGCAAGAAAATAAGCTAGTTTCTGAATGAGATATATATTATCTATAAACTCCATATATTGGCCCAACTAGCTTAAAGATTGAAAAATAAAAATAAATTGTACCTGAGAAAAATTCAAACTTGTCGATAAATAACAAGTTTACTGTTGCCATTCGCAGGAGATAAAAGTGAAGATCAACTGTTGCTAATCATGAGATATGAATAACAGTATTGCAAATAAGTATAAAATGTTACAAAATCACCTGTAGAAGCTACGTAAATAAGGGTGTGAAAAATAGTGAATGCACGGATTCAAATGTCTAAGTTAGGGGTCGGCAACCTGCGGCTCGCGAGCCGCATGTGGCTCTTTTGATGTAAAGTTGCGGCTCTCCAGTTCCATACGAAAAAATTAATATTTTATTATCAAAACCCTTAAAAAATAAGAAAATATATTTTTAAGTACCTAATTTCTCAATAGCTTCTATTTTCATAATCGTTAATTACAAATCGCTACGCTTAACATGACCGTAATGAGATAAATTTGAACTATTGTTTTGTTCTTAGAGATGAGACTCCGTGACCATGTTTATCTTTCAGCCAATTGAATTTCATTTTTGTCTCACCCAAACAGCCACCGTCTAGGCTCTAGACGTGTCAGTCAGTCAGTCATCTTCGGATATCGCGGTCGACGTTACGTTGCATGTGTGTTAATTTAATCGCTTGCGGTTTCTGCGTGTCTATTCGCTTGTTGTTTCAAGAAGAATACGATTTAGAAGCGAATTATCTTCTCAAATGTATGTACGCGTATAATATGATAAAATCAGTAACAGAATTGAATTACATATCTGAGGATCGTGCTAACGAAGTAATAATGGTAAATAAATTGTTTGCCGCTTTAGATAGTTAAGTAAAATTTTAAAAAGTCATTTTTTTCAACTCCGCGCCAGCATGGCATCTGGTAAAGGAAAGAGAAGAACTGAAGAAGAAAACCGAGAATTCAATCAGGATTGGACGGAGTTGTTTACATTCATATGCAACCCTGATGGCCTTCCGACTTGTCTCATTTGCCACGAAAAACTCGCACACAATAAGAAGTCAAATTTGGAGAGACACTTCACTACAAAACATACCCAGTTTGCTGGTAAATATCCGCACGAAAAAAACGCATGAACGGTGACGCACGAAAAAAAGCTGTTGAAGAGTTCCAAAAAAACAACAGTCAAGTTCCATGCTAAGTAACTGGGCGCAATTTTCCAATAATGTAAATCTGGCAAACTTTGCAGTATCATTAGAAATTGCAAAAAGAGGAAAACCATTCACAGATGGTGAGTACGTCAAAGATTGTTTTATACGTGCATCTGGAGAACTGTTTCGTGATTTTAAAAACAAAGCAGAAATCATGAAAAAAATCAAAGATTTGCCATTATCTGCTAAAACAGTACAAGATAGAACTGCTAAAATGTCTTCAAATGCAACACATATGCAAGTGGAAGACATTCAACTGGCTTCTGCCTTATCACTTGCTATAGATGAGTCTTGCGACATAAAAGACACGGCACAAGTTACCCTTTTCGTCAGGTATATGTCGTCCCAAGGTCCAAAAGAAGAACTGCTAGGATTGCTACCGCTCTCAGGGCAAACTCGTGGAGAAGATATAGCAAATGCTGTGCAAAAATGCCTGGAAGACAATGGAATCGATATAAATAAAATCGTTTCTATAGCAACTGATGGAGCCAGAAGTATGACAGGAATACATAGAGGGGTAACATCAATTCTTCAGAAAAAAATAAACCACTAAATTCTAACGTTTCACTGCATAATTCATCAAGAAGCGCTTTGTGCCCAAACATTTCCGGCCGAAATAGTTGAGGTCATGAACTTGGTAATTAAGATTATTAACAGCATTTTGGCAAAAGCACTCTACCATCGCCAGTTTAAAGATTTCCTTGCAGAAATAGATAGCCAGTTTTCTGACCTACTTCTGCACAATAAAGTGCGATGGCTTTCCAGAGGTAACGTATTGCAACGTTTTGCTTTGTGCTTGAGTGAAATAAAAATATTCCTCAATGAAAAAAGCATTGACCATCCCGAATTGGAAGAAGACAAATGGCTGCAAAAATTCAACTTCATGGTAGATACCACAATGAAACTAAATGAACTAAATCTAAAACTGCAAGGAAAGGGCAACCCAGCCTACGCCTTGCTTGAAGAAGTAGTTTGTTTCGAAAAAAAATTATTTCTTTTTGTTGAAGACATGGGAAGCGGTAAATTACTTCATTTTAAAAATCTGAAGCAATATCGCGATGAGACCAATGCAACTATTGACACGAATTACTTCAGCATAGCTTTAAAAAACATGAAGGATGGATTCGCAGAGAGATTCGAGCAATTCAAAACAAACAAAAGTACTCTCGCGTTCATAGTAAATCCTCTCAACACAAATGCAAATGAGATCAACATTGAGCCATTTGGAATTGATGCTGGATCGCTCCAAACGCAATTGCTAGATTTGAAAAGGAAAGACTTGTGGAGTGGCAAGTTCACAGAACTCAAGAGCCAGTTGGAAGAGTTGGGGGTCCAGAAATGCATGCACATCGCGCAGCACAAGTGGACAGCTCTAAAAGAAATTCCTAGAGTTAAGGCCCTCATATTCGGCGCATGGAATAGTCTTCCAGAATGCTACAGTGAGGTGAAGAAGTTGGCACATGGAGTGCTGACGATCTTCGAGTCGACACATTCGTGCGAGCAAGCGTTCTCTTGCATGAATATAATAAAAAGTAAAGTTAGAAGTCAACTAACAAATAAAAATCTAGAGTCGTGCTTGAAACTTAAAATAACAAGTTATAAGCCAGATTTAATCAAACTTTCAAAAGGCATGCAAAGCCAATGCTCCCAATGATGTAACTATCTATATTTGTCTTTTTATATGAATAAATATTATTCCGTATTTAAAGCCGTTTATTTTAAATCAAAATCCAATATATATAAGCAAATACTATAATATTGAAACGAAAATTTTTATTGGCTCTTTAAAAACTGGGAAATTTTGTAAATTGTAACTTTTGGCTCTTCCGTTTCAATAGGTTGCCGACCCCTGGTCTAAGTGGATGTGAATACATTGTCATGCAAATACAAGAAAATGATGATAATAAGCTAATAAAGGATATTAAGGAGAATACTTAGGAATATTCAGCTAATTTAAACTTATTAACTATACCATTAACTAAATATACTGAATATTTATATAATTTACTGGTATTTTTAGATCATTAACGTGCAAAGCATGAATTTTTTTATCTGATAATCTAAAAATCCTGAATAGTTGATTAAGTATAATGTTTCTAAACAATTTATAAGAGTTACAAGAATTAAATGGTGATATTTTATTAATATTAAAATGAAAATTGTCTTTTTTGTCATATAAATTAGTAACAATCCTATTAGATGGCAGCACATGACTTTCCTTATATAATGCAATGAATTTACTACTTTTACAGTAAAAAAAAAATAGACTATTTTTATAATATAGTTATTTATATTCTGTCCAAGATATTGAATTTTCGTCAGTGAGTCGTCATTCTCCATGTCGTCATTGATTTAGCGTTTATCCATTTGGCGAGTTTTTCGTTAATTTAGCAACATTTAAAAAAGTCGCCAAGTTGGCGACATTCCACCAAATTCGTCGCCAAAATTTCGCCAAGCGTTACGGACGAAGAAATGAGTTATTCTTACATAAGATAAATAACTACATCAAATAAAGTGAGTCTCTGGAGACGATAACTGACGAACGAATGGACCGATCGAACGAAATTTGGTACAAAAATCACAATTCGCAAACACTGGAAGCTTATTGTTTTTATACGCAATCGAATGTTCAGAACCCCCCTAAATTTTAGAGTGAAATTTTGAAAAAATCGTCAAAAAATCAAAACCGATAATAAAGTTACGCAAATAGACATTTCTTATGTAATTTTTTATTAGAAAACGATTGACATAAATTTTAGAAAGCTAACATGAACCGTTCTCGAGTTATTGCACATTTTAAAAAAAAATTATCAAAAAGTTTAAAATAAAAAAAAATATTTCCTATTGAGAAACATGTTCACATTTCATATGTAATACTATGCGATAAATTGGGTGACATCATTCTCGTGGATCTAGCTCGTTCCATTCATGAAAAAATATACTTTGGGTTATACTCTTGTATTTGAACGCCAATAGTCATTTATCTGCTGTAAGAATAACTTATTTCTCCGTCCATAACGCTTGGCGAGATTTTGGCGACGAATTTGGCGGAATGTCGCCAACTTGGCGACATTTTTAATTGTTGCCAAATTAACAATAATCTCGCCAAATGGATAAAAATGACGCTAAATCAATGAAAATGACGACTAATTGAAGAAAATTCAATATCTTTGAAAGAATATAAGTATCTACTATAAGAATAACATTTTTTTTAACTGTAAAAGTAGTACAGTAAATTCATTGCATTATATAAGGAAAGTCATGTGTTGCCCACATCAGATTTTTGTATTATATTACGAGGTAGTTTATAAGATATTTTATATTAAATTCGCTAGAAAATCAATTTAATTGTTCTGGCCATTTATTTTTTCATTTTAACGTGTTGCATTCATAGCTGAACTCCAATGCAATCTGCAATTTATGATAACAGTGTACATTGCATATTTCTAGATTGTGTATTGAAAAGGACAGAGAAAAAATAAAAATAAATACACAGGTAACTGTACTAAGGATTTTCATCTTTTAACTGACTTTTTCCTAAACATATATAAATTTCATTTGCTGAGGGAAGAAATAAAAATATATATATGAAAGTATGGACGTGAATTTTTTCCTGACAACAATACAAAAGTTATTGAAATTTTACAAGATGCCTACCAATGAAAATGCTTAAAAATTTTATTATTGTATTTTTATTTATAAATTAAAATTCATTTAAATATTTATACTTCCATATTTATAAATGTTATTGTTTTACTTTAATTAAAGCAAAAATACCGCCAATTTATGCATTTTCTTTGATGTGCTAAGACCGCCTTTCGCGGTATGTTGTCGGCAGCAGAATACTTAAATTATCAATACGGGGCAACTGGACACAAAAAATTCAGAGATGCGGCCTGTACGTCTCCGATCTGAGACTAGTTCCCATACAATCATATCGCGCATCTTAACTACATTAACTAATGCACAATCTAAATTGATTGCTAAAAGTCAGTCTGAGACCATACTGACCTTTCGTGCATCTCCCCACCTTAGCCACTTTTCCATTTAGTTAGATTGCTAAGAGCAAGGCAAGGAATAGATACGGCATGCCAGATTGGTATCCAGACACGATTCTCCGCACACCTTCCGTGTATCAGTTCATCCTTATTTCCGTGCGATTTAAATAGATGGAAAACAGCAAGGCAGTGATCCTCTGGATTCCTCTATGCATAGCGACATATGTCATCTGTCATATGGAAAACAGCAAGGCAGTTGATCCTCTGAATTCCTCTATGCATTGTGACATATGTCATCTGTCATATGAAAAACAGCAAGGCAGTTGATCTTCTGGATTCCTCTATGCATTGCGACATATGTCATCGCTCATGAAACATATTTGAGAAACCGCAGCTACCACATTCTTTTATCATATTCATAAAAGTTGCAGAAAACTCTGAAAGATCTATGAACATGCCCTAGGAAAGATACCGGTGAAATATCCTTCGTCACCCTCAGAATCCTTAAATGCCTATAAATATAGTAACCCTGTGAAATCTAATTCATCAAGTTCCTGGGTAAATGGCAATCGCAGCGATATTTCAAATAATTTCAATGCACAAGGAAATACGTTGAACACTCAAAGTAATACTCGAACCCAATGTAAAAAAAATCTGATGTGGGCAGCACATGACTTTTCTTATATAATGCAATGAATTTACTACTTTTACAGTTAAAAGAAATGTTATTCTTATAGTAGATACCTATATTCTTTCCAAGATATGGAATTTTCGTCAATTAGTCGTCATTTTCATTGATTTAGCGTCATTTTTATCCATTTGGCGAGATTTTCGTTAACTTGGAAACACTTAAAAATGTCGCCAAGTTGGCGATATTCCGCCAAATTCGTCGCCAAAATCTCGCCAAGCGTTATGGACGGAGAAATAAGTTATTCTTACAGTGGATAAATGAGTATATACTTTCAAGTACAACAATACTTTCTTTATACATTATATATATAAGGAAAGCAATATGTGCCTTTAAATATATAACAACTGTTCTCTATTTCTGAATATTTCTGGAAGATAAACTTTTTTAATACGTTAATTTCATAAAGCCTTTTTATTGCAGAACAAAGAAAATATGTGATTACGTTTTGCTCTTGACTGGGTGTTTTATAATTAAAACACAATCATAAAACTGTAGATAAGACTCCATCTTTTATAATCGACACGAGAATATTATTAAGCCCTCTCAAACGTACTTTTCCAACAGACAGGTGGATAAGAGTCTCGAAATCTATAAAATGTCAAGAAATTTGTACATAGAGTAACATTTTTGTCAAATCATTAGAGAAAAGCTGATAAAACTGAGACAATGAGAACTGAGACAATAAAAAATTGATGTTATACAAATATAGCAATAGTTTGTTTAAAATTATTCTATTAATATAAAAAGTTATTCGATTGAATTCATTTCATTACAGACAGAAGTGCAAAAAACACGGGAATTTTGAGAAGTAAGAATAGACTCGGGAATTATCGGGAATAAACTGATAATTTTGGAAGCAATATCTGTCCCCAAACAAACCTTGATAGGAATGAACTTGTTTACGCTTTTCTTATATGTTCTGGCTAATCCAACACCTTACGCAGTTTAAACTTTATTGATGGATTGTCATTTAGACAAATTTACTAAATATTTGTATTTAAAGGTAAAGACTATTGAAATAACCTTTTTAAAAATTTGAATTTACAAAAATGTTATTGAAAATACACAAATTTTATTAGTCGCAAAATTATTAAATTTTTATAGGGATCGATATATATTTCTTATTATCGTTAAATATTAAATGAATATGAATGAATAAATCGAATTATAATAGGTATTTCATGTTTCGGAGTATTTTTACTTTTAAAAATTGACAAACTAAATAACAATTTTAATGGAATTAATTTCAAGTTTTACTTATATATAATAAGAAAGTCGCATACTTTAAATATTTTTCTTGAATCCAACAAATCTCTCACAATTTTCCATGCTTCAGTTCTTTACGCTTCCGAGTGTAAAAAAGTTGGAAAGTGTTTCATATTCAATGCTTTAAGCCTGATTGATCTTTCTTGTTTTTATATGCAATCGAATGTTCAAAACCCCCTAAATTTCCGAGTGAAATTTTGAAAAAAATCATCAAAAAATCAAAACCGCTAATAAAGTTACGCAAATAGACATTTCTTATGTAATTTTTCATTAGAAAACGAGTGACATAAATTTTAGAACGCTAGCATGAACCGTTCTTCAGATATTGCATATTTTTTGAAAAAATTATCAAAAATCACATAAAATTTAAAAAAATGCCCCATTGAGAAATATGTTCACTTTTCATTTGTAATATCATGCGATAAATTGGGTGACATCATTCTCGTGGATCTAGCTCGTTCCATTCATGAAAAAAGATACTTTGAGTAATACTTTTGTATTTGAATGCCAATAGTCATTTATCTGCTGTAGGAACAACTTATTTCTCCGTCCATAACGCTTGGCGAGCTTTTGGCGACGAATTTGGTGGAATGTCGTCAACTTGGCGACTTTTTTAAATGTTGCTAAATTAACGAAAAACTTGCCAAATGGATAAAAATGAAGCTAAATCAATGAAAATTACAACTAATTAGCGAATATTCAATATCTTGTAAAAAATATAAATATCTACTATAAGAATAATCTTTTTTTTTTTTTACTGTAATAGGAAATATTGTATAAGGAAAGTCATGTGCTGTCCACATCAGATTTTTTATTTTGTGTCATTAAAGATGAATATAAACAATTATTAGTTTGCGTGATTGTATATTGAGTCAAAAATTATTATATATGATCGCTTTCATTGCAGAGAGGCAACTCATTCAAATGAACTCGAATAATGCAGATCAAAAACCTTTTAGTTCCATATTCCATAATAAACAAATTCCACACAGTTCCCTCATAAATAATGAGATAAAAAAGATTCATATATTGTATCGAAAGTGGCAAAATAGTGCAGAATGTAAATAGCATGTAAATTGTTGGAATAAGCAAGTCCTTTTCATGGGTTTATAGTTAGAAACGTGTATATGAAATATTTTTCTTGGTAGAAACGTGTATATGAAATATTTTTCTTGGTAGAAACGTGTATATGAAATATTTTAATAAAATAAAATTTATTTTGTAAAGTTCATTACACCATTGAAAAATATTTCTATTATCGCCACAATTTTGCCGAAATTATAAAGAAAATACATTAGGAGATTGCCTAAATTATGACAGTGAATGTTGGGGGAAGAAATCGAAATTTGAAATAAAGTGACATTGATCATAAAATCAATTTTTTCTTTTTTAAACTAAACATATGTGTTTGTGTATAGGGCAAAGATGTTTGATGAGAAACCATTGAGAAGCCATTTTATCATTTCTTCAAACGGAGATTCGTATACATAACATGTTCAAGAAAATCAAATAATTTAAATATTTTTCTTAAATCTATCAAATCTCTCACAATTTTCCGTGCTTCAGCTCTTTATAATTCCGAGTATAAAAAATCTGATGTGGGCAGCACATGACTTTCCCTACAGACTTATATCCACGTTCTATTTATTTCAATTAAATGTAATCCACTTTTAATTCAATTTTCGTTCTCATTTGATAACTGGACTTATTTTCAAAGGTGGGGTGGAAAAATACGAAAAAAACTAATATATCTCGAAAACGGCTAGTCCTAGTGTAATGGGGTTGGTCTTATTCTTTTCTTCGTTAAAAATTACGCATTAAACAAGCATTTAATGGATATATTTGAGCATACGTAGCTTTTTAGTTTAGATTTTGGCAATTTTTGCGGGCCATTCTACAAAAAAAGGCAGGTTATTTTTTTCTGAATCGTACCAAAATCTAATCAGCACCAGGGTGACCTATACGTGACTCATCTACCGAATTTTGTGAAATTCGGTCCATTAGTTCTTCAGCTAGAGTGGATACAAGCTTTTGCGGGCCATTTCGCAAAAAAAGGCGGGTTCTTTTATTCCGAATCGTACCCAAAACTAATCAGCACCAGCCCCGACCACAAGTGACTTACCTACAAAATTTTGTGAAATTCGGTCCATTAGTTTTTTAGTTAGAGTGGATACAAAATCTGCACAGACAGACAGACAGACAGACACACAGACAGACAGACACACAGACACACACACAGACGTCACGCTAAAAATGGTTTTTTTGTATTCTAGAGGTCTTGAAACGTGTAGATCCGTCGAAAACTCGAGTTGTGATTTTCGGTATGATTCCAATACTTTCCCTATACATTACCATGTATTGCAGGGAAAGTAAAAATCTGATGTGGGCAGCACATGACTTTCCCTGCAGACTTATATTCACGTTCTATTTATTTCAATTAAATTTAATTCATTTTTAATTCAATTTTCGTTCTCATTTGAAAACTGCACTTATTTTCAAAAATGGTGTTGGAAAAATACGAAAAACTAAAATATCTCGAGAACGGTTAGTCCTAGTGTAATGGGGTTGGTCTTATTCTTTTCTTCGCTAAAAATTACGTATTAAACAAGCATTTAATGGCTATATTTGAGCATACGTAGTTCTTAAGTTTAGATTTTGATGATTTTTGCGGGCCATTTTGCAAAAAAAGGCAGGTTATTTTTTTTCGAATTATACCAAAATCTAATCAGCACCAGGGTGGCCTACAAGCGACTTATCTACTAAATTTTGTTAAATTCGGTCCAATAGTTTTTCAGTTAGAGTGGATACAAGCTTTTGCGGGCCATTTCGCAAAAAAAGGCGGGTTCTTTTAACCGGAGTCATACCCAAAACTAATCAGTACCAGATTCGTGCACAAGTGACTTACCTACCAAATTTTATGAAATTCGGTCAATTAGTTTTTTAGTTAGAGTGGATACAAAATCTGCACAGACAGACAGACAGACAGACACACAGACAGACAGACACACACACAGACGTCACGCTAAAAATAGTTTTTTCGTATTCTAGAGGTCTCGAAACGTGTAGATCCGTGGAAAACTCGAGTTGCGATTTTCGACATGATTCCAATACTTTCCCTATACATTACCATGTATTGCAGGGAAAGTAAAAATAAATACTTGTTTTGGGTCTTACACGTTTCTTTAAATTTCGATTTAATTCAATTTTTTATGCAAAATTTTATACTTTATGGGCGAAGATTTGAAACTATTGTTGTCAAGAACGTTGCAACTTACAAATTAATTGTTATATTTCGCAGCGATTATATATTTCTTTGTTGTAAATATCTCTATACCGAGAGTGTAACACGATACATTTTGTCACTGTATTACGAACAAACGGCAAAACATACAGTTATGAAATTTTGCAGTTTGTTCGTAATACAATAAGTAATCGTTCATAAAAGCTGGCGGCATGACATAGATTGCGATGCAGGTTCAGCGAGTGCCAGGAAGTAGGAGATGAAGCCTCCCAACTTGCGAAACAAGTTTCGGGGTTGGCGAGCTGGTAGCTGAAGTGTGATGAAATTGTCCGCAAAACGAGTTAAGATGAGCGTCAGCTAGTAAGGGGGCGAAGTATCAACGGGTGCATCACGCCTGCGGCGAGATCCTATTAATGACCGACAGGAATGGGGGGGGGGGATATTGGAGTTTTACGAGCTTCAGCGAGCACAGGACACGTAGGCGGTCGTGTGCGCCAGTCGACGTGAAAGAGCTCGCAAAGCGTGCTCCAGGGCTGGAGAGTATCACTTAACGAGAGGCTGTCCCCAACAGGCGTATTATGCCTGCATAGCAGGTGGCACTAAAGTGCTCGCGAAGCGAGCTCAATGAGCGTCAGTGACTAGGAGAAGAAGACTACGGACTCGCGAAGCGATTCGAGAGTGCTGGCAAGCATAGCGGATAGGTGGTCGTGTCAGCCGGCCGGGTTGAAATAGCTTGCGAAGCGAGTTTTAGGGCTGATGACTGTCAGTTAATAAGGGACGGTCCTCAACGGGTGTATTTTGCCTGCGTAGCAGTTGGCACTAAAATGTTCGCGAAGAGAGCGTTAGCGAGTTGCGTGGGATAGCGAGTGTTGCGATACAGGGAGGAACCCAACGGGCATATTACACCTGTGTAGCAGGTGGCACCAAAGTGCTCGGGAAGCGAGCTCAGCGAACGAGAGGTGGAGCCTAAGGGGCATATTACGCCTGGTACTAATATAACCATATACTGGTGGTACTAAAGTGCTCGCGAAGCGAATGTTAGCGAGTCGGATATGAAGCCTATACTGGCTCGCGAAGCGAGTCACGGGTGCTAGCGAGGGTAGCGAACAAGGAATGAATGCGCCAGTGAGCACAGAGGACATGTATGAGATCGTGTGTACCGATCGGATTGAAATAGCTCGCGAAGCGAGTTCCAGGACTGGTGAATGTCAGTTAATAAGTGACGGTACCCAACGGGCATATTACGCCTGCGTAGCAGGTGGCACTAAAATGCTTGAGAAGCGAGTCGGAACTTCCCACTTACGAAGCGAATTAAGGGGCTAGCAAGCATAGTGAGCAGGGCCGGAGTCCAACAGGCATATTAAGCCAGTTTGCGTAGCAGGTGGCA
Source organism: Amaurobius ferox (assembly GCA_951213105.1). Classification (NCBI taxonomy): domain Eukaryota; kingdom Metazoa; phylum Arthropoda; class Arachnida; order Araneae; family Amaurobiidae; genus Amaurobius; species Amaurobius ferox. Next base: position 107,094,209 of record OX578139.1, read on the forward strand.
CTAAAATGCTCGCGAAGCGAGCGTCATCGAGTTGGAGGTGAAGCCTCCCGACTCGCAAAACGAGTTACGGAGGTTGGCGAGTGTAGCGAGCAGGGAGCGGAGCTCCTTAGTTTAATAAACAATGGGTATTTTGTGTTAAATTGTTTTCGAATTTATCACAACAATCAGTTTGATTGGTCAAATAATTTAATACGTATAATTGTTGTAATAATAATAAAATGCTTTTCTTTTTTAATAAAATATTTGAGAAATAAAACATTTATATATTGTTCTGGACGTCGCAAATATAACAGTTCGCTCTGAGCCCCTATGTTTACGCCACTGCCAAAAGAATAAAATGTGGAGTATTTTGGGGGTTTTCGCCTTTTTGTGCCTGATCTTGATAAAGAGAGAAAAAATTGCTGAAGTGTTCACTTTCCCTCAATTTTCTCATACATTTATACTCCACGGTGTTTAGTATTGTATCTCAATCATTAACATAATGAAAACAAAAATTATACATTGTTTTTCAAAAAATGAAAACGAAAAATATGGATCGTATAATATATAGGAAAAGTATTGTGACGGGGTCAAAAATTCGAATTCGAGTTTTTAACGAAAGAGCACATTTCAAGCATTCCTAAACTTAAATCGAACGTTTTTGAGGCGATGCCTGTGTGTGTGTGTGTGCCCGTGAGTCTGTGGATGAAGTATTTCACGAACGAATGGAGTGTTCAACCACAATTTGGTACGATTATTACGATACGTGAATATTGGAACAATTTTGATTTTAAACGTGGTCGAATGTTCGGAAGATCTCCAAACTTTCGAATTAAATTTTGAAAACAACATTAAAAAATCAAGACATTCAATAGTGTTAAATAAATAATCATAACATTTTTTTTCTAAAATGAATGACACAAACTTTAGAACGCTAGCTTGAACCGTTCCCGAGATATTGTACGTTTTCCAAATAAATGTATCAAAAAATACTTAGAAATGAACAGTTGTAAGAATCATCAAATGTGTAACAATTGGTAAAGAATGTAGCAACATTGGCGACTGATAGCCAACTTTAATGTGAGGCCAAATTAACTAAAATGTTACAAAATTAACAAAAATTAAGCTAAAATTATGTAAATGACGCCAAATTGATGAAATTATAATTAACATATTTTAATATAATGCAGTATATTGCTCAGCAAATGTTAGCAATATTTCCAATTGTTAAGTTAGATTTGCGCGAAATAAGTTAATTCAAAACTCCAAAATAATTTTACATGTTGTCATCCAGAAAAGAGTGAAATGTCAGTGTACTTTTCTGCTAAACATTGTGCCGTGGATCTTGTCATCATTATTTCGCATTGAAAAAGTAAAGTACTCACATTATGTAGGGAAAGTCATGTGCTGACCACATCATACTTTTTATACAATAGTAGGAGGAAGCAAAGCTTCTGAAGTTCGAAGTCTAATGGACGTTACCATATATTTTTATTTTATACTAGCCATTTCAGCAGCTCCTTGAGCGTTCTCACTGGCTATTGGTCACTAAATGTAATACCTACACACTAAAAGTTCTGAATACACATTTTCAAGAGGCAAAGTTGGGTAATTTTTTTTTTTAATTCCTTTGCATCGTCACTTGTAATTCGGATTTTCGAAATGTTAATTATTTTGTTCACTCACACGGATCGAATGAGTTCAAACGGATCGAATGAGTTCACAAGGATCGAATGAGCTCACATGGAGGACGCTCACACTTATCGAATGAGACTAAAACCAAAATTCTACTTGGAGTGGAAGTGTTGGATACTTAAGCAAAGTTGTTTTGAGGGTTTTTTTCTATTATTGTCTTGTCAAACAATTGTAATCATTGTAATCAAGATGCTTATTTACAACTAGCCGCCTTTGGCGACCAGCCTGTTCGCTACCCTTGAAAATTCTGACCGTGGCAAATTGTAACCGTGGCACACTCGCTGGCGCGACCTTACCAGAAGGTGTAAGGTAACTGTTTGGACGGCCAGGAAGTGCCACCCAATTTAGACCGGAACTCAGTGGGGGAGACATCCACAGGGACCGTACCCTCCTTCCCCTACCACCAACCTTTCGGAAGGACTTACGATCCCGCATGCTTAACGTGATCGTACTCCGCGTGAACGCGGCTGCAGTTTTGGCAGTGTTACAATGTTTCTCTACAGTTACTATGGCAACGGCCTAATTCCCACTCATCGCATGTGTTCAATGGAGTACAATACCATTATACTAAAATGTTCTTTGTATTTTAATTGAGAACTTTGCATCAGTCAAGTCTATAAGGTTGCGTTAGCAAATCATGTAAAAAGTTGCTTAAATATCAGTGGCGGCTCGTGAGCGACATGTAGAGGGGGGCGCTCATCTATGTATTTATGCCTATATATATGTTAGTAATATATATATATACATATATATATATATATTATATATATTATATATATATGTATATATAAAGCATATGTATAAACATATACGTATTGTGGGCATAGCAACGGGAGTATTAAAAATATAAACGACGGATGTATTAAGTAAAATAACGTACCTCCCACCTGCTCGCCCGTTCATAAAAAGTCTGGACACATGGAACGTATCTTTCCTAGTGAAAAACATTACATAGTCCTAATTTAAGTAAAATTGTAGGGGCTAGTTAAACTAAAAGTTATGCCCAGGGAGTTGACTAAAAAATATGCATATTCTGGCGATACGTACTGATGGTTCAGACACTATAGCCACCCGTAAAATCAAAATCGGTGTATTAGGAGGCGAGATAGAAAATTTGGGGGGGGGGGGGGGGGGGTAACCAAAGTAAGAGTTACGCTCGGAGATTTGCCATATTAAAGTTGCATATCCAGGTGACATGTACAAATGGTAGAGAAACTCACTACAGCGACAAGCCGAACCAAAATCGCTCAATTAGAAGCAGATATGTAAAATTCTGGGGACTAGTTAAACTAAAAGTTATACCCAGGGGTTGACACAAAAATATGTGTATCCAATTGAAATGTACAAATGTTGCTCAGACTATATAGTCACCAGCAGAATCAAAATCGCTCAATTAGAAATTGAAATGTAAAATTATGGGGACTAGTTAAACTAAAAGTTAAGCCCAGGGGTTGACGCAAAAAACGTATGTATATTATATCCATCAAATATGTATATCAAGTTAATATGTACATGTGGGTCAGAGACTATAGCCACCATCTGAATCAAAATCGCTTTATTAGGGTCGAGATGGATAAGTGTGTGTGTGTGTGTGTGGGGGGGGGGGGGGTGCTATTTGAAGTAAAAGTTACGCTCAAAGATCTATCACTATAAAGATGCAGATCCAGGTGACATGTGCTAATGGTGCAGACACTATAGCCATCAGTAAAATCAAAATCGCTCAATTAAGAGGTGAGGTGGGAAATTGGAGGGGGGGGGGGCGTAACTGAAGTAAAAGTTAATCTCAGGGATTTCTCACAAAGATGCATATCCAGGTGACATGTACAAATGGTGCAGAGGCTATAGCCACTAGCAGAACCAAAATCTCTCAGTTAGGAAACGAGATGTAAAACTGAGGGAGCTAAGCTAAAAGTTATGTCCAGGGGCTTGGCACAAAATATATATTTAGGTGACACCTACAGATGGTGCAGAGACTATAACCATGATTAGAATCAAACTCGCTGAATTAGAAGGCGAGATAAGAAATTTGGAGGCTACTTCAATTTAAATATAAGCCTAGGGCCAATATTATAAGTCTAGAGCCAATTTGGGGGCTACCAATATAGTCGCCAGCGGTCGGGCCAAAATTTCCAGAAAAACGAAGTCAGATAAAAGGATCATGTTGAAAATTTAATTTTTAAGTTTTTTAACAAATACTTAGAATTTCTTTAATTTTTAGGCATTTTTTAATGTTAAATAGCTGAAAAAGTAAGACAGCTGGGTAAGTCAACTCAAACTAAATGTCCGAAACAACACATTTATGAAAGTGTCACTAAAAATAGCCTATATGTCCCAGTGTGCCAAAAATTGGAAACTCGTGACGTTTAAAGAATTATTTTGAAGTCAAACATTGAAATTCGTCACCAGCAGATCAACCAGAGCATAGAAATAAATCCCTTCCGGAAGAACAGAACAACAGACAAACTACATCAGAAATGACGAAATGCGAAACAACTTCAATAATTAAGACAGCTGGGTGGGACAAACGATCCCTCAAACTGAGTGTCCTAAACAAGACACTTTATTCACGATGGCCAGAAACCCCTAAAATATCATACACCCCCCCCCCTTCCCATCACCACACACGTACACTTAATTCTCTCATTTGTTCAAATGTTTATTTAAACTTCCAAATTTATAACAAAGACGAGAATGAGAACAAACACATTCTTAAATGTAGAAAATTGAAGCCAAATTAGCGAAACTGAGCCAATTTGAGAAGTCTCTCTTCATGTTTTTCTACTCTTCTGTTTCTTTTTGGCCGGGGCGAGTTCATTCCCGCGACACAATCTACTAGTAAATCTGCAATGTCTGGTTTTTTTTCACGCCAAATTTCTAATATTGCTCCTATAGCAGGGGTCGACAACCTGCGGCTCGCGAGCCGCATGCGGCTCTTTTGATGTAAAGTTGCGGCTCTCCAGTAACATACGAAAAAATTAATAATTTATTATCAAAACCCTTAAAAAATAAGAAAATATATTTTTAAGTACCTAATTTCTCAATAGCTTCTATTTTCATAATCGTTAATTACAAATCGCCACGCTTAACATGACCGTAATGAGATAAATTTGAACTATTGTTTTGTTCTTAGAGATGAGACTTTGTGACCATGTTTATCTTTCAGCCAATTGCATTCTATTTCCGTCTCACCCGAACAGCCACCATCTAGACTCTAGACGTGTTGTCAGTCAGTCATCCTCGGATAGCGCGGTCGACGTTACGTTGCATGTGTGTTAATTTAATCACTTGCTGTTTTTGCGTGTCTATTCGCTTGTTGTTTCAAGAAGAATACGATTTAGAAGCGAATTATCGTCTCAAAGGTATGTACCGTATAATATAATAAAATCAGTAACAGAATTGGATTACATATCTGAGGATCGTGTTAACGAAGTAATAATGGTAAATAAATTGTTTGCCGTTTTAGATAGCTAAGTAAAAATTCAAAAAATAATTTTTTCAGCTCCGCCGCCAGCATGGCATCTGGTAAAAAAAAGAGAAGAACTGCAGAAGAAAACCGAGAATTCAATCAGGATTGGACGGAGTCGTTTGCATTCATATGCAACACAGATGGCCTTCCGACTTGTCTCATTTGCCACGAAAAACTCGCACACAATAAAAAGTCAAATTTGGAGAGACACTTCACTACAAAACATACCCAGTTTTCTGGTAAATATCCAACCGGTGACGCACGAAAAAAAGCTATTGAAGAGCTCCAAAAAACAACAGTCAAGTTCCATGCTAAGTAACTGGGCGCAATCTTCCAATAAAGTAAATCTGGCAAGCTTTGCAATATCATTAGAAATTGCAAAAAGAGGAAAAACATTCACAGATGGTGAGTACGTCAAGTATTGTTTTATACGTGCATCTGAAGAACTGCTTCGTGATTTTAAAAACAAAGCAGAAATCATGAATAAAATCAAAGATTTGCCATTATCTGCTAAAACAGTACAAGATAGATCTGCTAAAATGTCTTCAAATGTAACACATATGCAAATGGAAGACATTCAACTGACTTCTGCCTTATCACTTGCTATAGATGAGTCTTGCGACATAAAAGACACGGCACAAGTTGCCATTTTCGTCAGGTATATGTCGTCCCATGGTCCAAAAGAAGAACTGCTAGGATTGCTACCGCTCTCAGGGCAAACTCGTGGAGAAGATATAGCAAATGCTGAGCAAAAATGCCTGGAAGACAATGGAATCGATATAAATAAAATCGTTTCTATAGCAACTTATGGAGCCAGAAGTATGACAGAAATACATAGAGGGGTAACATCAATTCTTGAGAAAATAAACGACGAAATTCTAACGTTTTACTGCATAATTCATCAGGAAGCGCTTTGCGCCCAAACATTTCCGGCCGAAACAGTTGAGGTCATGAACTTGGTAATTAAGATTATTAACAGCATCTTGGCAAAAGCACTCTACCATCGCCAGTTTAAAGATTTCCTTAAAGAAATAGATAGCCAGTTTTCTGACCTACTTCTGCACAATAAAGTGCGATGGCTTTCCAGAGGTAACGTATTGCAACGTTTGCTTTGTGCTTGAGTGAAATAAAAACATTCCTCAATGAAAAAAGAATTGACCATTCCCGAAGAAGACAAATGGCTGCAAAAATTCAACTTCATGGTAGATATCACAATGAAACTAAATGAACAAAATCTAAAACTGCAAGGAAAGGGTAACACAGCCTACGCCTTGCTTGAAGAAGTAGTTTGTTTCGAAAAAAATTACTTCTCTTTGTTGAAAACATGGAGAGCGGTAAATTACTTCATTTCAAAAATCTGAAGCAATATCGCGATGAGACCAAAGCAACTATTGACACGAATTACTTCAGGATAGCTTTAAAAAACATGAAGGATGGATTCGCTGAGAGATTTGAGCAATTCAAAACAAACAAAAGTACTCTCGCGTTCATAGTATATCCTCTCAACACAAATACAAATGAGATCAACATTGAGCCATTTGGAATTGATGCTGGATCGCTCCAAATGCAATTGCTAGATTTGAAAAGCAAAGACTTGTGGAGTGGCAAGTTCACAGAACTCAAGAGCAAGTTGGAAGCGTTGGAGGTCCAGAAATGCATGCACATCGCGCAGCACAAGTGGAAATAAATTCTAAAAGAAATTCCGCGAGTTGAGGCCCTCATATTCGGCGCATGGAATAGTCTTCCAGAATGCTACAGTGAGGTGAAGAAGTTGGCATATGGAGTGCTGACGATCTTCGGGGTCGACATATTCGTGCGAGCAAGCGTTCTCTTGCATGAATATAATAAAAAGTAAAGTTAGAAGTCAACTAACAAATAAAAATCTAGAGTCGTGCTTGAAACGTAAAACAACAAGTTATAAGCCAGATTTAATCAAACTTTCAAAAGGCATGCAAAGCCAATGCTCCTATTGATGTAACTATCTATATTTGTGTTTTTATATGAATAAATTCCGTATTTAAAGCCGTTTATTTTAAATCAAAAATCAAATATATATAAGCAAATACTATAATATTGAAACGAAAATTTTAGTGGCTCTTTAAAAACTGGGAATTTTTGTAAATTGTAACTTTTGGCTCTTCGGTTTCAATAGGTTGCCGACCCCTGTCCTATACCATTCGTTCACTCAGGAAATGTCGATAGTAGGGACGCGGCTTTAAAAATATCCCTATATTTTCCCCTATGTGTTGAAAATTCTGTGCAATACAGCTTTCGTGAGTCGACGTTCTCCGAAGAAAGGTGAAGTGCTGCCATCTAGTGGCATTTTCATAACTTATTTTTAATAATTCTCCTTTAATTGAACCAAAAATTCAGATTTTTTCAATGGAAATTGTAATAAATCTGTATAACTAAAAAAATAATTTGGGGTGTTTACTCAATGAAGTCGCGCGTACGCGCGGCGCCCCCAATGGCCGCCACTGTTAAATATCTTTAAAAATGTATCGTTTCAATGACATAGAAGAAAGAGTTAAAGAAGGAGTTATCAAAGCTACTCCCATTGCAGATACCGGCATCGGTGGAGCAGTTTCGCACTCTTCAGCACGAAATTACCGATAATTGTAACGTGAATACGTTTTTTGCAGTATGCTGCAGTTTTGGGAACCTCTGTTACTATGGCATACCGACGACGTTAGTGCACACTACCCAGCTTTAGGAGTGTATTCTTTAGGTTGGTACTGTAAGTACGAACGCAGCCAAGCAAGCCTGAGCTCAAAATTGTTCAAATTTAATATCGGCTGAGTGGTATGACTGACTTCATTGGTCTCCCTCCACAAATACCCTCAAGATTGTACAGTACATAACCTGCTCCCGGATGTTTATATTTGCGGATTAATCCTTGTTCTTTCATAGAGGATAATATGGAACTATTTTTCCTTTATTACTCATGCAGAGCAGTTACAAGGTCGGCAAGAGAAAAACAGAAATAAATATACACATAGACAATGTTCATAAACATGCAACGACAATATACACAGGCATACACAGACATGCAAAGACAAAAATTGCAGGTTGTAGGAAGAAGTGGTCATATCCTACAATGATGGAAAATAACACTTTAAAAGTAATTGACGTACAAGAGAATGATTTAAAAATAAGAGGATTTAAAATGAAAATAGTAAAACAAAACAACATTGATCAGTAAACATTGAATGCATGAACACCTAACTCATAAACAGATCAAGTTGCGAGTATACTCATCTAAAATTTCTGGAAATTTTAAATTACTTAACAGAAATAAAAATGTTCGTATAACGTGCGTCAATCTTTCCAATTGCAGGCTTTCATTTTCCGTTTCTACATTTCATTTTTAATAGTTTTAAGTGCTATGCATTCTTTCTTGGGAGTTATCAGATCTATACAAAAAAGAATCTACACGCAGGGACGTAAGTACCGGGGGGGTGTGGGGGGGGTGTCACACACCCCCTGACTCAAAAAAGTCGGAAAATTTGGCAATCACTCGGAAAAAAAATCGGAATAAGAGTGTGTTTTGTTCTCCATAAATTTCATTTTAAAAATTTATTTTTTACTTTAATTTTCTAAATGTTCACTACAAAATCACCGATTCTCTTTCGTGAAGCAAAATCCTTGAAGTCCATGTTGAAGCAAAGCCATCTGATGAACGTGGGGCAATGGTTTCTTTGCGATGTCATAAATCTCATTTAAATACGTATCAGCCACCTGGATAAGGGGTATGTCAACGAGGGTGGTCCAGGAAGTCCCCAAACTTTGTCGGCATTTTTCTTGAGGAAAATTCGGAGAAGCAGATCTTGCAACCGGAGGGTGCAGATCATTTGTAGTACACATATGTGGGGACCTTCGAGAAGCAATCACGTGATTCTAGCTCTTTGGTGGGGACAAAACCATGAAAGAGCAATTAGGTTCTGGTACGAGTTCTTCAGACAAAACCTATTTTCTTCGCTATGCTGTCGGTAAAACAGCAGGAGAAAAATACCGAAACACATTGTCCAAGGATTTGGAAAGTAAACCCAGTATGTATTCCCTTAAAACTGTCTATAATTGGGCAAGTAATTTATGACTCTTGTAATGCCAGAAATGTAAAGTAATAAATATTTGGAAGGATTAAAAAATAATGGAACCAGGAATGCGGGCGGATTATCCCCACGCTAAGCAGATGGGCGATAATATACAGGTGGCCCCATATCTTACATACCACGCCCATGTTTACATACCACGTTAAGCCGTTTGGCGGCAACCGAGACGGCGACGCCATGTCTACGGATTAGCCCTCAGCTCTAGTTTTTAGCACGTGGACCGCCGACCGAAAAAGGGATATAAGTGAGAGTTGCTCGAAGTGGGGGTCAGAATTGGTCAAGGCAGGCTGTTGGAGTTAGACTAGTCAAGAAGAAGCGACGGTAGCAGAGTTAAGAGTTGTGTGTGCGTCTCTGATATAGGAATTCGAAGGAGAGCTCATGTTCATCTGGTATTGCAAGTGTAAAGTGTGACAAAGCATCGGTGTTACCCAAGTTATATGAAAGAAGATCAGGTACCGTACAATTAAACTATATGAGGATAACCTCTTTGTCTAAATTTGTGTTTTTTAAGGAAAAGCTAATTAATGCATCCCACCACGTGCTCCAACCAAATATCAATTCATCTGGCATTACACCCCCCGAACTACCATTGAGATGTATTCCACTATGTGTGATATTTATTTAATTTGTAAAACTAAAGAGTGTAAATTGAGTATGTGATAAATAAATGGTTGTTCCTTTACTATTAACCTTAATTTTTAGTTTTTGTTAACTTAGTATCCCGTTAAGCACAGAAATAGGTGGGTTTTGCGGCCACCAACGCAATGTACACAGCAGTAAGTTAGAACAGATTACATGTATAATTAATATACTAATAAATAATTAATTTAATGTAAAATGCATTTTTGACAATATTAATTTTAATCAACAAAATAAATAACGGCACATTTGGTGCTCGTGACTTTAGCAGTAACGGGAATAAAATAAGGATTTATGAAATTAATAAAAATAAAAGGAATAATAATAATAAAAAATAAATATTGATAAGGTTGGACAACTGGTGGCGACATAGATGATTGTGAAAATATTGTGCACAATTCTCATTTCTCCTTATGTTATATGTATGATTATGTAAAGTTTTATCAATGAAATGGAAAAAATGGTTCTTCTAAATGAGATCGAAGGTATAATTAGAAAAATGGGATATAGGAATGGGACCAGTTAAAAAAGTGGTGAAAAGTTCAATTATAACAAGGAGTTCAAGTTTGAAAGAAGATTCAAAAATATCAAATAAAAATTATAGTAAATTGGATAGAAATAATAAAAATATGGATATTCCAGTAATGCAGATCCTGCCATTATTTAGTGGGAGTAAGGAGGAAGATATAAATTTCTTTATAAAACAATTTGATGAATTAGCGGAGTTAGCAAGTTGGAAGGAAGAGCATAAAGTGGCTATCATTAAAACCAGATTAAAAGATAAGGCTATGCAGTTTTTAATTCAAAACCCTGAATTACAAAACGAAAAGGAGTTTGATAAAATAAAAATATAACTAATAAAAAAATTTTCAAACAGAATAACGATAACGCAAGAACAGGACGCTTTCAATAAAATAAAACAAACGCCTGATATGTCAGTGGACGAGCTTGTGCTAAAAATAAAAAACGCAGCTCGTAAATTTTTGAACCTTAAGGATACAACAGATGGAGAGGTAGAGAAAATAACCAATAAAATAATGTTGGGAAAATTCATTAGCGCATTACGCCCTGATTTGGCAATTGAAGTGAAGAAAAAAGATCCGCAGCGGTTTGAAGATGACATAAAAGATGCCGAACTGTTTGAAATAATTCTTAATGATAGGACTCCAGAAGAATCACATAACGAACTGAAAGAAATGTTACTTACAACACAGGTTCAAGATTTGACTTTAGAAATTAATAAATTAAAATTGCAAAATATACCAAATCAATCCATGGAACGAGCTGTTTTTTGCATAGGGTGCGGGAAAAATGGACATTATTTCTCAGATTGCTGGTACAATGAGTGTAATACTGCATTTGCAAGGAATCCCAAACGAATGAATTATCAGCAATATGGGTTGGAGCAAACAAATTATATCAGAGGAAACAGAAACGAAAATCTCAGAAATTTTGAACGAGGAGGATATAATAGAAATAATAGGGAATATCAAGGAAATAATAATGATCAAAGAAATTATTACGATCAATTAGAAACCAACGTAGAAAATAGAGAGAGGCAAAGTATAAGAGGAAATTTTAGGGGGCGCAACGGAAGAAATATAAGATCAAACACATATGAGAGAAACAATAATAATAGTAATTTAAACTAAGAGCTGGAATTTGGGACCAAGGAACGAATCGTACAAATTCCAGAGAAATAAATAAATTCGGTTCACAAACATATAGAAATAACAAAAATGGAGTTGACTGGCAAAACTATACAAATTTGGAGAGAGGACAATATTATGAAAATAATGATAAAGCAAAATATGATACCAAAAGTATCCTTTCAAGCGAATGTGAGAACGTATCTAGCCCACAATTACCGATGGTAGAAATAGATTGCAAAGGAATAAAAATAATAAGTGTAATTGATAGTGGGGCTCAAGTTAGTATTATAGATTTGGAAACATTTCAAAAACTAAAACAGAATAGAAATGTAAAAATAAAATACATAACCAGAAGAGTAATACTTCAGACGTTTACTAAAGAAAATATAGAATTTTTAAATTGCATTCAATTTTCATTTAGAATTGGGGAAAAGGCATGCAAAAATTATTTTTTCGTGACAAAACAGAACTTTCAGGGGCAATATAAAATGCTTTTAGGCTACGACTTTTTATCCTCACATAAAGCAATTTTAAATACAAAAGATAACGAAGTACAATTTGGGAATACTGCGATTAAATTGTATAAAAGTGAAAATACAAACCCAATACAGAATTCAAAACAAAAACCACAAAGCCAGGGAATTCGCGATGAAAATAGATATAATAGTAATTATGAAAATTATAATACTGATGACGACGAATATGAGGAAATAAATAGTTGTTATAATGAATCCAATAATGAGAATGAAGATAGAATAAGCGATGATAATGATGACGACGAATATGAGGAAATAAATAATTGTTGTAATGAATTCAATAATGAGAATGAAGGTAGAATAAGCGAGGATAATGAAAGCGATAACGATAGAAAAAACGCTAATATGCAAAATTGTAGCACTCGCGATAATGTGAATGATGAAAAATGGTTACCAAGTTCTAATGAAAGTAATAAGAATAAGAATGTTAAAAAGAAAGAGGAAAAGCAGATTTTCGCTAAATTGAAAAGAAAAATAACATTAAAGCCAGGGGAGTCAGAAATAGTCCAATTGATTTTGTCACAGGAATTAAATGAGGGACAGGATGTTTTATTTTCTCCAATAAAAATGGCAAGAACATTAATCACGGATGAAGCGATCCAAAGTATAGAAAAGAAAAATAAGATTAGAATGTTGTTATACAATGAAAAAAATTGCCAAATTACACTTAATAAAAATATGAACGTGGGTATAATAACAGAACAAATCGAAATTGTTGATACAAAAAATAAAAGCAGTAAACCCACGTTGGAAATTAATAATATTCAAAATTTAAATAAAACAGATTATCAACAAATTCGGGAATTAAGAAAGAAAGAAATATCTCCAGACGATTTTCAAGTACAGCACTTAAATAAGGAAGATAGAAATAAAGTTATTGCATTAATGATGACCAATACAGAGGTTTTTTCAAAGTCATATGCTACCCTAGGTAAAACATCAGCAATAGTACCGAAAATCGAACTTATGCACAATTATCCTATTCAGAGTCGACCATACCCAATTCCGAGAGCAGTACGAGAAATTGCGCAAAAAGAAATTAGGGAATTATTGGAAAATGACATTATTGAAAGTTCACAAAGCACGTACGCTAGTCCCATTATTCTTGTAAAGAAACCAAGTAAACCAAATGAAGAACCTAAATATAGACTTGCTATTGATTATAGGGCCATAAACGCGTATTTACCACTTTTGCCAATAAACTTACCAAAGGTGAAGGATATATTACAAAATATCGCTGGTAGTAAAATTTATACAGTTATGGATTTGAAGGCGGCGTTTTTTCAGATCGAACTAAGAAAACAAGATAGAAAGGCCTTAACGTTCACAACTTTTATGGGAAATTTTAATCCTAAAAGAATTCCGTTTGGTCTTAAAAACTCAGGAGCATATTTTCAACTTTTAATGAACAAAGTGTTAGGAGATCTATCAGAGTTAAAAATATACTTTTACTTAGATGACTTAGTCATATGCGCACAAAATAACGACGAAATGTTAGAGAAAATCAAAATTGTTTTCCAAAGATTGAAAGAAAATAATTTAACACTCGACCCGGCGAAGTTACAGATATGCAAATCGCAAATTGAATTTTTAGGATATAAAGTAAATGCGAATGGCATAAGCCCATCAATAAAAAACTGTGCAAAAGTGCAAAATTTCAAACAACCCCAAACGGTTAAACAAGTAAAAAGCTTTCTTGGGACAACAAACTATTTTAGAGGTCTGATAAAAAATTATGCACAAATTGCAGAACCGTTGGTAAATTTGACAAAAAAGAATGTTAGGTTCGAGTGGAATAATGAATGTAGAAAAGCTTTTGAAAAATTAAAAAATGCAATTTTTAAAGAACCAGTTGTAAGACAGCCTGATGAAGTAAACCCGTTTGTCTTAACTACGGATGGCTCAGGTAAGGGAATTAGTAGTATTTTGATGCAAAGGGTAAATGGAGTCGATCATGTTATCGAATTTTATTCAAGACCTGTGAACCCGGCAGAGAAGCGTTATCCTGCAATAAAGCTAGAATTGCTAGCTATACACGCATCCTTACAACACTTCAGAGAATATCTGTTCGGAAGGAGTTTCACCTTGCTGAGTGACGCAAAATCCCTTATGTACCACATAAAATTAGATAAAATGCCAAATATCATATCGAGGTGGCTAATTGACATAAGTCAGTATGATTTTAAATTCAAATATCAAAAAGGTGAAAATAACGCAAGTGATTATTGCTCGAGATATGTATTTGACAATGATAACCAAATCAAATATGTAAATACTTTAATTAAAAATGATGAGATAAATGTGGAGAAAATATTAGAGCAACAAATGGTAGATGAAAAATTAAGTAAAATTAGAGAGGAATTACAAAAAGGAAGAAACCGATATCACAATAACAAGGTATACTATATTGATAGCCAAAATAAACTGTTAATGGTAAAGAAGGAAAATAAAAGACAAACGTATAGGAAAATAAATGAGAATAAGATTGTAATACCGCACTCGCTAAAGGGAAAGATAATAGAGATAGCACATTTCCCTCATTTCGGAGTAAAAAAGACATACCAATTACTTTCAAGAAAATATTTTTGGATAGGGGCTTTCCAAGACGTGGAAAATTTTTGTAAGTCTTGTAATCAATGCTTATTAGTAAAACACAAAAATATACCACCAGCCAGACTTCAGGCTATGCCAGAAATATTAAAACCAGGAATATATTTACAACTGGATTGCGTAGTAAAACTACCGCGCAGTAATGGAGGAAATAATTTTGTAATTACAATTGTAGACATGTTTTCACGATACTTTGAGGCCTATGCAGTCAGAGACATTACTGCTAAAACAATAGTGAATAAGCTAACAAACTTCGTGACAACTTATGGAGTTCCAATTATTATTCAAAGCGATAATGCTCAAATTTTTAAAAGTAAAGAATACATAGATTTTACAAATGCATTAAATATTGAAAGGCGATACAGTTCGGTTTATTTCCCAAGTTCTTTAGGTCGTTGTGAAAGAATACACAGAGACATGAAACAATGTATAATGTGTTTGTCAAAGACTACGTTTGAATGGGATGAATCTTTAAAATGGTTTAAGTTTTATGTGAATAACACTATTAACAGTAATACAGGATTTGAGCCTTCATTCCTGTTCTATCTTAGAGATTTATCATTGCCATTTGAAAATATTAAACAAACAAACATACCAAGTAAGGAAGAAATAGATATAATGTATAGTGATGTAAATAATTATAAAAATTATGTGGCACAGCATTTAAAAAATATAGATAAAGTCGTGAAAGACGCATCGGAACAACAAAAGCTGATAAATGACAAACAAATAAAGAAATATAAAACAGTGAGAAAAAACGATATATTTATAGGAGCGACAGTGTACCTAAAAAGTTCCTAAAACCAAGGGTATTAGAGGATCGATATGATGGACCATTTAGAATTACGAAATTAGTCTGAAATAATAATGTTATAATATGTCTTAAAAGTGATGAAAATAAAACTTATAAAGTGCACATAAATAAACTATACATGGCAGCGGAGCGAAAACAATATTTGAAAGATAGTGACGAAAGCGAATCAAACCACACACACACACAGGACAAAGAAAAAAATCAAAATGAGAAAGTGATTAGAAATAATGATCAAAGTCAGATTAAGGAAGGGAAGGTCACTAAAGAAAAGCAATTAAACTGTGAAAATAATAGAAATGATGATGAGGTTTGTTATAATGCCAGAGGGTATAATTTTCGCCCTCGAATTGTTGTAAATAGTAATTTCATAAAACAAAGAATATGAAAAATATGTAAAAAGTTTGTAATTAATGTCATAAATAGAAAGTGATAATTGAGTGTATATGTATATGTTTTTATGTTTTAAATTGTGGATATAAGTATATTTCAAAAAGTATGTTATGTAATTCTGACATTACATATATGGCAAGTTCAAAAAAAAAAAAAAAAAAAAAAAAAAAAAAAAAAAAAAGTGAAATAACAAAGTAATTTATAAATAATATGGTGGTATGGAATTCAACCATAACCAAGAATCGGAAGTTGATAGTTGCACTACTACAATATGTTACAAAATGAAATGATAACAAGAAAATGTATAATAATAATAAAGTAATGAATGCTCTTATGTAATGATATGTCGTATGTAAATAATTATGTAAAAGGAGAAATGAAAATTATGCATTGCAAATAATATATATCAAAATTTACAATTTAATAATAATGTGAATGTTGGTAATCCTCATGTAATTTATGGTACATTATGTCAATTATGAATAATGGACTAACTTGACAGGGAACTATCAAGAAACTACAAAGAACTATCAAAGCTATGAGTTGTACGAGGCTAAAAAGTGGAACTCAGCCTTTCTCACGATGGATGAACTTATGTGTTTGCGAGGAACCATTGTGAACTTAATTTCTTACCACTGGGGTGAAACTGTGGGAGAGTAACTTTTGGATTTTTTTTTTTCGCGGGGGGGTGAGAATGTAATGCCAGAAATGTAAAGTAATAAATATTTGGAAGGATTAAAAAATAATGGAACCAGGAATGCGGGCGGATTATCCCCACGCTAAGCAGATGGGCGATAATATACAGGTGGCCCCATATCTTACATACCACGCCCATGTTTACATACCACGTTAAGCCGTTTGGCGGCAACCGAGACGGCGACGCCATGTCTACGGATTAGCCCTCAGCTCTAGTTTTCAGCACGTGGACCGCCGACCGAAAAAGGGATATAAGTGAGAGTTGCTCGAAGTGGGGGTCAGAATTGGTCAAGGCAGGCTGTTGGAGTTAGACTAGTCAAGAAGAAGCGACGGTAGCAGAGTTAAGAGTTGTGTGTGCGTCTCTGATATAGGAATTCGAAGGAGAGCTCATGTTCATCTGGTATTGCAAGTGTAAAGTGTGACAAAGCATCGGTGTTACCCAAGTTATATGAAAGAAGATCAGGTACCGTACAATTAAACTATATGAGGATAACCTCTTTGTCTAAATTTGTGTTTTTTAAGGAAAAGCTAATTAATGCATCCCACCACGTGCTCCAACCAAATATCAATTCATCTGGCATTACACCCCCCGAACTACCATTGAGATGTATTCCACTATGTGTGATATTTATTTAATTTGTAAAACTAAAGAGTGTAAATTGAGTATGTGATAAATAAATAGTTGTTCCTTTACTATTAACCTTAATTTTTAGTTTGTTAACTTAGTATCCCGTTAAGCACAGAAATAGGTGGGTTTTGCGGCCACCAACGCAATGTACACAGCAGTAAGTTAGAACAGATTACATGTATAATTAATATACTAATAAATAATTAATTTAATGTAAAATGCATTTTTGACAATATTAATTTTAATCAACAAAATAAATAACGGCACAACTCTCAAAAAATGTGAATGTCTTTTCTGTAAAATGCTGAAAAGCATGGAATCTTCATTCAGTCCAGATTGCTTCAATTTTTCGCAGAGCTAGATTGTGACTGCGTAAAGTAAGGTAATATTTTAAAATTATATAAAGGCATGCATAAGAATCGTTTATATACGTTTCTCATAATTATTATTATTTATTTTTATTGCATTTTTAAATTTTGTTATAAAATTGTGCTTTTAAAGGTATCATTTAACAATCCATACGTCATTTAAATCAATTTTCTGCTACAAAATAAAATCGCAAATTGTGAATGAAACTGAAACACTGGACTATACAAAAAGATCAGCAGTGGTTCCAATACGGGTGAGAACGGACCGAAAATTTAGAGTTTTTCCCTGCCTGGTACGACAATGCCAGTACTTAAACCAGTCCCGAAGAACATTGAGTCTCGGCTTGATCCGGCCCGAAATAATGTATATTCATATGTGTTAAAAACATGAATGTGAAGAAAGCCCAGGCCGCCCGACTCACCCGAGGGTATGAGCAGGAATGTGAGCGGCCGCCGCAAACATGAATGTGTTGAAGACACAGACCGTCCGACTCATCCGAAGACATAGAGCATCCACTTGGACGGCCGGGAACATGAATGTGTTGTTGTTGTTGTTGTTGTTGAGACCCAGACCATCCGACCTACCAGAAAGGTGTAAGGTAACTGTATGGACGGCCGGGAAGTGCCACCCAATTTAGACCGGAACCCAGTAGGGGAGGCATCCACAGGGACCGTACCCTCCTTCCCCTACCACCAACCTCTCGGAAGGACTTACGGACCCACATGTTTAACGTGATCGTACTCCGCATGAACACGGCGGCATTTGTGGTAGCGTGCAAAGGAACATTAATGTGTGAAAATTTTCTACGAGGAATTGAGATAAAAGTTTTTTTAAACATGTATCTATATATAGCTGAAATAAAGACAATTATTTCATGTATTCAATTAAAACTGATTTGAAAAATTTTCAAAATTAAATATGTTCGGCCTGGCGAAATAAATATATTCGGCCCCAGAAAAATTTTCAAAATCAAATATGTTTAGCCTTTTTTAAAAGTCAAGTTCGAGCCCGGCCCGAAACAGCTTTCTAAATCTCCGGCACAGCCCGAGTCGAAATGATTTCGCTTGAATAACATTTTTCTATGTAGGTAGTTCATTTTTTTTGACAATTTTAAAATAATTTTAAATAATTAAGAACCACTTTTTCAAAATGGTTCAAATTATTAAGACATCGAAATTAGAGCCACCTTTTCAATTTTTTTAAATTATTAAAATATCGAAATTAGGACCACATCTACAAAATATTAAAATATCGAAATTGTTGCCACTCTTTTTTTCAAAAACTAAGAACCTATCCAAAATCCAATTGTACACTCCTATATGGTTTTCAAAGGACTACAAATAACCTAATATTATTTATAGCTACCACTTTTTGTCTCCGAGAAATAAGCATTTATAAACTTAAACAAGAAAGATCAATCATGCATAAAGCATTGATTATCAAACACTTTCCAACTTCAATGTAGTTTTATATAAACATCTCTAAAATGCGATACATTCCTCAGTAATATTTTTAAAATTATCACAATACTACATTAATTTATTGTATTTGAAAACTTCATCGAAGAAAATGAACTTTATTCAATTGAAGGCATTGAAATATAAATTGCCTGGTTTAAACATCTCTAAAATGCGATACATTCCACGGTAAATTTTTAAAATTATCATAATACTTCAATAATTTATTATATTTGAAAACTTCATCGAAAACAAATGAACTTTTTTCAAATGACGTCATCAAAATATAAATCGCCTCTCTATAAAGGCAGCATTTCATTCATAAACATTTTTTCAACCGTTTCATTCATTACAATACTATACTAATTTATTTTATTTAAATATTTGAAAAATTGTTATCTACCATATTTATTTTAAAATATGAAACCTCTCTTATACATAAAATAATTAAACCCTTGGAAAGATATTTATTATATAATATATCTCGTGTCTCTTTCTGGAGGATATAGCGAGAGTGAGAATTTAATTGAATTTGTTTTTCTCCCTATATTAAATAATTTTTATTTAAAAAACTACCTAACATATTTTACTGAAATTTTTTTTATATTTTTTATGAGATAATTTGAATATTTCCTAAAATTTTCGAAGCAATTTGTGAATTTTAAAGTCGCTTAAAAAATGTTTGAAACATTAGGTCCTGTAGGGTTCAATGTATTTCTTTTTTTCAATCTGGGTTCAATCCAAAACTAATTGGGTGATATTATTCATTTATATTCCCATAGGTCCCACAGACTGTCTGAAGAACATACTAAAATTTCATTTTGATAAAGTCATTTTTACGGCAATTATCGTGCTAACGGACAGACAGACAGACAGAGTGAACAAAGTCATAAATACTTTTCAACTATGTTGTAAAGTGTTAAAAACAGGATATTATCAATCTTTTTAAACTTGATAAGAAGATTCCTCAAAAATTGCATTAGATCTATAAAAACACATTAACGCGGCTAAACACGCCTTTTCTCGTGGGGTGCGGTAGTCCAGTGATTAGCGCTCGGATTGCACTTGGTAGGACTCAGTTCGATTCTCTCCGCTGCCAAACGTATTCACGCGGAATACGATCACGTTAAACATGTGGGTCCGTAAGCCCTTCCGAAAGGTTGGTGGTAGGGGAAGGAGGGTACGGTCCCTGTGGATGCCTCCCCCCACTGGATTTCGTTCTAAATTGAGTGGCTCTTCCCAGTCGTCTAGACTGTTACCTTACACCTTTCTGGTAGGTCGGACCGTCTGGGTCTCAACAACAACGCCTTTTCTCGTTGCGCTGCGTCACCTTTAGGATTGAAGAAAAGCAAGGAGGTAAAAATCGGGATTATGGTTGTAGTTATCCGATTCAAATGATTTTTTTTACAATCCTTTTAATGGAAAATAATTGTATTTTTAAAAATATGAATCATATTTTTAAAATTCAAGGAATAAGAAAACTTCTCAATTTAAATCACTTTATATGTTTCGTCTGCTGCACTTTCGTGAAATATATGCCGAAAAGTAAAATTAGATAATTAAATACTTTCTCCGAATATTTTCGTGCTATAGAAGAGATTTGTCAAGCGAGATCTTATAAAATAATAGCTCGTTTAAAAAAATCAAAATGATATCAGTAAAATTCTGGAACTTAGAATTTTTGATTTCATCACCCACATTGTGTCGCGCTAATTGTCTATAAACATCTGCCATTCTGCAAACAATAGTCTGCTGGGATAAATGGATTTAGAAACAGCGAAATTTCGACTTTAAATATGCATAACCTTTAAACTAATTGAAATTAAAAAAAAAAAAAAAAATCCCGACGAAGTGCATATTTGCATAAGCTGAGATGCCAACTCTATACAGATCTTCGAAGCTGTTGAAAGCTTGAATTTTCTGCTGCGCGTTACACACACACAGAAACAGACATCCTTTTGAAAAATACTAAATATGTAATAATAATGCAACATTTACTCGACCGTTCGATATTAAATTGTATATACATTAGAATGTTACAGAAAAATGTTAACTACGTCAAAATGTTTTTATAAATCTTTTATTAATAGAGAAAAATATGTTAAATAGTTGAGCTTCCAATAAATCAAAATTTTCATTAGTTATAATTTTACCGTTGTACATTTTGTAGATACATTTTATATATTTTTATTAATAAATAATCAATAATTTATTTATAATTACTATTATTTTATTTTTAAATTAAAATATTTCTTTCTCATTCAAATAAAAATCCGCCAAAATATTTCTGAAAATTAAACAGAGTTATTTCAAAATAATATACCAACATTGATTGTTGCGAAATATTATATTCAGATTTTTGTAGTCATCATTTGGTATTTATATAGTCAAAACCTCTCTACTAGAGTTGCCCCTATAAGTAGGAAACATAAAAGTAATGAAATAATCCTACATATTCAATTTCGATGAAGAAGCCAATAAAATAGATCAAAATAATGAATAACATAATTTTTTGTTTTTGAAAGTCAGCTGTCCATAAAATATGGCGATGCTTTATATTACTTCATTCATTTCTGATTCTGTTTGCACCACTTAATATGCACTCGTTTCCAGTAATAATTTACTTATACTAAAAATTTTGGTGTTCAATTAAAAAAAAATTGTTTTTATATTTTGTGGACTTCCCATCTCTGCAATTGGTTTATTTAATCTTACGTTCTTTCGAAATATTTATTTCTCGAAAACTTTGATCGAAGTTGACATTTTTTTTATAAACCAGCAAACTTCCGCGCACTTCGGGTGCTAAGCTCATCTATGTACACCACGGCCATGCATGAGAAACAGGAACCGGCGGACATCAACTGCCACCGATCTGCCCACCCACTTCTAATATCCACAGTCACATACCAGTCATACACCCCCTATTCAATATTATTATCTCTTATGGGATAATATCTCCCTATAAAGACATACACACTATACCGACTCCTAACATAACGCAATGAAGTTACGTTCCCCTATAACCTTAGCAAATCAATTTATCAAGTTTAATACCTCAAACTTTTCATCTTAAGTTTTTAATTTGTCTAGCCATACCATAGAAGAAAAGAGTCTACTCTCTCTAACTTTATGGATCATATAATGCAGCTCCAACCAATTTATCTATAAACAAAGTTTGTATAATTGCATCGTTTACAAGGTGATTTTGAAGATAAAGCAGAAAATAAGTCTCTCTAAGTCCATGGCTTAGATATTCATATTCTGAATTTTTAAATAGGGATGACCTCACAAAATTAAATTTCCTAGTCAGCTGAATCATGGAGGTGGTCTCAGCTCTAACTTCATGAGTTGAATACAGTTTTCCTGTTATTTCTTCAAGCATTAAGTTCTCATAACCATTCAATTACATCATATTGTGGCAACATCTTCGACCTGAGATTATAAACACAAAAATAGCAAAAAAGGCCAAACTTTGAGAGGCTATCTTTCCAGATCCAAGGGTTAATTTTAAAAACGACTTTCAGATTTAAATTAAGCATGGTAAAATCAGCAAACATAAGTTTTTTAGCCCTCGAAATTGCATTTGGTGCTCTGACATGATGACACTGCGCTTTTAAAAAGGTGATTAAAAATTCGTTCAAATCCGTGATGAAAAAACATTGAAACTATACACACAAAAAATTATATGCACCCATAAGAAATTAAGCCTACAGCCACGAAGATCGGCATGTATGTGTCGTTTGAGAAAATATGCAAATGATTAGAATTTGGAATCAATAAAAAACGTTTTATTAAGAAATGGTGACAACAAGAAACTGATATTTTATTAGGTGGTTATCGACTGTACAAGTCGATATTCGGTGCGGCATAGGGTCAGTTAGGTTGCTTATGTCCCTCTGCGGAAGATTCGGCCACAAATGTTGCAACTGATCAGCTAATTCAGTGGTATTCAGAGAAGGCTGCAATTGCTGTCACAGTACGTCTCTATTGGTGATAGGTCTGGAGATCTGGATGGCAATAGGAGGGTATTAAATCCTTGAAGACATTGTTGAGAAAGTTGTGCAGTATATGTTCGAGCTTTGTCTTGTTGGTAAATGGAACCTGGGCGACTTGACAGTATAGGCAGAACAATCGGCGGCAGAATATCGTCGACGTACAAGCGAGTCTTCAGATTGGCTTGCAACAACTAGAAGAGATCTTTCCACTTTCGACCCAGACCGTATGACATACACCAAAGTGTAAGGTATCTGTCTGGATGGCCGGGATATTCCCATTTAATTTAGACTAGAATCCAGTGGGGGACACAACTACAGTTACCGTACCATCCTCCTACCACCAACTTCTTGTAACCCACATATTTAGGTCTTAGATAACAGCCCGCTATACTACATAAAGAATTGTATTTTCAAACGTGGATGATTTTCGCCAACTCCGAAAGGAACCGCGGCCCAACAATGTTAAAGTGTAATATGCACTCACTCCAGTTGTATTCCATAGCTCACTGTTTTTCGGAGTTTTTTGGTCTCGGAACTCCTTTTGGAAATTAATTTAATACCGGAACCTCAAAATGAGAAAAAGTCCAATGTGGTCCAAACTGTACATCAAAATTCTTTAATTTTCCGTAAATTTACACGAAACTATAACACACGTTGAAAAGCGCTGTATAACTCAATGTTAGTTTCAAACCAAATTTATAAGCATGCGATCCACAAACCTGGAAAAAAAAATAAAGAAAGTAAACGATCCTTTCTCTAGGAGAGTGCTCAGGCATATGCAATCTACCGGGGAGAAACCGCAGTCCTATGCATCTCATTAAGGGAGATGCATTTGTTGCTTTGATGCGTTTTCTTAAAAAAAAAATGTAGTAATTAAAAAAAAAAATTGTTAGACTGCAAAGATAAACACAACTTTCTGTAGAATTCAAATTGTAGAATTAAGCTAATCTTCCTGTTTTGGATGCTACAAAATAAGTATCATATAAACTGAAAAATGCAATTTCGATGTATTTAAGAATATGTGTATAGCCACATGCAAGTAGGTTTTCTAGCGGACCATTTGGAATTTTTTTTTAAGACCGTGTCTAGACAATTTTTTTAAAACAAATATCGAGGAAATGAAACAACGGCATCCCTTATGAGCACTACAAATCATATCATATTAATTTCCTTTGAACAATGTATGTATGCTATTATGCACATCCCGGGTTTTACAAAGATAATCCTTGGTCTAGAAACGCATGTTTTTCTCCTTTTTTGAGGAAATTATTTGGAAATGTACAATGTGCATTCGAAAATTAGAAAAAAATAATAAAGTTTTAATTATTTACAAAAACCTATTAAAAGACCCAAATGTAGCTAAAAAAAAAGATACAAGTTCCGAAATTTACTCAACCAATTCTTGGTATAGAAACTCGCGGGTTTTTAAGTGCTAGGCAATCATCTGGGAATGTGTCCAGTGCATTTGAAAAAAAATCCCAAAACATATGAAATTTAATACTTTTTCAAATATATTTAACATTCTGCTAATCCTTGCCCTAGAAACTTGCCTTGTTTCAAATGATAGCTAGAAATTTGGGCATTTGCATAACACATCCGATAATTAAATAACAAATGTAAAATTATTTATAAAACAAAACCCTCAAAACCAAAAATTTGGTTTTGAGACATTTTTCTTTTTATAAATTGGGGTATGATTTGGATATATACACAAAACATTCAAAAATTAAAACAAATAATTGCCGTGCAGACTTTGAACTGGACAAAAGTCACTAGAACAGCAATGTACTCGTTCAAAACCAAAAGTTAACTCACTTGTTTGTACAGTCGGAAATTTTCAATATTAGTCGGAAAAATTTCCTTCACCCCCCCCCAGCTAAGATTGCCCACTTACGTCCCTGTCTACACGGAACATTTTTCCAAAACTTTAGATATTACAGGGTCCTAAAACGCTTATTTCTGCAAAAATCTTGAACTGTACATTTTCCGGGAAATAATATTTTTATCTTTATGAAAAAGTAAAAATAATTAGTTTTTCAAAGATGAGCTTTTAGATTCTTTTACCTCCGGTAAAAATTTTATTGTGTAGTGGCGCCACCTGTAAGGAAGTACGGAAACTAAAAATCAGTGAGAACCGAATGAAAATATTTATTGCAAGGGAACAAAATTAATGGATGATAAGAAATGAATCGGAATATATTAACAGTATATGTGTATTAAGTATCTGATAAAAATCTGCTTTCATATAAAAGCAATTTCATTAATAGGGAGTACGTAAAAATATTTGATGAAGTAATTGTGTTTTCGAGTATGTGTTTTGCGTGAATACAATAAGAGAACAGAGAAAGGCAATTTTTCTAGCTGTTAATTGCGTCCTTTGTAGCTCAATTGATTTTATCACACCAGCTTTGTAGACGAGATTTTGAATTTCAGGTTTAAAGTCAAATTTGATGTCTAGGAGGATGGAATATTTCATCCTCCTAGTTTGAAATGTGGTTTGTAATAAATTTTCAGCGCCCTCTAGGCCATCGGAATTGCT
This sequence comes from Amaurobius ferox, assembly GCA_951213105.1. Lineage (NCBI taxonomy): Eukaryota > Metazoa > Arthropoda > Arachnida > Araneae > Amaurobiidae > Amaurobius > Amaurobius ferox. Next base: position 107,119,786 of record OX578139.1, read on the forward strand.
ATCTGAAACAAAAACTTTACTACAACTTTTATTGTGTATTTGCGCAAGCGCACAACCCTTTAATTACTGTTTGTTTCAGCTTTTAAACTCTTTTTGTATCGTCTGCTTGTTTTATCGTTGTTGATATTGAGCGTTTACTTAAGATATCCCAAAGTTGAGTCTTATCTGTTGCATGAATCTTTTAGAAACTTTTCAGTTATTTAAGAAATATTTTTTTCTTCAAAAGTATACTGTATTTCTAGACATATACTCAGTCTTGTTGCAGTCTTTATTTTCTTTAAGTTGCTTACCAGGCTTTGAACTTCAAAAAATGTAAAACTTATATTTTTTAAAAATTAATTTATAACCTTGTTAAAATGAAATGCATTGAAAGGAATTATGCGTTACTAGATGACTATCTAATTTCTATGGGTTGTTTGTCTCATTTCTAATTTTTTGAAACCTTAATATTTTCTATTTGAAATTTGAGTGATGATGTATGTTCTTGTATTTGAAAATAAATTGAGGTGAAAAATTTCTTTTTTATTTTGAGATTTCATGTGTTTTATGAAAAATTAAATGGGCAATAACTGCAGACTAATATTTATATTAATATTTGCAGAGACTATTGCACCTTTAGGGTATAAATACCTACATATAATATAATAGTTTATTTTTTACATTCTAGTAGCAAAAATTTGGAAAGAACAGTATGTTTAAATTTGAAAAGATTCTTCAAAGAGTTTACTCAAGTTCCTTTCGCCAAGGGCCAAAGTTTATGCATCAATTAAGTGGTATGTATATACTTTGTTTAAAACAGCATTCATTTACAATGAATTTTTGCTGTTACGAGTACAGTCTATAACAAGAATCACAGCATAGTTAGAATTTCATATTGCACCATCAATGTATACTTTAAAATATGTAAAGTATTCTTTATAAATGCAAATTAAGGGTTACTTTCACAATAGGCAGAAAATATTACCTCATACAAGCATGATCAAGTAACGGATCAAATCTTGTAGAATTTATCGGAATTGCAGATGTCCCTATCTATTTATAAAACCACATCTTTTAAGCAGGGCTGCCTAAGTAGATATCCTAGTAGAATAGATTGATGACAGAACTAATTTTCTCAGTTCATGGATGTTTTTTAGATGGGGTGAGCCTAAACAGTAGGTTTTTTTTGGATGACTCTTAATTCAGTGATGCAAGAAGAGAGTGGGATTGGCACTTATAATTGGCATTGGTGATCAAGGGTCATCTTTTGAGTAGCCAATACTAATCAATTAGTATTAAGAATAAAATAAACTGACACATTTAAAGGAGCATAAGTCATTAATGCTCAAGTTGATGACAAGTTGGGTGATCTCTTATAGAGCAAAGACAGATGGAGATGGGGGGGGGGGGAGGCAATTATCATATGATGAGACGGTTTGGATATAAAGTAATTAACAGTTGAGTTGGCGAGCAGAATGCCAAGTAGAAATAGCCAATCGGGGACAGATGTTTTGGCAATTTGTCAAATCCATGCACTGGGTCAGAGTTAAGAGTTAAGCATGTTATTCCCAGAGTTCTATTATTGTGAAAGTTCAGAAGACTCCATCTATTTTACTAGGATATTTGTGACTGTCCATTTAGGGGGGGGGGGGCAAACACCACTTGAATTTGGATAACAATATACAATTGCACAACAGAGTTAATTATGAAACAAGAAATATTTTTTCCTCCATAACTGTTATTGTTTATTTTCAGAATGTCTATCATTGACTTTACTTAATTTCTCAGAAGTTGTCCATCATTTGTGACAATAAATCTAGATTATATAGATTATATCATTTGTGACTATCTAGATTATATTTGTGACTATAAATTTAGATATTATATCTCTAGATTACATTTTGCTTTCTCACTTCAGTTTCTCCTAGTAGGTAATAAAAGATTAAAAAAGAAATGAAATATCACACTTTTAAAAGTAATGCTATAAAAACTTGGAAGAGATATTAATGATCTGAACAAATAAGAAATAATTTATTTATTTAGCACAGTTCCACAAAGTTAATTTTCATTTATAACAAATTGCAGTATATTAATATTCATGATAAAGAGAAAATTTATTTCACTATGATTAATAAAAATTGAAATAAATACATTTTTTTTCTTCAGCTATGTATATGTCTAAAATATATATCTAAAGTAAAAAGTAAAAAAATTTCAAAGGGGTGTGTGTACACACCTAAACACCCGTCTTTGTTACTATATATCTGTGCCATTTTAAAATAAGAAATTTCACAATCGTGATTGTCTAATGTAGAATTTTTTGATATTTTTATTTTAGATGTATTTAAGATTACAGATGAAGTAGCGAATAACTTAGCAAATAAGAAACCAGTGGTTGCTTTAGAAAGTACTGTAATAACACATGGTTTACCATATCCTGAAAATCTACAGTGAGTGAGATTTTGATTACGACTTTGTTACTATAGAATTCTTAACTCTTGTATTTTGTTAAATAGTTCAAATTACAGCATTACAATTATCTTTCTTGAAAATCTGTGTGCAATTTTTTTTTATCAGAAATGTTATTTATTATTAATGTCAGCAATTTAAACAATATTTTTAATTCTTTGAAATCTTATGAAATAATTTTTCTTTAATTAAAAAAACAAATTGTGTTTTAAAACATTGTTACGATATAATACGTGTTACTTTTTTAACACTTTACAACATAGTTGAAAAGTGTTTATGACTTGTTCAATTCTGTCTGTCTGTCTGTCTGTCTGTTCACACGATAACTGCCTTAAAAATGACTTTATCAAAATGAAATTTTAGTATGTTGTTGAGACGGTCTGTGGGACATATGGGAATGTAAATGAATAATATCACCCAACTAGTTTTGGATTGAACCCGGGTTGAAAAAATGAAATACATGCACCCTATGGGACTTAATTTTTCAAACATTTTTAAAGCGAAGTTAAAATTCACAAATTACTTTGAAAATTTTAGAAAATATTCAAATTTTCCCATAAAATATATAAAAATATTTTTAGTAAAATGTATTTGGTAGTTTTTTAAATAAAAATTTAAATAATAATTACACCCATTTAGTAAGAAGAGATCACATGACCAACTTCAAAATAAAATATGGCATCCATATTTTATTCCCCGAGTAAAAATCATGATTTTAAAAGTTCTTTTAAAATTTATATTTAGTGTTGCATCCATCCTAAAACCACTTTATTTTTGCGTATTTTCTGTCCATCTATATTTTGCTCCAACACAATTACAATATTTGAGTTTAAATGATCATCAAACTTTGATTATTTCTACAATGAAGCCTAATTTTAATGGATGCAGAATGTAAACAAGTGATTATAAGATGAGCAGTATAAGAATTGCTGAATTTTTTTTATACAAAATTATTTAACTCTGGAGTCTGGAATAAAAGTGTATGAATGAAATATTCACTGCTTTTACATAGAGAGCCAGATGATTTATATTTCAATGACATCATTTGAATAAAGTTCATTTTTTCGATAAGTTTTAAGTTTTCAGGTAAAATGCATTATTGTAGTTCTATGATAATTAAAAAATATCACTGCTGAATGTAGCGCATTTTAGAGATGTTTAAATAAAATTACATTTCAGTCGGAAAATGTTTCATAATCAATGTTTTATGCATGATGGATTTTTCTTATAGATAGATGTTGAAGTTTTTAATAACTCTTTTAATAGTTATATAAAACTCACCATTTTTAATGGTTCAAAATTTTCAAAGGAAAAAAAAATTCAGTAGTTGTAAATATATGGGGATGGCTTCAAATATTTAACAATGTTTTCTTTTGTGGTATTTGCTACAACTTTTATTGTAGATTATAAAATATGAAGTAGGTCACACACTGAGGATATATGGCATACTGTATACTGCATTACATATGCCAATCTTACTGCATAGACATTTTTCTTTTCATAGTTATTTCGTGCCTGCACATATTGATTGACTATTTGAAATTTTCTTTTGTAATCTGTATATTATTATTTCTAGGTTTTTCTTTTTCACCATAATGAATGTGACTTTTCTCATCCATTTTAAAATCTAGTACTTTATACTTTCACTTATTTCATAAAACTAGAATTGAATCTTTTTGTTCATAAATACTTCAGTATGGATATATAATAATATATTATAGAAATTAAACTGTTACATATTTAAAAGTAAATAAATTCCTATATGTGTTTCCACGTCCCTGATGGAAATGCCTGGCCTCACCATCGACAGATATATGATATTTCTATATTTTCTGGGTCTTATCATACATTCGGAAGACACTCCCATTGCTGATACCAAAATCCATTGGCTGGTTTCATCCTCGGCCGCCCAAATAGCTGCTCAAGTCTTCAGACGAGTTGGACGGCCTGGGTTTTCAACACTTATTATACACTAGTTAGCATGGAATAACCAATATCTGCAATGGCAACTAGAAACTTGCTATAAGCTACAATTTTTGCGAACTTCTATGGGAACTGACAATTTCAGTCATTCCATATAGCCGGTATAAAATTCATTGTAAATGACATAGAAGTTCGCAGAAATTGTGGCTTATAGCAAGTTTCTTTCTGCTATTGTAGATATTGGTTATACCATGCTGGCAAGCACATAATAAGCATAAAATTGGTCCATGGATACTGGTATCTGCTATTTGGGAACACCCTTTATAGGTGGGTTTTGTGTTTTATGTTAAGCATAAAAGTAAATTAAATAAGAGAGCTGAAATAGACAGCTATGACTGAATTGAAAAAATAGTCACATAAGTTTGAAAATCAGGAACCTTAGGGCTCAGTGCAATTTAATTATTCATTGTTCTTTCATGGTATATTGATTTTCAAATTTCTTGTATCCTGATAGGCAATTTTAAAAGATGTATGTTCATGTTATTAGTACCCTATTGGCAATAATGTATCAGATGTAAAAACAGATAATTTTTGTAACATGGTATCAATATATTCACTGAAGCGAATTGTTTATCTTCTTTCTTTGTATTGAGTTGCTGCATTCATGTCTATTGCAGAAAAACTGGTTTTAAAATCAAGATTATCTTGTTTTATGCATATAATCTTCATATATTAAATTTGTCAGACATTTCCTTGTGATAATATTAATTTGTAAGATATGTTATTTACAAATGAAATCAAAGAAGATATATATTACATATTATTTTTACTAGGTAATAAGATTAAATGAGCAAAATTTTTAATAAGAAAATATAATCATTCCCTTAATAAGAAAAAAATAATCATTCTTATAAAAAAAAATTAATACATGATATGCTGTTTGTAATTTAAATAATGGTCTTTTAAAACTATTATATTAACACATTAATTTTTTAATTATGTAAAAAATGTGCCAATATGCAAAAAGCTATGATTTTAGTTTTTTTCATGAGCTTTTAAACATGCATGAAAAAGTAGTAAAAAATGTTTAATCTGTGAGATAGTGTTATAATTTTTACTTTTATTCTAATACATATTCTAATAAATGGCAAGTATTGCGATTGAGTCAGAAATTCAACTTTCAGATTTTGATGGATCCAAAGATATTTTTATTAAAAAAAGTTAGTCAGTACCCTAATGTGCTAAATTCAAATTTGTGGAAGTATTCAATTTAGAAGTAGTAAAAAGCAAGAGAAAGAGGTAGTTATTTTTTCGTTTAGTTTTTACTCAATATATACTTTTCAATAAAGATAGCTTTACCAGTTTAAATTAGATGTAAATAAATATCTTAAATATTAAAGAACATTCTAAATATTTGGTATGCTGCTGAAATCTTTGCACCGATTTATTTCTTTGCTTTAATTTTCAATACCGACTAACATAGGATGCATATTTTCTAGTATGCAGCATGCAACATTAGTCTGTATTAGTATCAGTTCTTACAGGGGTATAAAAGCCCTGGATAGATCTACCTGGATGTGTGTATATGAATGGTAACTTAGCACAGTGGTGTGCAACCTTTTTCTTGATGCAATCCCACTGGTGAATTATTTCATTGATGCCTCATGCCATCATGTAAATAAAGTGAGAGGTTAGGAATTATAATTAAATTTATAATTTTAAAGAAGCATTTACTTTACATTTGCTAATATTAGTTACATGTAGCAATTAAAATGTCAAAATGCTACACCTAGATAGAAATAGTATGTAGGATATTTTTGAACCAAAAAAACACTATTAATAAAAAATATTGCTGGAAGTTTTCCATAGTCTTAATATGAAATTTGAGCTTAAATCTATAAAACAAAAAACAAACGCTATGTTTTCATATATCCTCTCTGTTTTCCATAAAAAAAAAAAAAAAAAATTGATGACCCCCTAAGTAAACTCTCCAAGGGTTGCAACCCCACTGACCTAGCACATATATAAATTGATTAGTATTGATAAATGCTATTAGTATTGACAAGTGCCATTGGTATTGACAAGTGCCATTGGTATTGACAAGTGTCAAGTTGTGATCCTGCATGACCCAAATTTAGGCCATACATACATATATCATTTCTTTGTGAGTTTAATGATTTATTTATTAACTTATTAACTGTCCTATTTGTTTAATTTTAGATGTGCTCTTAGATTGGAAGAAATTGTCAGACAGAACAAAGCAGTGCCTGCTACTATTGGAATACTCAATGGTGTTGTTCACATTGGTATGAACTAATGTATAATTTAAATATTTTGATACTTAAAAATTTACACTTGATTGTTATATAATATTTACTATGTATAAAAAAAAAATTCTGGATTTTATCTGGACTATATATGATTAGACTATATGATAGATTATATATGGGAGACTATATGATAGATTATATATGGGACTATGCCATATGTTTTATTTGTCAAGTACTAACTGTTAAAATTTTTTAATGACTGGGGAATAATATGAGGTGAATAAATTAGTATATAAAACAACATTCTTTCATTCCCCAAAGTTCATTGTTTTTTTAAAATTGAATTGATGCCACAGTTTTTGCATTTGCAAATCCAATGTTTTTATTCAGTTTTTGTATTTTAGAATTGTTTGTAATGTTTAAATTAAATGGAATGCTTTTAATGAGAAATTACTAATTTTTATTTTTTATAATATTGCAATTCTTATGTTTTATATTTTTATTTAAGATATAATATCTCATCAAAATTGAAAATGATATCCTCAACTGCAGAACTTTTTAAAAGCTACTTATTGTTGCTTTTACTTAATCATTGCTTTTCTTAAGACATTGTTATATTTTTAGTTTAACACTGATAATATTATCTAGAATTTTATCACTATATCACAATTGCCCAATTAATGCTTTGTACTTTTAATCAGAAATCAATACCATGATTTAGGACTTAAACTGTTCTTGAGGTAAACAAAATTTGACTTTTTCACATAAGTATATCTTTATTAAAAGAATAAAGTGATTTTCATGAATCTGGGTATGCTTATTTTAATTGGTAACAGCAAGCAACAAAATTTAATCAGTAACAAAAATAACACAAATTTTCAGTGAAATCAAGCCATAAGAAAACTATGGTTCAGCAATATCTAAATGTGTTAAGAAAGGCATGTTGAATATATAAGATTTTTTAAAAACTAATTAATATGATGCTGTGTATTTAGTTATTTTTTATACTATTTGTTTCCATGTAGGAATGGACACTAAGAAACTAGAAGTATTAGCCAATTCAAAGGGAAATGTCATAAAAGTATCTAGAAGAGATTTGCCATATGTAATTAGTAAGGTACACGAATAATTATTTTTATCACTTATATTTTAAATGATATTGGATAACATATATTTTACAATTTTAGCAGGAATTTCTGGATTTGTCTGTTTATTATAGAATTGGTATAATTAAATTAATTCTGTATTTTTGGGAATAACTAAATACTCATAACTCATTTATCCAGATTATAGGACTCGTAATTTTTTTTCTAAAAGAATTTTAAATATTGATCTTCCCAATAGAAAAATGATATACTTGTCAGAAGATAAACGTAATTAAAAAAAAAAAATTAAATTGATCTGCAAAGGTTTAATTTCTTTATTTTACAAGTAAATTTTAAAGTTGTCTGAGTGGGGAGGAATCAAACATATTAATCTTTGACAGACCAGCTGATTCCATTAACCACAAAACTCCTGAAACAATGACCATTCTTTCTACAGTTGAAATTAATTTTACATTCTTCTCCATTAGATTTCAGATTGAGCTGAAACTTCTGACTTTTATCATGAGCTTTTCATTCTTCTGTTTTTTTTTTATTACAGAGCAACATGCAGTTCAATGTGATTCTAGGAATTGAAGTCATTGCTATAAGTCATAGGGCACTTTAAAAATTCAATTTTTATATTCAGATATCAGTCATTTACAGTCTCTAATTTACAGGGCTGGTTTGTATGGATGCCACTGTAAATAACTCTTGTCTAAAGAGCGAATCAAACAGCCAATCTGGATGCCATTGTAAATAACTCTTGTGTAAATAGGGAATCAAGCAGCCGATCTTTGATTGGCCAGTATATGTTCTATCTATTAAGTTACTAAGGAAAATTATTTGCCCTATTTTTTTTGTGGGCCCTACAATATCATAAGCAAGTTTCTACCACAATTTTAATTATATTTGAATGTGTATGTATATGCAGTGCAAACATAACTTAAGAACAAATGCATGTCATCATTCAATATTTTTTGTATACACAGACTGCAGAAAACCAGAACTGTATAGAATTTTCTGCAATTTTGATGAATAGAACAAAAGTTAGTTGAAATTTTAAGTTCTTATAATATTGTTTCTAATTAGTAAAGGTTAGTTTGAACTTCGTTTATTGTTTCTAATTAGTAAAGGTTAGTTTGAACTTCGTTATGCATGAAAAATAGTTAATTACATTAACAATACACATTTCATCAGCTTGACTGATCTATTGCCAACTTGTAAAAATACTTTGAAAGTGATTTTAAAAGTAAATAACATGTAAATTACAGTTCCTTATAACGGGTCCATTTTTACATTTTAATGCTTAGAACATTTTAGTATAGTCTATTCCATAGAACTGGTCAATATTCTGGTATAATGAATTTCATTTCTAACAACATTCTATATAAGCCACATAACATTGCAACAAAACTGCATGAATATTTTATTTTTGGGGCTTCAGTAGTATGATATTATTCATTACATTATTATACCATACTCGAGCAATATGAAAAAATAAGAAATATAATTGCTAACTTTCTATTAATTTATAATAATGTTTTTAGATCATTTAAAATATGTTTATGTCATATGAATAAGTGACATGATTCAGACACTCTTAAAAGTTTGAAAATATGTATATTTTTATATTTTATGTGCAATTTTTAAAAATACGATAGAATTCCATCCATACACCCTTTCAAATGTGATGGAATATAGTGGGGGCACTTACTGGAATTTTCTGCTAAAAGAAACAAGTATTTTTCCAATGTTTAGGGAGAGACTGTTTCATCTAATTTTACAGAATTTGAAATTGTGCCAATGGTGGGAGAAGGGGTGTTTTCTGCAGAGGGCAGATTGATGGAATTCTATTGTAGTTAAGGAGTTGAATTTTTTAACAATGAATTGACAACTCATGTAAACCATAGAATGATAGCACAATTTAGATTTAAAAATAATCTTTGAAATACTTTCTGAGAAAAGTTTGTACTGAATAGAGGTAACAAATATTTTAATGTTTCCATTATTTTTTAGGGTATGAATGGAGGTACAACTGTTGCTGCTACAATGATTTTAGCCCACAAGGTTGGCATTCCTATATTTGTAAGTGGCGGTATAGGAGGTGTTCATAGAGGAGCAGAAACAAGTAAATTTTTTACTTTTTAAAATTACTTCATTATTTTTTTTTAAAGTTTAAAACAAGTAGGCAACAAAAATGGAATTTACTTTACCTGCACATTAGTGTACTCTATAAAGGTCTTAATAAGGATAACATTAATTATAGAACTGCAGTTAATTATAAAGCTGTCTCTCCATCCAGCATATCCCAGTGGCGAAGCTTGATAAAATAATTTCTTGATATATAAAACCAGGGACCAAAATTAGCAAATAAAATGTTTTTACTCTGTCTTCTACTTTTTAGTGCATCTTAATATAAATGTTTGTGTGAATCCTTAAAACTTGATTTTTGCTCGCTTGAAACTTACCAAAACCCATTTGTTTTCCTATTGTAGGCTCAGGACAGACTGGATTGGTAAGGTTCAAACTCCAAAGAATTAAAATACATGACAAATGTGTGTAATGAAAAGATTGAGTTTCCCACAACTGTTTTAACTTGGGTAGAAGATGCACACACATTTTTTTCAGTCCCATTTCTAATGGAACATTTCCTGACATAGCTAGACATATCTTGCCATGGATAGACATACAATTAATATATCTCTCCTGAACAATACATTGGTGCTTAAAGAAAACAGGCATTAGTCAGGGCAAAAAATCTGTCTCCATCACTCTTCTTTAATTTGCATAAAAAACATTTTATACATTTATTTCAAATAATATATAATTAAAATAAAAGTTACTTGGTCATAAAATATTTGGATAGATACTGTCTGGCCATCCTCGATGTTTCACCCTTGCTAGCCCACATTCCTAGTCCAAGCTAGTAACATGTTGAGTTGGGTAAAGTTACTTTAAAAATGTAATAAGACAAGTCAATTATTTTTGCTTTGCTGGAAAGTAACTGACATATTTTTGACTTATTTAAGATAAAATGTTAATTAACATTGCAGTTGTTACTACGTTTTTCAATAGGTTACTTAAAGTCATTCTGAATATGCAATTCTAATTTGTTTTATCTTTTTTACAAATTCATTGATCCATTGGTTATACTATGAGGTTTTATTAAATTTGCAAAACATCTGTAATTCAAAATTTATTTAGAAAAATTGTTGAATCCTACTCTCTAAATGGTTAGTATTTTTCTCTTAAAATTTGTTTTGGCTTGGGAGGGAGATAGATATTCCTGTGAAGTAGGAAATTAGTATTCGGTTTTACAAATTTTATATCCTGTCTTCAGAGCTGCATTACCCAATAGACACACTAAGCATGTGCTTAGGACATTAGCTAAACAGGGGCACAAAAGTATTCATTTTAAAAGCAAATTTACTGTAAAAATCATCCTTTTTAAAATTAAAAGAAAACTATTTTAATTCATATTTTAATTCAAAGTTTGAGTAAATAAATATCAAAATATCGAAATTTATAATCACTTACTGCATTTCATTGAATTTTCACTAAAAATAATTTTTATCCAATAAATATAGACCTCCTGCATAATTAAATCCTGGGTGCAGCTTTGACTGTTGATTATTCCCTGATATTTTCAAATCTGTTTCTTAAAATTTAAATTTTACTTTGCACTCTAATTTTTCTTTCTTTTAATATTTTTTTCAACATGTGACCTTAAACTTTGGTGGGCCCCGATGCACCGTATTGGCTGCATTAGTATAGTTATGATACTGGTTACAAAAAAAGTAAAAAATAACCATCAGGCTCAAATATGGCAGGCAAGATCTCTGAGGATTTTCCTTAGATTTAATTTTTTTCTTTATTCATAATGTTTATGATGGGCCGAAGTTGAAAGAGGTTATGCTTCTATTTCCTGGGCCTATCATGGATTACTTATGCGGGCCTGGTAACCATTACAGTAGCACCATTACTTTCACTTAGTTGCTACTTCTCCGCCCCCCCCTCTGCAAACGAGATTGACAAAATTTATCATTGCCACTTTCTGTCAAATGATTCCAGGGAGAATACTATATAAACCTGATGATTACTGATTTAACAAAATCATGATAATTTTGCATAGTAGTCTTGAATAAAACTTTTCATATATCAACTAATTCATCTTTTCATGTTGAGATAAATTGGCTGTTATGTTTAGTATTTTTCTTTTAGCATGTTTTAGATTAAAAAAAAAATATATATAGCTGGTTCAATCAAGTTGTTCATACAGTTGTAAATGGGTTGTATCAGCCTTTTTCATATGCCTATAAAATTTCATGCTTAAATTTTAGTATAGACCTAAATAAAATTGGAGTTCTTTTCCACATGACTATGAATAAAAGTGCATTAAATACAGTTTTTAATGTAGAATTCTGCAGTTCATTTGTTATATTGAAACTGAGTCATTTAGTTTATATATTGTTAATGTCTTGCTTTAAGGGATACTTCTTTATTAGTTTGATATAGTTCACAAAATAATTCTTTATTTGAATTAATATTATTACATACATAATTTATTAGTAGTATTACTATATACTACTTATTAGTTATTACATTACTATTATAGGTCATACACTAGTAGTTTTTACTTTAGTTTACGTGTTTGCATGATGCAACCAGATATCATAATCTATTTTCTGTGCTGTTCATTAGAATGAATCCTTCTGTAAACATAAATAATCCGGTCCTTTATAATGCAATTCACTTCCTGGCTCCTTAATAATATTAAGTGCCTTAAAATATTAACAGTTGTATAGGGTGACTGACTTTATCATTGCTAAAATTTGCCAAATGTCAGCACATAACAAGTTTATTTGCTACTAGTGCAGCTAACAACTACTTGGTATTGATGTCTATATATCAAGAGCAAAACCAGTCATCTAGTGCACAATTCTGTAAGGGGATTTTCTAAGAATATTAAAGCAAGAGTGTTCAACTTGATCATCTCACACCCTTTCTCCATATTAAATTAAATTTGAAATAATTAGTAATTTGGCTATAAAAATATATAACAAATGAGTAAAATGTTAAGTTTATGTCTGTTTATTTGGTTAATAATAATGCATAAGTTTTGTATTATTTCCAAAAGAGTATAGTTTTGTATTTTATCGTTTTAAAACTTACCTGCATTGTGTATTTAATTTTCTGCAGCTATGGATATAAGTGCAGATCTTTATGAGCTATCTAAAACTCCAATGACTGTTGTATCTGCTGGGGTTAAATCCATTCTTGATATAGGGCTGACTTTGGAATATTTGGTATGCATAATTTCTGCTTTTAAATTTTGTTATACATATTATTTCTATAAATTTTTGTACTGTGTATCAGCTATCTTGGCTGATACTTGATGCAAAAATACAAACAATGTATCAAATTAAACGGTTAGGCATGTTGATTTCTGTGGTGCATTTATTATTTTAAATTGAATCACAGGTTACCTTCCTATAAATTATTTTCTTTTTGTAAATTTTTACAGTATACTGTCTCTGAATGGCAACATTTGGCAGGATTTCAAAGGTGAATTCTACAAGTGTTGCCACATGTAAAAACTATTGTTATATAATAAAGAAATATTTGCATCCAGCATTGTATAATATTTAAATAGATCAAGTCATTACCACACAATACCATTGAGGCATTAATGAAAAGATAAAAATATTTTCAATGAAGTAGCATAATGTGTAAAGAAAAATATAGTTTGTTTCTCTTTTCCTTGGAGAGCTTCTGCTGCCTATGACCCTGACTTGTTTTCATCCCTAAGTGTAATTATTTTGTTTTTTTTTGTTTACCTCCTTTCATTTGTTTACCATTCATTTGTTTCATTACCTCCTTCATTTGTTTACCTCCTTTCTAAGATACATTTCTATGCATAAGAATAAATCAATACAAAAATTATGATTAGAAATGTTATATGAAGTACAGCAGAAGAAAAATATTTATAGATTTAATTTTCCATGAAATACATGCTTTTTAATTCTGGTAAAAACCTGTAATTTTCTTCCATGATTTTATCCTTAATTCAGACAATAAAGATGCAACATGCTTTTGTAGTACTAAAATATTTTATGGACATACGTATCCAGAACCACCAAATAAATGCATCTATCCAAACTCTGTAATTGCTGTAATTCAGTCTTTTATATTTGTGTGAAATCTTTTCACCTAATTATCATTATTCTGGAGTTTTTGATTTCATATTAT